>OY856413.1:509262378-509862378 GCA_963693085.1 Alisma plantago-aquatica
AATATATTAATATTGAGTGAAATAAAATGAATCAGAAGCTTGCCTTTATTATTATTAATCAAATCCTTTATGTAATATGCCATCGCAATGATCATATGATTGGCTCTCTAGGCATACATACAAATAGAGTTTACCTTAGGATAAACTCGACCGAGACCTTGCACATGAAAACTGATTTTAAGACATCGATCGAGTTTCATCCATGATAAACTCGACCAGAAAATCAAAATTAGTTTGTTACATAATGCAATTGGCTGAGTTACCTTTATGAAAACACAAACAACCACACTGTACAGAATGTGGAGAAAAGTATTTCTAGCCATTGGAGTGTTGCAAACATTAAAAATTAACAAATCCAATAACAAAGGTGTTTTGGATGGCTGCAATTCTAGAGGAGAATCTAGTTCTAAAGGAATCAATGGGAGAGAAAGTGGAACTTGAAATGTTCGAGACAAACAAGAAAACATTGAACTTAAAGAGGTACATTGGGAATAAAGAGAAACAAAAAATTTTGTGAAAGCCCCTAGTGATCATGAAGCTAACTACTCCTCCTCCTCCTCCAAGGTGTTATGAATGTAGCCAAAAAGGACACTACAAGAATGATTTCCCCAATGCAAAGAAGTCCTACCAAAAAATATCTCCAAGAAGGAGGACTACAAGAGGGATGGCAAGTACAAGAAGAAGGACAAGAAGGAAAGAAGAAGCAAAGATGCAACCAATGTCGCATGGGAGGAGTCTTCTTCTAGTGATTCCAACTCCAATGAGGGAGAATGCCACCTTGGTCTCATGGCCTCAACTAGTGATGACATATGTGAGGTGAGTGAGGTAAGTTTAAATGAACTATCTATTGAATCCCTCAATAATATGCTATATGCTTCCCGCTCTTCTTATTCTAAATGTAAACCCAAGAAGAAGAGGTTAGGGAAAATTATTGATGACTTATATGCTAAAATTGAATTTCTTGAGGAAAATGAAAAGTTCCCCTTCATAGTATTGATTCTTTCTAAGGACAATTTCTTGATCGTGAGCTCCAATACAATGGAGTTTAGGTAGATAATGGTTATTATCTTAAGAACATAGAGATACTCAAAGATGTAAACCAAACTCTCATCAATGAAGTTGTTTTGATTACAATTGGTAATGATAAGTTTGCTGCCAGATGTAATGATCTTAGACATGCTTGTGTTGCTAATAAAGATGAAAATATGATATATCTTGATGATTTTATCATGCTTAGAACTAAAAATGCTAGATTTCTTGCTCAAGTAAATGATCTTTCTTCTAGACCTGTATTGACAAGTAATGAAGTACCTAGTCTTTCTTTAGAAGAAGATTCTTATCTATCAATTCGATGCTTTAGTCCTCTCAGCCATCTCTCCCAAATCTAAGATTTCCTATTTTGGATGTTACACATGAAGCAAAACTAAAACCCTTTGTTTGGAGGCTAGCTTAATTGCATGTTCAAGATGATCTTGCTAGTTTATCTTCTATTATCTTTACTCTTAGTAATGATAATCATAACCTTTGATCTTTCTTGCAAAAGTTCCACAAAGGGAAAAAGTCACTCAATGAAGTTCTAGATCACTCTACCAAATAAAGTGGTAAAAGTGGTTTGGGTTATGAGGGGGCTCCAAAGAGTAAGGAAAAAGGTAAGAAAAAGAGCAAGTGACCTCTAATATTCCATGGAGATTCATCCGGCTCAAAGAACCCTATGGTTTGTTCTCATTGCAAGAGTGATCATCATTATTCTACTTATTGTGCTTATAAGGAAAAGGGGACCAACCAAAAGATGAAATGGGTTCTCAAACTAACTCCAGATCCAAGGTTTGAATTGGGCACCTGTGGGTTCCACACAAAGCAGGATTACAGAACTAATATTAATCAATCAGGTAACAAGGGAACACAAGAAATTAAAATTTATTCCACATAAGAATAAAAGATGAAACTTATTACATCTTCATCCACAAAACCACATGTAACATATGATAACTTGTCACATATACATGCCATATCTGTACAACCATGGCTATTACTGCCAAAACTAGTAATGATATACAACACTACCAAAAGCCACCTGAAGGATTGAGAGTATAGGGACAACACATAAGACTCTACTACAAAACACTGGTATCATGTCCAACTGTTCAACAACTACTGCTCCTCTTGCTGCTCAGCCTCAATCACACGATCCCTACCTCATTGCGCACGACCACCTAAAAGATATGTAAACCCATGGGGTGAAACCAAACGTCCCAAAAAGAAATATAACTCTCTGCCACAACTTTTATAATATAGATATAAGCTAAAGCAGAAAGGTAAGCACTATTTCTAAGATGAGAGAAGATTTAGTTAAAGGGTATAATCAAGATAGTTAACACTAATGAAGTAGTTCATGCATACACACTAATCATTTATACTTTAAGAAGGAATATGAAGAACATGTATAATAGTTGATTTTTCTTACCGCATTATAATTTAAGAAATCAGTACGAGAAATAAAGCAAAGCATCAACTAATATGAATTGTATTTGACGCTAAGAAAATACACCACATTGTTATGTTACATATTTTATTATTCCCTGAGGAGATGAGATATACCACTCATACTAAACCTAACCACTTCTAAGTCAGAATTAGTGCATTACAAGATCTAGGAGGAGTCAGACTCCTAAGACTCCCACTCCCTTGGTTAGTCCAAGTCTACTGCAGTGACATATAAAGTCCAACTGCAAAATAGCCTAGTCTACCATGATATATACGCACACCACTAGTGAAAATTGAGTTACAACCGCAGTCACACTCCTCCCGAGGTATGACCTTAGCCATCCCCAAAACATATATATTTATATTTATATATTTATATATTTACATATATATATATATATATATATATATATATATATATTGAATCACATCACTTGGGATACAGCCTCAATCGTTCTCCTGCTAGGGTATGACCAAAGCCAATCCTGTGAAATGCATATACTCAATAGTATACGACTTCGAGATTCCCCTAAGAGAGAACTCATGTCACCATCTAGCAAGTACTGACGTTGTAGATGGATCTGTGCAACATGCCAAATACATGATTAGGGTTTCTCTTGATTAGTTAATCCAATTAAGTATATTTTAGCATCAATCAAGTTAAAATGTATAAACCCTAAACAAATTCTATAAAGATAAGGGGATAATACAACTTTAAAAGATATAAAACGTATAAGGAACAAACTTGTCACACTATCACTTGATGTCACTACCAATTCCAGGCCATCAACACTATCACACTATCATGGGATATCGATCCCTCCTCACATCACTGGAGGATATCACCTCATATCACAATTGGCATTTATCCTCTTCCAGGTCACAAGATCCATATCACATGTTCCTTATGCATCATCACTATCTCATCATCCCTAATAAAGGCTCATACTCATTGCACTGAGTCAAGTCAAGGCCATATCATTCACTAGCTATGTCATGTGTTCCAACTGCATGGTTAAGACCACACAACTAGGATAAAGAAAATATCATCTCATGCTAATTACTTCAAGCAATAGCAGACAATGCATCATATGTTCCAAAATTTATGGATAGTGTTACATGTATAGTCGATATAGGGTTCCATATTATCATTCAATCACAAAACCCTAGTTTCATCATCTCCCATATGTTTGAACTATATTAGGATTAAGAATAGATGATTATGATTCATCGTTCATCCTCACACCATCAAGTAATGATCGAGCATAGAGTGTAGCAACCGATTGAGTTGGATGTAGCAACCTTAGGGGATGACACCCCGTTGAGACCGCAACAATAGGTGTAGAGACCAGCATCCATAGATGAGTGTGTGTCAGCCGTACTAACAAGACATGGTTTTGTGACTTCAAAACATACATGTCTCACGACCAACTATCAAAACAAGTGTCTCGACCAAAACACATCACCAACTAAAATATGTGTGGTGACCGTAGGTGTTGCGACCATCAACCCATCACAGTTAGAGTTGCCACCACAATAACCCATCCCTATGTAGCGACCAAGAAATGTGTAGCAACCCAAAGGTCAAGCCACACTAAGGGGCACAAAACACTTTCAAGATAGAAGTAAATCATGGTCAAAATAGAAACTAACCATCAAAGAAATTCAGCTCCACCAAGGAAAACAACTCCATACAAGGATGATCACCAAAAAGCTAAACATGTACCAAAAAATCACCATGAAGGAACCTTGTTAAAGGAGATAAAGCTCGTGTTCAACACATGCAAAATAGAACCAAGACTCCTCATACCATTAAGATAGTGGAATCATGATCAAAAGTAAGAGAAAACCATTTGTTCCATAATCACCACAAAATGGGTACCAAGATTAGGGTTTAGGGGAAGGAACAATCTACTAGAGAATACTACAAAGTCTTAAACCCCAAAAACATTTTTAATTCATCTAGTATATTAGAATTACGTTTTAGAGATTATACAGTAACATGCATGTGAGAAAGGGTGCAATAATAGTGTGGGAAAAGAATGATATCACCCACCTTATGTAGAGAACCAAGCTCCAAGATCTCGATCTCCAAGAGAGAAAAAGGAACTCCACCCAAGGGCAACTCTTCGGCCAGACGATCACCTCAAAAGAGAAGAACACCATGGTCAAAGGAGATCTCAAGAAGGAGGTGAAGAACTCTAGGCCAAACCAAAGAAGAAGAATAAGAAAGGAGAAAGAGGAAAGATTGTTCTCACATAGAGAGCACCATGGGTGCACCATAGTCTCTAACCTTAGTAATTAGAAGATTCTCAAGAAAGGCCACCACGGTTACACCATAGTCTCATGGACAAGAAATAAGAAGAAGATAAGGTAGAGAGCCAAAAGCAAACATGATAAAGGGTTCAAAACCACTTACCAAGGAAGGAGATCACCAAAGATCACTACAAAGGAGGATGATCAAGCTCAAGAACTCCACATGCAAGGTTGATCGGCCACCAAAGCATTAAGATCACACCTAAATTAATGTCTAGTCTTGATCCTATTGGACATACTAGTGAAAATGAGTTTGCTCCACAAAGCTCCAAGGATGAACACAAGAGGGTGGATAAGAAGGAGGACCAAAAAGAACACTTGCAAGAAGAGGAAAGGGGTTATATACACAATGAAGGAGGGAAGTAAGGGGGATATGAGGTTCAGATTGTTGTATTGAGTAGTTGGATTATAGTCTCTTACCAAAAAAATGGATGCATGCATAGCAACACCATAAGGACACTTGTCCATCAAGGAAACAACCATGCAACCGCTTAGCACATGCATCAAAGGGTGATACAACTAAGGTAGGGTATCGACCACCTTGCCTCCAAACCCAACTTGGTCGAGAAAAAACATAGGGTAGTAGTCGCAACACTACACTATATACATGTATCAGTTGCAACACATCCTCACACAAGCAACCCTAGCAAGCCTAAAGCACCAAGATTGAAACAAACTCACCCATAGAAGGTGTGTCGGTCATAAAACACTCAAGACACATCAACATGGTTGAAACACAGGTCATAACACTCAACCAAGCTCAACATGGTCGACTCCATGCTCCACTAAGCAGAACCCTAGAAAACCCTAATTTCACCATGTGATGTCACATCATCAACCATGGTCCAAGAAAGGTGCCCCATAGCATGATCTTCTCTCTCATGATGATAAGACACAAAGGCAACACTCTACATGTGACAAATTACAAGATAACCCTCAAACTTGGGTAAATTGCAACTTGGTCCAAAACAAGCATACATAGCTCAAACATCAACCAAACATGACCAAATTGAAAACATATGATTGTCAAATGTTATAAAAGCATTTCAAAGGATTAAATTAAGGTTCAAGCATCTCATCAAGAAAGGAAAAAATATTATCCCAAAAGCTAGGTTCGATATCTTACACCCATAAACCCCTAACAAGGATTTCTCCCCCCAAAATCCTATGTGAAAAGAGATGGGTACTTCCTACACATCTCTTCCGAAAGATCCCACGTGGCTTCCTCTATGCCATAGTGATGACACAAAACCTTCACCAACACTATATTCTTCTTCTTCAACTTCATTATTCTTCTATCAAGGATCAAAATAGGTCCTTCAACATATGACATATCTTCTTCCAACTCAACCTCCATTGGTTGTACTGCCAACTTGGTATCTAGGTGGCACTTCCTCAACATGGACACATGGAACACTAGATGCAATCTATGCAATTCCTCTGGAAACTCCAACTTGTAGGCCACCTTACCAACATGTTCCACCATAGGATAAGGTCCCATAAACTAGGGAGCCCATTTACCCTTCTTCCCAAACCTCAAAACACCCTTTCAAGGAGAGACCTTAAGATACACCTTGTCTCCCACTTAGAACTCCAAGGGTCTGTGACGATTATCAGCATATGATTTCTATCTATCATGGGGTGCCTTCGACTTTTTTAGAATCACTTTGATCTCCTCTGTCATCTACTGTACAAGCTCAAGGCCCAAAATCTGATACTCACCAGTCTCATACCAATACAACAAAGCCATGCAACATCTCCCTTTTAAAGCCTCATTGTGCCTTATCAATGCTCCCCTGATAGCTGTTATTATAAGCAAATAATATAAGATTGAGGAGCACATCCCAACTTCCCAAGAACTGTAGGACATAAGCTCTCAACAGATCCTCCAAGCTTTGTATAGCCCTCTCAGACTATCCATGTGTCTATGGGTGGAACGCTACACTGAAATTCAACTGCGTACCTATAGTTGTGTGCAAGCACTCCCAAAAATGGCTAGTAAACTAAGGACCTCTATCTGACATGATAGTAGTTGGGATACCATGCAAGTGAATGATCTCATCAACATATATATATATGAGTAAGCTTCTCTGATGCATACATTGTCTTTAAGGGAAAAAAGGCTTTTGTCTTTGTTAACCAATCAACTATTACCCAAATGGAATCATGACCTTTGGCTGCCCTAGGTAGACCAACTGCAAAGTCCATTGTAACATGATCCCAATTCCACTGTGGTATAGTGTAAGAGTTGCAAAGTCCCTGTAGGATTCTGATGCTTTTCTTTAACTTGCTAGCACACAGGACATCTTGCCACGATCTCATCCACGTCATGCTTCAATCTAGGCCACCAATACAAATCTTTAAGATTATGGTACATCTTGGTACTACGTGGATGCATAGAGTACATTGAAGAGTGAGCCTCTTCCAAGACCATCTTCCTCAAGTTATCGACATCAGGAACCACGAATCTATAGTGGTAACACACTGTCCCATCCTCTGTCTCATGAAAGCCATCACGCTTCTCACTGCCAAACTCTAATCGGATATGTCATATCATCATATCACTCTGATGTGCATCTATAATATGTTTCCTCAACATAGGCTTCACCTGCAACTATGCCAAGAGTCTTGCTAGCATGGACACCGCCAACTTTACATTCTTCTGACACAAGGAGACCAACATGTCTCTCTTATGACACACCAAGGAACATAACTGCACCTTCTCAATAGATGACGATGAAGAAAACTTCCTACACAAAGCATCTCCCAGCACATTCACCTTCCCCAAATGTTAATCTATGGTGCAATTATAGTCCTTGATTAACTCCATCCAGTGACATTGCCTCATATTCAACTCCTATTGCAAAAAGATGTAATTGAGGTTCTTGTAGTCAGTGAAGATCTGACACTTATCATCATAAGGTTAGTGCCTCCAGATCTTCAAGGCATGAACCACCACTACATGTGGGATAGTTATCCTCATGTTTCTTTATTTTGCATGACATGAAAGATATCACATTCTTATCTTGCATCAATACACAACCCAAACCAATCTTCGAGGCATCACATAAGACAATATACCCTTTTCCCTGCTCTAGCTGCACTAGCACTAGTGCACTAGTCAACTTCTCCTTCAACGATAGGAAAGTGAGTTGACACTTGTTATCCCAGACAAAAGGTACATCCTTCCTCGTTAGCTTCGTTAGGGGTAATGCTATGTCATTGAAGTTCTTGATAAACCTCCTATACTATCCTGCCAAACCCAAAAAACTATGGGCTTTTGTTGGCATCCTTGGTTGTTCCAAGTCTATCACAAACTCCACCTTTTTGGGGTCCACATGAACACACTCAGAAAATATCACTTGTCTAAGAAAGGACACCACCTTCATCGAAAACTTGCATTTGTAAATGTCACGTACAACTGATGTTGTCTCAATAAGGTCAACGCTTGACGTAGATGTTGTTCATGATGTTTTCTGTCTTGACTGTATATAAGGATATCATCTATGAACACCACCATAAACTGATCAAGATATAGTCTAAACACTCTATTCATCAAGTCCATGAATGTTGTTGGTGCACTGGTTAACCCAAACGACATAACCACAAACTTGTAGTGACCATACCTCACCCTGAAAGATGATTTGGGTATGTCATCTGCCTTAATCCATAACTAATGATATCTTGATCTCAAGTCTATCTTTGAGAACAATGTGGCACCTCGCAACTGGTTGAACAGATCATCAATTCACAGTAAAGGATACTTGTTCCTAATGATCATCTTGTTCAACTGTCTGTAATCAATGCACATCCTCATGGATCTATCTTTCTTCTTCACAAACAACACGGGAGCACCCCAAGGAGACGTGGATGGTCTGATGAAACCTTTCTCAAGTAGCTCTTGCAACTATTTCTTCAACTCTAACATCTCAGTTGACGCCATCCTATATGATGTCTATGCTATCAGTTGTGTGTGGGGTACCAGATTGATCTCAAAATCAATCTCTCTGACTGGAGGAACACCTGGAAACTCATATGGAAACACATCTTTGAACTCACATACAACTGCCACCTCCTGGATACTTGGACTCCTTGCCTTAGTATCCACTACATGAGCTAATAACACATCACAGTCCTAACTCATTAACCGTTCTACTGTCATTGCTGACTCCAAGCTTGTCAAAATAATCTTCCTATCCCCTTGGAATACCAATATCACATCCTCGTCAACAAATGTTGCTACCTTGGAGATATAGTCCAAGACACCTGATACATATCCAAGGTGTCCATTCCATGGATCACATCGAATCCGTGCATGTCAAGTGGTATGAGTTCTTCTTGAATGTTATGTCCAAAAAAAGAAAAGACACAGAAAGGACACACCTCCCGCAACTCGACAAAACCAACCATCGTGGTTTTTAAACAAAGTCTATCACATCTATGACTAATAGGAAGAGAATAACTAGCAGTCACTTCTATAGTGATAAAAGAATGCATCATGCATGGGTCAACCAAAATAGATATAAAGCAAGAAGAAGACAAATTAGAATGACATAACTCCATCTGACCTGTCACAACTTGTGGGTTGACCACTTCTTCTGGATTGTTGCCAGTTGTTGTCCCCATCCTCTATTGGCCTATCAAGAAGAACTAGCTTGGGATGCCTGTCCACATCCTCAGCCTCCACCGTAGCTAAACTACTACCTTCGTGAGCCCTGTTGACTCTGTCTCGGCTATTGCGTCACTTCATCCACCTTCACAGGATACACTCACCTCAGAAATCCTACTTGACCACACTTGTGGCAAGTCCTGGTTTCGTACTGTGGACTAGACGACCACGTCACTGACACCAATGTCGTGTTGTGGGCTCATGTTGGTGGAAAGGAACAACCTCTACCCTTGCTCAGAAACCACTGTGTCTGCACACCTGACTTTTGTTGTGACTATGGTGCTGAGAACCTAGGCTTCTTGAAGCCTCCAGATGACTATCCTTGGTACTGTGTTGGTCTCTTTTTAGAATTCACCTCACTTTTCTCTATGAATGACCGTTCTATCGTTTTGACTACACAAATATGGCAAACTACTCCTTGTTCTCTAAAGATGGTACTAACATAGTAATCACCGTACTCAAACCCCTCTCAAAATGTCTGATGCTCTCCCGATCAGTCGCAACCATATGAGGATAAAACCTCAGCAAGTCCATAAAATTTGCCTCATACTCATTGATTAACATAGATCCCTATCAAATCTTCTCGAACTGGGTGATATTCTCATCTAGGTAGGTCTGAGGAAAGTACCAATTTAGAAACTTCCATCAAAACTCCTCCCAACTAATAGAAACACTTGGACTCTTCTCCTCCTCGATAACCCACCAATGGCCAACAAGCCTTTCAAAAGATACACTGCATGCTTCACTTTTTCAGCTCTAGGAATGTTGAGGATCCTGAAGACCTTCTCCAACTCATTCAACCATAGGTGAACATCTACTGGATCCACCATATATACCAGCATACTCCACCGCCCCAACTTGCCTTAACCTCTCAAAGGTCTTTCTAGTTCCCAAGGATTCCACACTGGGAACTGTCGCCCTCGCTTGGGGTGGGGGCATTCTGTCTGCCATATGCATCATCATAGCCATGAATTATCCAAAAAAGGATTGGAAAGTGGGATTTTCCATCATGGCCAGGTCAAACTGGGGCACTTCAGACACCCTATCTTCCCTAGCATGCTTCCTTACACCACCTCTAGGTGTAGCAACACTCCTCTCAACAACAAGTTCTCTGTGTTCTCCATCCATCTTTTCTTCTCTTCTTCCTCTTCTACATAAGAAAAAATCACCATAAGACAGATTGGAGGACACTAGAACAGACACAAACCCTGGTCTCATGTCCCTATAGACTCAGTGAACCTAGAGCTCTAATACCAACAAAACTATGATGTCTCACGCCACGCAAAGGGAGATTACTCAAAACAAAACACGAAATTGATTTTAATCAACTAGGTTACCAGAAAACACAGGGAATGAAAACTATCCACATAAGAACAAAAGCTAAAACTAATTACATCAAAGTCCACAAAACCACCTGTAACATAATATAACATGTCACATATACATGCCATATCTATACAACCATGGTGTACTGTCAAAAACCTTGTAATGATAAACAACACAACCAAAAACATTCCCAAGGACCTAAGAGTACATATACGACACATATGACTCTACTACAAACTACTAGCAGCATGTCCAACCTTTCAACAACTACTGCTCCTCTTATTGCTCAGCCTCAACTTCACGATCCTACCTCATTATGCATGACCACCTAAAAGATGTGGAAACCCACAGGGTGAGACCAAATGTCCCAGTGAGAGATATAAATCTCTACCACAACTATTATAAAAGAGATATAAGCTAAAGAATAAAGGTAAACATTATTTCTGAGATGAGAAGATTCAGTTAAATTATATAAGCAAGGAAGTTAACATTAATGAAGCCGTTCAGGCATCAACACTAATCAGTAGATCATCTTATACTTTTAGGAGGAATATGCAGAACATGTGTAATAGTTGATTTCTCTTACCGCATTATAATTTGAGAAATCAATATGAGAAATTAAGCAATGGTATCAACCAATATGAATCATATTTGACCCTAAGCAAATATGATGCATCGTTGTGTTATGTCTTCTATTATGCCCTAAGGAGATGGGGTATACCACTCATACTACAACTGACCACTACTAAGTCAGAATTAATGCCATACAAAATCTAAGAGGAGTCAGACTCCTATGATCTCCCACACCCTCAATCAATCCAAGTCTGATGCAATGACGTATAAAGTCCAACTACAAAACAACCTAGTCTGCCATGGTATATAAGTGCATCACTAGTGAAACTTGAGTTTCGATTGCGGCCGCATTCCTTCCGAGGTATGACCACATCCATCCTAAAAACATATCTTATATATTTATATTGAATCACATTACTTGAGATATGACCTTGAACATTCTCCTACCAGGGTATGACCGCAAGCAATCCTGTGAAACACATATACTCAATAGATACGACTCTGAGCTTCCACTAAGGGAGAACTCATTTCACCATCCAGTAAGTACTAACATTGTAGATGGATCTATGGCATAGGGCAACCACATGATTGGGGTTTATTTTGATTAGTTAAGCCAATTAATAATCTTTTAGAATCAATAAAGTTACAATGTATAAACCCTAAAAAAATCTATAAAAATAATGGGATATTACAACTTCAAAGATATAAAATGTATAAGGCACAAACTTGTAACACTATAACTTGATGTCACTGCCAATTCCAAGCCATCAAAATTATCACATTTTCATGGGATATCACTCCCTCATCACATCACTAGAGGATATCACCTCACAACACAATATGCATTTAGCCTCTACCAGGTCAAAAGATCCAAATCACATGTTCCTTGTACATCATCACCATGTCATCATGCCTCATAAAGGCTCATACTCATTACCATGTGTCATGTCAAAGCCATAAAATTCACTAGCTATGTCATGCATTCCACCTATAGTTAGGATCACACAAGTAGGAGAGATAAATTATCATCTCATGCTAATTACTTCAAGCAATAGAAGCAAACACATCATATGTTCTAAACATTAGGGTTAGGGTTACATGCATAACCGATTTTGGGTTCCATATTATCATTCAATCACCAAACCCTAGTTTTATCACCTCCCATATGTTTGGACTATATTAGGATTAACAACATGATTGTGATTAATAATTCATCCTCAAATCATCAAGTCATGACCTAGAATAGAGTGTAGCGATTGATTGGGTTGAATGTAGCAACCTTAGGGGTTGACACCCTATTGTGATCACAACAACAGGTTTAGCGGCCATCATCTATAGATGAGTGCATGTCAACCACACTATCAAGACATGGTGTTACGATAGTAACATATACATGTGTCATGACCAACTATCAAAATAGGTGTATCTACTGAAACACATCACTAACTGAAACATGTGTAGAGTGACCCTAGCTATTGCGATCATCAACCCATCAGGGTTAGAGTTGCGACTGCAAGAAACCATCCCTATGTAGTGACCAAGAAATGTGTAGTGACCCAAAGGTTGAGACACACAAAGAGGCACAAAACCACTTTCAATACAATAGTAAATCACAGTCAAAATAGAAACTAACCATCGAAGAAATTTGGCTCCATCAAGGAAAACAACTCCATACAAGAAAGAGCACCAAAATGCTAGACATGTACCATAGAAATAAACATGAAGAAATCTTGTTAAAGGAGATAAAGGTAACATTCAACACATGCAAAATAGAGCCAAGACTGCCCATACCATCAAGATAGTAAAACCATGATCAAAAGTAAGAGAAAACCATTCATTTCATAATCAACACAAAACGGGTACCAAGATTAGGGTTTAGGGGAAGGAACAATCTACTTGAAAATACTACAAAGTCTTAAACCCTAAAAACATGTTTACTTCATCTATCATATTAGAATTATGTTCTAAAGATTATACATCAATATGCATGTAAGAAAGGGTGCAATAATAGTGAGGGAAAAGAATTATATCACCCACCTTATGCAAAGAACCAAGCTCTAAAATCTCGATCACTAGGAGAGAAGAAGCAACTCCACCTAAGAGAAACACTTTTGCCAAAATATCACCTCAAAAGAGAAGACCACCATGGTCAAAGGTGAGCTCAAGAAGCAGGTGAAAAACTCTAGGCTGAACCAAAGAAGAAGAAGAAAGGAGAAAGAGGATCTCTTCTTCTCACATAGGTACCACCATGGGTGCACCATAGTCTCTGACCTTAGTAATTATAAGATCCTCAATAAAGGCCACCATGGTTACACCATAGTCTCATGGAAAATAAAGAAGGATAAGATAGGGTAGAGAACCAAAAGAAAACGTGATCAAGGGTTCAAAATCACTTACCAAGGAAGGAGATGACCAAAGATCACCACAAATGAGGATGCTCAAGCTCAAGAACACAACAAGCAAGGTTGATCAGCCACCAAAGCAGCAAGAGCATACCTTCATTGCTCCACAAAGCTCCAAGGATGAACACAAGAGAGTGGACAAGAAGGAGGACCAAAAAGACCACTTGTATGAAGAGGAGAGGGGTTATATACTCAAGGGAGGGATAGTAGGGGGGATATGATGCGTCAACACCTAAAGGCATCAAAAGGACACTTTTCCATAAGGAAACAACCATGAAACCACTTAGCACATGCATGCATCAAAGGGTGATACAAACAAGGTATGGTATCGACCACCTTGGCTCCAAACCCAAGTGGGTCAAAACAAAACATAGGGTAGCGGTCACAACACTACACTATATACATGTATCGGCCACAACACATCCTCACACAAGCAACCCAAGCGACCCCAAAGCACCTATGTGGAAACAAACTCACCCAAAGAAGGTGTTTTGGTCAAAACACACTCAAGACACGCCAACATGGTCATAACACATGTTGCAACACTCAACCAAGCTCAACATGGTCGACACCATGCTCCACCAAGAAAAACCCTAGAAAACCCTAATCTCACCATGGGATGTCACATCATCAACCATGGTCCAAGAAAGGCACCCCATAGCCTCATCTTCTCTCTCAATGTGATAAGGCATAAAGGACACACTTTACATGTGACAAATTACACGATAACCTGCAAATTTGAGTAAATTACAACTTGGTCCGAAATAATCATACATAGCTCAAACATCAAACAAACAAGACCCAACTGAAAACATATAATTGTCACATGTTATAAAAGAATCTCAAAGGATTATATTAAGGTTCAAGCATCTAATCAAGCAAGGAAATAAGATTAGCCCAAAATCTAGGTCAAGGGTCTTACAACACTGACATCATGTTTTCTTGTCAGTAAAAGGAAAATGGATTGTTGATAGTGGTTGTTCCAAGCATATGACCGGTGAGATAAGCCACTTCAACAAGTTTACAAAGAATAAAGGAGGATTTATGACTTTTGGTGACAACAAAAAAGGTAAAGTGATAGGTGAGGGTGATGTGGGTGATTCTCTATGTATCAAGAATGTTATTGTTATGGATGGCCTACATCGCAATTCAATTAGTGTTAGCCAATTATGTGATAATGGTTATCTTGTTTTATTTACCTCACTTGAGTGATTGTGTCTATATTCCCTCTCCTATAATGTTATATATAAGGTAATTAGAAATGGAAAGATTTATCTTATTGTTCTTGATTCTCTTAAGCCTATTCTTGGTAGATGCCTTGTTGTTGGCAAGAGTGATATTTCTTTGTGGCACCATAGGATTATTCATGTAAATATAATAAGTTGAAGAAGTTGAGAAAAAAGGAATTGGTATAGGGACATCCTAAACTGGATTTTGAGAAGGATGAGGAATGTCAACCTTGCACACAGGGGAAGCAAACCAAATCCTCCTTTAAATCTAAAGGATTGGTTAGTACCAAGATAGCTCTTGAACATCTTCACATTGATCAATTTGAACCAATGAAACTAAATCGCTTTGTGGTAGCAAGTTTTGCCTCATGATTGCCGATGATTTTTCTGGCTATAATTGGACCTTTTTCTTTATTTCAAAAAGTGATATGGTGTTTTCTCTATGTTCTGCAAATAGGTTGAAAATGAAGCTTCTTGTCGGTTCGTCTCTATCCGTAGTGATCATGGGGGAGAATTTGAAAATGATTTGTTTAAGAAATTTTATGAAGAATCAGGTTATGCACATAACTTTTTTCCCCTCATACACCTAAACAAAAGTGGGGTTGTAGAGAGGAAGAATATATCACTACAAGACATTGCTAGGACCATGTTTCTAGAGTATGATACTCGCAAGAAGTCTTGGGCTAAAGCCATTAGTACTTCATGTTTTGTGCAAAACTAGGTTTTCACTCATTCTTCTTCAAAGAAACTCCTGTATGAGTTATGACGTGGTAGAAAGTCCTCTATAGATTTCTTTCATGTCTTTGATTTTCCTTATATTGTTTTGAACACCATGTATTCTCCAAACAAGTTTGATGAGAAATCTTACAAGGCTTTCTTTTTTGGCTTTAGCACTACCAGAAAAGCTTATAGAGTGTTTAAATTGAATTGTCTAAATTAGAAGAATCTATCAATGTTAAATTTGTTGAAGCTAACCCCTCTATTTCCAAGAATGTTGTAAATGATGATGTTATGGATGAGGTAATTCCTCACTTGAAAGAGCTCAACATTGTTAACAAAGGAAAATAGGTGATAGTAGATGAAGAAGAGAAAGAAGAAGAAAAAAAGGATCCAACTCTATGCTTCACAAAACATCATCCTAAAGAGCTCATCATAGGCAATCTGGGATGTCGCAGGATTTTCTAAAACTTAATTTGATGTGTGATGCCCAAATTGAAACTTCACCTCAGTGAGAATCCCAATTTAAACATCACACACTAGGCTAAGAAGAAGAAAATCATAGGAAGTTGGAAGGAAAAAATCAGTAGCACATGCACATGAACAATAATAAAACCATACAACACATGTTCATCATTCAACATATAATTACATATTGAATTCTTACAACATTTGATATTACATATTGAATAGAAAACTTCTACATATACATGTACTACCACTAAACAACATGATTTTAAGATAATAGGTCCACCTGTACATCATCTCGCAACACAACTCTCAACTATCAAGCTATTCAAGATCATATATCCACAACCTAAACAAAAGATTACATGTGGTATGCGTCAGCACAATTTTCAAGAATATTGTATTGAGTACGCCTACATGTCTTTTATATATATCTCTCATTACTAAGCTTGAAAATAAGATAAAATTAATATTTAGCAGTTATAAACAAATATAAGAAAAATCATATACTTGCACAAAGATGTTTATTAACAAAACGTAAGACATATTTTAGCTCATTTTCCATTATATATCTATGCATTGATCATCAAAAGTTTTGATTCATTCTATTGGCTCTCAAGGAGCTCAAGATTAAAGACTTTATGATCTCATGCCAAAGAGTTAGATCATATGTACAATGTGATCGACTACCAAAGAGTTAAGTCACTTGAAAGCACTGTACTACCAAAGAGTTTAGTGCTTTCATATAATGGAACATATATATTATGTTTCATGTGTTCATAGTCATAAGTATGGAAAACTCAAACAACATAGAATACAATAACAATCATCTCATCCAATATCATATGCCAAGTATTTTACTACACATATAATGCAAGCATATTGTATAATAAGCCAAGTAAGAGGTAAAGGCATCCCTTGAACCAAGATAACCTAATCATTACACTCCTGATGTACCACTATTGGTTAAACTGTGGTTAAGATAAGATCATATATAACATGCATTAGATTCTCATCATCTTAACCCTAGTTATGTTCATTAGGGTTTTACTTAGTTCATTAAGCTATTCCCATCATTATTCCTTATCTTACTCTTCTTGTTATCTAGGATTAATTTTACCGATGATGTATTCCAAATTATAATCAGTTGTTTGAACATTAGTTTCTATATCATTGTTTGCATATATTAACCCTAGATTATATAACATTAATCCAATTAGTGTTTTCTCATCATTATAGTATCATTAACGTATAACCTTATTTATATGCATCATTATGATCTCATAATTATATATTAGCTAGCACTTACTGATATAAGCCTACTATAGAATTTCCATGGTTTCTTGAGCATATTTATAATTATTGCATATTAATTAGGGTTATTAGCCATAATTATCCAGATAAAGCAAATTACATGATGTTATGTTGAAATATCATTGTATATGACATCATATATGTTATACATAACATTTAAGAGCTACTGGTGCATTGTCATGATTTTGGGTCATCATCTAATATTTATTACACATTTTACAAGTGTAAAAAATATTATATAATATCACTATGATTAGTGCATGAAAATCCTAATATTATCATTCCACTATGTTCTACTCATTTTTCTGAGAATTTTGGTATATTTTTTGTATTTTTATGATAATCAATATATTTTCTATGATTTATTGAAGATATGTACATTACTAGGGTAATTACCTGCTCAGGCCAATCAGAATTGGCCATGTGTTCACTTTGGGTTGTGAAGCTCCTTCGCTTGCTATTTTGGGCCGGTTTTCTCTAGTTCAGCTTTTGGATGGTTGGTTCACTAGGTTACTTGGTCTAGGCCAGGCTCATCCCAATTCAGATTTCCTTTCCCCTTCATTTCTCTTTCTCGCGATCCAGCAAAGCGTTTGCATGGGTTCTCAACCCAACATAGGGTGTCATCATGAGGGTTATATTCAGTGAGTAATCAAACATGTATAGGTCATCTCTTACGGCTGCACACATCTCCTATTCTACCTCCCAGGTCTCCACAACTCTTACTCTTCTTGGATTTGGCTATAGGGCTCGTTCTCCGTGACGGCGTTGTCGCCATCATTGTAGTGGAGTAGCTAGAAAGCAAATAGGACTCCCCCACCTTGAATCTTGTGGATGAGCCATCAAGAATCTTCTCCATACTTCAAATGACCTGAGGGAAGCCCTAGTTTGCATTGTAGATCCCTAGGTCGGTGTCTCTGGCTCTTCCCTTCTTCTTCGGCAAGATTAAGGTCGATGGCCATGAAAACTCATTGGGGAAGCATGTGGATTAGTAGATGGAACTCCCTAGATTCGGCTCTTCCTTTTCTTCATCAAAACCCCATCATAGACCCTATCTTTCCCTTGGTCTTCTCAATCTTCTTCTTTGTGTGTCGTAATGGAGAAGCAAGGGAGGAACCACGATGAGAAAACCTCCCTCCAACCTCTCTAAAACCTTTGTAAAGGCTCGCCTTCTGGTATTGGAATGATGAAACTAAAAATGCAGTTAGAATCATATTGCACTCCATGATTTGGTCACTCAACGATGTGGGAGTGGGATGTACACTATCACCTCCTAACTGCTAGGTGGAAGACGATGCATTTTGACCGTCTAATCTCATCTAAGGCTAGAATCTATCCACACCATGTTGGATCTATGGCACTCTCAATATTGGAGTTGTATCTGCTAGATCGGGGATCTAAGGCCATAACATAGCCATGCTTCCTATCCAAGGACCCATGGGTGTGTGGCCCAGCTAACCTAGGCAAAGAACTCATGATTTTGGTCCATCATCCTTCAATAATGCACATTATTTTCCAAATATGAAACCTTAATAACTCCCTCTAGAAATATCTAATTAGCACCAAATTTTAACCATAGCTTTGCTACCCCTCAAACTACGTTCTATTAAAGACTGACTTACTTGATCAACCAAAAACTTAATCCAAAATGGTACATACTTAAGGGTATTAATCATATTATTAACATCAACGTCTTTCAATCTTTGCCAAACTAGTTGAAGTACCTTCATATGATTGAAACTCGCTTTAGGATTTTCATTTTTTCATTATAACATGTAAACCCATGTAAGATTAACCATGCCATCTCATATACATGCAGACTCAAATTTGATTATTCCAATTTCCAACTCATGATTGAATCAACGAATTGAGTAACCAAGAAACTCAATAGTTAACTCCATCACATCCTACATACCTTAAAAGAAACTTTGTCCTCAAAATTAAGACAAAAGTTCAGTCCATCACATAATCCTTTTGAAAGAGTGAAGACACGATCTACATTTAATAAAAAACAAGTTGCCATCACCTTCATCACACAACTTTAGCCAAAGAACAGGAGCTCTCAAGGATGATGAATCGATCATACATATGAAAGAGGAGCTAGAGTAGTTTGGAAAGAACAAAGTGTGGACCCTAGTGCCAAGATCAAATGATAGGAAGATCATTTTCACCAAGTGTGTCTACCACAACAAGCTGAATGAAAGTGGCAAAGTGGTAAGGAACAAAGCAAGGTTGGTTTCTCAAGGTTACAATCAACATGAAGGTATTGATTTTGATGGAACTTATGCTCATGTCTCTAGACATGAATCTATTACAATGTTACTTTCCTTTTCTAGCTATAGAAATTTCTTGCTTTATCAAATGGATGTTAAAAGTGTGTTTCTAAATGGTATAATAGAGGAGGAAGTTTATGTGCATTTGTTTCTAACCATGTTTATTTGTTACAAAAGCTCTCCATGGACTCAAACAAGCCCCTAGAGCTTAGTATGAGAAATTAAAGAACTTTTTTCTAGACGATGGATATATCAAGGGTAAAGTTTATTTTATCCTCTTTCTTAAACACACCACTAATGATCATGGAAATATATGTTGAAGATATCGTATTTCACTAAACTGGTCTTGATCTTTGCAAGGAGTTTAGTTCGCTTATGCAGAGTGAGTTCAAGATGATTATTATGGGGGAGCTTAATTTCTTCCTTGGATTTCAAATCAAACAAAGGAAGGAAGAAAACTTCATCAACCAAGTCAAGTATACAAGTGAACTCTTGAAGAACTTTGGGATGCAAAACACCAATCCGATGGACACCCCTATGTCAAATACTGCCAAACTTGATGGAGATGAGGAAGGTGAAGAGGTAGATGAGAAGCTCTATAGAGGTATGATTGGTATCTTTCTTTATTTAACTACCTCTAGACCTAATATCATGTTTAGTGTCGACTTGTGTGCTAGATTTAAATTAATCCCTACAAATCCCATCTTATAGAAGTTAAGAGGATTCTAAGGTACCTAGCATAAACATAAAACTTTGGACTATGGTATCCCAAGTCAAGGGACTTTACTCTTATTGCTTATAGTGACACACATTATGTAGGGTGCTTAATTGATATCAAGTGTACAAGTAACACTTGCTTCCTCGTAGGAACATGCTTAGTCTCTTGGTTCTCTAAGAAATAAAACATATTGGCTCTTTCAACTATCGAGGCTGAGTGCATTGCAGTTGGAAGTTGTTGTGCCCGAGTCCTATGGATGAAGAAAATGTTCCAAGACTTTAACATTCATTTTGTTGATTCACCTATCTACTTTGATAATACTAAAGAAATCAATCTTTCTTACAATCTGATATTGTATAGTAGCCCCAAACATATAGAGGTATGCCATCACTTTCTTCATGGCCACATTTCCAAAAAGGATATTTATATCACGCACGTGGACACACAAAATCAACTTTTGGACATTTTCACAAAACCTCTAGATAGAGAACAATTTAATTTATTTTAATAAAGATTTATTATTACTTCTTTTGATGATGATGATATGCCTTCTAGCTTGATGTTCTCAAACCTATATGTTCTTGCTCATAGCTTGATCAACTCTTACTTGTTAGTGCCAAATTTGACTAGTCTATATCCCTTGCATTTACTTGTTTTGGTAATTTTTCAGAAACACATGTATTACCACAAACTATTGGATAATTATGAGTGGAATGTGCCTCAATATGTTCAAAATACATGGTAGGCTATAAAAATAAATTTATACAACACTCTAGTGGCCTAGAATTAAATTTCATATTGTTTGGTCAGACTGACCAGTCAGTCGAGTTTGTTCTGGGAGAAACTCTACCAAAAATAGGCCAAGGGCTGAACAAATCCATTGTGTCGTTCGAGTTTTCCAAACCACAAACTCAACAAATAATACTGTTGGGAAAAAAATATATAGGCAGTCAACTGATTTTACTCCCTCTCAACTAGAGTAAAGTCGACTGATAACCACTTCTTCTTGTTCGTACTTAAACCCTAGGGCTACCAAAACCTTTCCCATACCCTCTCTATATCCAAATCACTTTTCCTAACCTCAACCTAGCTATTTTGACAACCTACAACACCTACCATCACCCTCAGTTTGGGTCCATTTCCTCTCTTTTTGTATGACCCCTAACCTTGCTTAAATGGTTGAACATGCTTAATTACCATAATTGAATTCTTATAAATATAATACAACCTTTTAATATGATTTGTAATCATAATAAAAGCTTAACGTTCAAGTTTGGTCCAATTTGAACAATGTTTGTGCAAGTTATGCAATTTTATGTACATTTTGGACTTTTCTACAATTTACCCAAATAGGAGGTTTTTCTTACAATTTATCACTTTAATTATGTTCTTTTGATTTTATATCATCATTATTGAGATTTTTGAGCCATGGGGTGCCTAGCTAAACCTTGGATTGGAGGTGTTTTCCTCAAGGGTATTTTAGGGTTTACCCCTTTATGGATGAGCTACCTTTAGTAGCTATCAAACAAATGGTTTACTTACTTTGCTTGAAAAATCAAGAAATGAGGGCTAAAAATGTCTCCATGTATGGTGAGTCATATTCTTGTGTCTCTTCTTGAATATCCTTAATAGTATAAGGCCATGGACAAATGAGGAGCTACGTGTACACCTCATGCTTGCTTCCATCCTTATCTATGGGCTATATCTACCACTTCCTTGCCCAAGTATGAAACCTTTGCTTGATTTCTCTTTCCTATAACATGTAGCAACGACTAAACTCTATTTTTATATAGAACCAAGTGCTCTAAGATATAAGACAACCTCTTTTTGGAGAAGAAGGTCTCCTAGAGCTCCATCTAGCCCTACCTAGGGTTTCTAAGGTCATCTTCTAGGAATTTCGACCAAGGCAAGTTATTTTCTTCATTCCTTCTCCATTTTTCTGGATCTTATCCTTCCTTAGACCATCCTAAAGGTCGTAATTTTTCTGTTCCATGGTAGAAGTTGCTCTAAAACCCTACCTTTCTTTCTCCTTATGCTTAGGGTTTGCTTCTTTGATGGAGAAAGGTGTTAGATGGGCGACTTCAGAACTTGTGCTTGGATTTTCTACCCTACTTGCTCAAATTTTCTTCTGTTTGGGATTATATTTTCTCATTAGAGGTAAATCTTATAACTTGATCCACGTTTATTGCTTACCATAAGCTTGCTAGCTCATGTTCTTGCTTTAAAATGATGATCCAAGCACTAAAATGTTATGCTTGACTTGGATTTCGATTTTTATGTCGTTCCCTATTATGATTTCAGTTCTATATGAACTTGTAATCATTTGTATGTTCCTACTAAGATATAATATGACTTATATCAGGTTGTTTTGATAACCAATGGTGCTAAGCACCTGTCAACCAATGGTCAATTTTAGGTTTAAAGTTGGTTTCTTCTATAAACACATGACCCGATGGTGTTACCATTACAACAACCGATGGTGTTGTCTTCATGACAACTGATGGTGGTTACCAAGGTTTTCAACTGATTTTCACCCATTAGGTCACTTTTTGGCTCAACTAGAAGCTTAATGATCAACAACTAAGTACCCTAATGATGCTATCAATCAATGGTGACATTATCTTGATATTCGATGATGATAATTGAATATAGTGTTGATCTAACAACCTGTGGTGTCTTAATGGTCACTAATGATGGTGTATCAGGTCTCCGCGACCTATGGTGAGTTAGGCATATAGTTGTAGCATCAATTAATCCTTAAACAAATGGTTTCTTGGGTCATTTGATGCAACGGTTGGACCTATACTCTAATTGATGGTTTAAATATATGAACTTAACCCATTGGTTAAGATCTATTGCTTTTTTATCCAATGAATTGGAATGATTCCTAATTTAATATTTTGGTCGTATTAAAGTGATTTAGATAGTTTCCTTTATGAGATAAACTTAAGAATCTCATTTATTGACAGCTTGTTTTAAATTAACAATTGCTCATGGGTTTTACCCTTCTGTCACTGGAACTTATTATGTTGTTAATCAAGGGATGTCTAGGGTTAGATGGTGACTCTTTCTAGATCACAACTCAATGACTTCATAGGCAGTTTATTCAAGGTGTTTACTTATGTAAACAACCAATAGTCTTACATTTTCAACAATCCAATGTTTTGGGATGATGTTTATGGTAGGTTTGTACGATTTGAGTGATTTTGAAACCTAATGGAGATTTACCTTAATAGTATAGTCCTACCTTTTCCCTCATATGATTAGTGATAATTAATATAATGAGTTAATGGGTAACCCTAATTAATTATATTTCATTATACTTAACCCTAATATAACCAAGTGATGGTAATTGATTATGAACAACTCCTTCAATGATGTATAGAATCATTGAGTACTCTTTTTTGAGGTTGAACCCTAGTATACTATGACTTGATGGTTACACCTTGAGTTATATGTGGATCCATACATGAGAATGGTATCAAATGTGATGGTGATGATTCACCTTATGCATCCATGATCCAATGGGGATGCCATGAGTTAGGGTTTGAGTATGAGAGTTGATTAGTAATATTAATATAATTTATCTTGTTGAATTTAAATCTAATGCAAATAGATAAAGATGATTATTCATGTTTAACCTTCTTATATGATGGCATGGTGGTGGAATAATCTCCTTAATATGATCATAACCTTAATGTGTTAATTGGTGGTTATCATAGCCTCATGGTTGATACTTTCTTATGCTAAACATGTGCATTATGAATATGATGAGGGTTAAACCTATCTAGATTCCTTGCATGTTGATGTAATAAATGAATGTTCTTAATGTTAGTATAAACATGCTATGATTGTTTATGAATGTATCCTAGGCCATTAATGCAATATTGGTCTGATCCGGTGTATTATATGTAACTAATTTTGTTGAGCCTTGTTACAAGGCATGGAAAGACAATGATGATCTTGCATGGAATAGTATGATGTTTTTAATGACCTTTCGGCATGGTTGAGCCCTGAATGAGGAGTAATCTTCTTATTATGATAAGGGTCGATACCCTGTGATGTTGTGATCAGGATTTATATCATGTGATAGTCTGGTGACAAGTGTAGTCTCATGAAAGGAAATGAATAATACCATGTGATGATGATGTAATGACAAGTATAGTCTCTTGATTTGGCAAGTGAATAGTGCCTTGTAATGTTGAGATGAGAAATTATGTTTCACACATTTTATATCTTTTGAAGTTGTTATATTTATATGATTTCTAGAAGTGAATTAGGGTTTGTATGTCCACTTGTTTGATACAACCTTAATTCACCCAATTGGAATAACTAATCAAGTGAAACTCTAATCATGTAGTGCCATGTGCCATAGATCCATATGAGTGTCAGAACTTTCCTGATGGTGAAAAGAGTATTCCAAAGGGGAACTCAGAGTGCATACTGTTGAGTATGTGGGGTGCTTGTCATCCTAAAATCAAGTATTTAGGGAGGATGATTGTGGTCATACCTAGCCCTCAGTTTGACAATGGTTGTGGTCATGTCTTGGTGATTATATATGTGATATGATTGGAGGACAACTGTGGTTGTACCTCAGATGTTAGGGTATGCATACCCACCTCCTTTCACTAGTGTCGTGACCTGTACCAAGGACGGAAGAGGCTGTTAGCAGCTTGACCTTATGTGTCACTGTGGCGGTCCTATGCTGACCGAGGGCGAGGAAGATATTAGGAGTTCGGATCTTCCTAGATCTTATATGGAACAGATTGTCACCAAGCAGTGGTCAGTTGGAATTTAAGTGGTATCCTCAAATTACTCAGGGCATAATAATAAAAGATGTAAGATAGACGTGTAGCATATCTATTTAGGGTTATACACAATGCTTCATATTGGATGATAACCCTTGTTTTATTTCTTATCACTGAGATCATGTATAGTACAATAAGAAATAATAGATATGATTATGTCGTAGTTATGATCATGTTGTAAACATGTTTATGTTGCCAAATATACTAACACTAATAGTTAAGATGATGTTGCTAGCTATGTTTAATTATTCTAGCCATTCCTATGTAATTAGAAATGCTTAAACTGCTAATCATGCTATGCAATTAATTGTGCTATGATGACAGTTCTAATTATGATATATATTTGTTATCTTTATTTGAGATGCCAATATTGATAGCCACGTTATGTTACTAGACATATTCATGATGTCAGGGATGCTTATGCTACTAGATTGCTTGTATTGTTAGCAAGGAATATGTTAATAATCAGATTAATGATGATGATTGTTATTAGATGCACTTTGATGAAATTTGAGTAGATATCTATCTAGGGAAATGGATTTATTTGTTACCTATATATACATTGATAATCATACTTATTGCTAAGATTATATGCTTAATATGTTTACCATTCTTGAACTATTCAATTTGTTCAATTGATTATTAAATACTCCAACTGGTCAGTTATCTACTATTTAAAATGTTGTAATCAACAAGCGTTGTAGGGAGCTATATCTCTTGCTGGGACATGGGTCTCACCCTTGTGGTTCGCCACATCTTTTTAGGTAATCGGCAGTGACGACAGCAAACCTGTGGAAGAAAAGAGGATTTATAGTAATGAAAGCTTGACAGGTTTTATTAGATGTCTAGTGTGTCTTAGAGTCATCCCTGTACTCTCAGGTCCAGGAAGGAAAAGTTTGTATATGGTGTTTTAAATAAATCAAACTTGTGTTAGCATGTTAATGCTTGTTTGTGTGACATACATGAATATTGTTCTCCTGTGTATATATGTTGTGGCTAAGGTGATAGAACAATTTGTATCAAATTCTTGGCATATTATGGATACAAAAAAAAATATGTTGGGCTCTTATACAAATGTTTTTGAGCCAGTGTTGATGTTGAAACCGGATCTAATTCACCCATATTTTTGGGTATGTGATTAATTAGTAACTGGTTGTGTTTTATGTTTTTAATAATCTCATTTAGTGTAATGGGTTCTCACAATTTAGTATCAGAGCTTTAGGTTCACTGAGTCTACAGGGACACCTGGACTTGGGACTAGGATGATGTTTAAGTAAGGAGCATGCCATGAAAATATAGTGCATACTACCTAATCTCAGCACTTGGAAACTCTTAGATTGTTATCTTTCTGATTACTCTAATCAAGTAGTCATTTTGAGAAAATCTAAAGAGCAAAATGAATAAGAAATCATGGTGTGAATATCTCAATCCTACCTTAAAGAAGATGAAAATTGCATCATAATCTATCAAAACTTGAATGTTTGGTAGCTAAAGAGAAAGACACAACACCATGAAATCTAAATATGAATACAAATAAGCAAAAGAGGAGTTCTTGAATATGTGATTCAAGAAGATAATAAAGTAAAATATAGATAATTATGTGCTTATAAAGTGATTCAAGGTATGAAATCAACATAAGATGGAGAGAACTCCAATGATAAGTATAAAATGAGAAGATAAATGGGAACAATGACAAAGGAATAAGGTGGAAATTGAGTTAATCTCAGACCAACCTATGTGTGTAAGAAAATGTTAATGTAAAATCAACATGGCATGTGAAAGAAATAAAGGGAGATGATCCATGTTTAATGAAGAAATTGTGGAATATGATGATTTACCTATTGATAAGTGGTTGAAAACCATAATAAAATAAGAGAACATACCCAAGTGTGACAAATAGTCATCAAGGAAGGAATAATGAAATACGTTAATCGTGATGATTCCTATGCTAATGGCAAGGAACCCAAAGTCAAAAAGGTAAAATGATACATAAGAAGTTGTAACTTCTTCATCGTCATCAACTAAGCCTCAGTCCCAAATATGTTGGGGTCAACTACATGGATCCTTCATTTCCATTTAGCTCTACCATGGGACATATTGTGGTTGAGGTGTAGGATTCAAAATATCTCTTTATAATCTCATCCCATGTTAATGTAAGTCTTCCTTGTCTTCTATTTATTGTGCTTGACTCAATAGCTTTGCTTCATATAGGCGCATTAGTCGGTCTGTGTTGCACATGTCCATACCATCTGAGTCGGCACTCGCACAACTTATCCTCAATGCTCACCACCCCCACTTTATTCCTGATATAATCATTTCTCAAGCGGTCTTTTCTTGTCTTCTCGTACATCCAACTCAGCATACACATTTCAGCCACATTCATCTTGTTGATACCTTGTTTCTTCACCACCCAACATTCACTCCCATAGACAACGACTGGCCATATAGATATTCTATAAAACTTACTTTTTAACCTGAGAGGGGTCTTCTGATCACATAAAACTCTAGTTGCACTGATCCATTTCTACCATCCTGCAGTGATCATATGACAAACGTCATTTTGGAAATCCTCATCTATTTATAACTTGTAATATGAAAATAGAATTGGTTACCTTTTTGCTAGTGACCTTTTAACAATGTTGCTATGACGTGGCAAGTGTGTTTCCCTTTGTGTCTTTCCTTTCTAGGGTACAAGTTTCAAGTGGATAATTTCCCCTTCGTATGCGTGGATTCATTATAAACACGAGGGTGGATATCTTATTATAGCATAAGTTTGCTTGGACTATGGTTAGAAGATCACAAAGTTTGTGATGAGTTTGCCTTTAATCCTTCCAATAATTAGGAAGACTCCTCTTATATGTCTTGATATTTGTTATGTTGCTAAAAGTAGATGAGATAAGGATGTGAGTTCCACATAGCACATGAGGTGGATACCAAGGTAATGAATACTAGTATCCAAGATGTATCTATAGTATAGGAAGTATGTGAAGGTTGGAAATGTTTATTAAATTAACATTCCAAGTGTTCCTCTCCCTTAGAGAGAGAGAGAGTTGATGATGACCCTCTAAATTTTGTTTGGAAGGAAAAACAAAAGTGCTTCTATAATGTTGTGTATGGTTCAGTGATAGCTGGGAAAGACCACTATGAAGGATAGATGGTTTGTTGATTAGTAGACATGTGCTCCCATGTTCCTTTAAGATAAAATATCCTTTAGACATTAGAGTCAGAATGGATGACATAAGTTACTTGACCATGGTGAGTTTAGGGTTATGTCCTTTAGAATAACCAATGTACCAATAGAATTTATGAATAGGAGGAACAGAGTGTTCAGGTCATGCCTTACAAGTTGTACCAATATTTGAATGATGACATCTCAAGGTATTTCAGAGATAGTCAGTAACATGGTCAACATCTTTGCTAAACCTTAAGAATGTTTAAGTAGTTCTACTTATGTGTGACAAGTTTAGAAAGAATGAGTTGGGGGTTGACTAAAGTATCATCTTGGAGTTATTATACCTATGGTAAGTATGTTATGTGAATCCTGATAAGATGAAGACAATGTCTTTGGTCTACCCCTAACAATGTCAATCGGGAAGTTTTATTTGTTAACAATTATAGACATGGGTATGATTCTTCAACTAAACATATGGATAGTCCACCATTCAGATGATTGGAGGATCCTCTAAAAATATAATCCGAATAGTTCTTGAAAATTAGGGGATTCCTACCTGGTTGATTGAGTTGTTAATTACAATAACCATTGAAGGAGCATAGAGATGAAACCTTATAAAGTTACATATGATAATATATACATGACGTTCTATGTTTGGTAAGATCTAGAGAGTATGGCCTCTAAGTGATGTGTGATACAAAAAATAGAATAGTTTAGGATGACAGTAGAGTCCCAAAGTTGAAAGGTACTACCAGACATGTACACGTGGTACAACAGTTCCTATGTTGAACCAATGTGACACATGCAGAAGTTGAGGGAGAAGAATATGACTTCTATGAGAATAATGTGACATAATCAAGATATGAATGTCACCATGCTGAAGATTGGGGATGAGGTGCATGAGAAGTATCCATCTTTGTCTACCTTGGATTTCGGGGGGGAAATCCTTGTTAGGGGTATATGGTTGTGAGGCCCCTAACCTTGCTTAATGGTTGAGCATGCTTAATTATCATTATTGAATTATTACAACTATAATATATCTTTGTAATATTATTTGGAATCATAAGACAAGCTTAAGTTTCTAGTTTGATCTAATTTGAACAATGTTTGTGCAAGTTATGCAAGTTTATGTACAATTTTGACTTTTCTAAAATTTACCCAATTGGGAGGTTTTTATTGTAATTTATCACTTTAATTATGTTCTTTGGATGTTATCTCATCATTCTTGAGTTTTTTTATCCATGGGGCGCCTAACTAAACCTTGGTTTGGAGGTGTTCTCCTCAAGGGTATTTTAGGGTTTACCCCTTTACGGATGAGCTACCTTTAGGAGCTATCAAACAAATGGTTTGTTTGCTTTGCTTGCAAAATAAAGAAACGAGGGCTAAGTAGGTATCCATGGATGGTGGGTCAGCTGTTTATGTGGCTTCTTGTATTTCCTTAATAGTTTAAGGCCATGGACAATTGGGAAGCTACTTATACACCTCATGCTTGCTTCCATCCTTATATAGGGGTTATATCTACCTCTTCCTTGCCCAAGTACAAAACCTTTTCTTGCTTTCCCTTTACTATAAACTAGAGAAATGACTCCACTCTATTTTTCTATGGAACCAAGTGCTCTAAGGTAGAAGAAAGTTTCTTTTTGGAAAAGAAGGTCTCCTAGAGCTCCATCTAGCCCTACCTATGGTTTCCAAGGTCATCTTCTAGGGATTTTGACCAAGGCAAGTTGTTTTCTTCCTTCCTTCTCCATTTTTCTTGCTTTTATCCTTCCTTAGACATTCCTACATGTCAAAACTCTTCTTTTCCATGGTAGAAGTTGCTCTAAAGCTCTAAAACCCTACCTTTCTTGCTTCTTATGCTTAGGGCTTGCTTCGTTGATGGAGAAAGGTGTTAGATGGACGAGTTCAGATCTTATGCTTGGACTTTCTACCCTACCTACTCGATTTTTCTTATTTTTGGGATTTATCTTCTCATTAGATGCAATTTTTATAACTTACTTCACGTTTATTACTTACCATAAGCTTGCTAGCTCATGTTCTTGCTTTAAAATGATGATCCATGCACTAAAAATTATGCTTGACTTGGATTTCGATTTTTATGATGTTACCTTTATTGATTTCAGTTCTAGATGAACTTTTAATCATGTGTACGGGTTTGACAACCAATGGTGCTAAGCACTTGTCAACCAATGGTCAATTTTAGGGTTTAAAGTTGGTTTCTTCTATAAACACATGACCCGATGGTGTTACCATTCCAACAACCGATGGTGTTGTCTTCATGACAACTGATTTTCACCCCTTAGGTCATGTTTTAGATCAATTAGAAGTTTAATGATCAACAACTAAGTACCTAATGATGCTATAAATTAATGGTGACATTATCTTGAAATCCGATGATGATTAATGAATGTAGTGTTGATCTAACAACTTATGGTGACTTAATGGCCACTACTGATGGTGGATCAGGTCTACATGACCTATTGTGAGTTAATCATGTAGTTATAGCATCAATTAATCCTTAAATGAATGGTTTCTTGGGTCATTTGATGCAATGGTTGGACCTATACTCCAATTGATGGTTTAAATATAAGAAATTAACTCAATGGTTAAGATCTAATTCTTCTTCATCCAATGAATTTGAATGATGCCTAATGTAATAATGTGGTCTTGTTTAAGTGATTTAGATGGTTTCCTTTATGAGATCAACTTAAGAATCTCATTTATTGATGGCTTCTTTTATATAAACAATCACTTGTGGCTTTTACCCTACTATCAATGGAACTTTTTATGTTGTTAATCAAGGAATGTCTTGGGTTAGATGGTGACTCTTTCTAGAGAACAACTCAATGACTTTATATGTGGTTTATTCAAGGTTTTTAATTATATAAACAACCAATAGTCTTACCTTCTCAACAATCCAATGTTTTGGGATGATGTTTATGGTAAGTTTGTATGGTTTGAATGATGTTGAAACCTAATGGAGATTTACCTTAATAATATAGTCATACCTTTGCCCTCATATAATTAGTGATAAAAAAAATATAATGATTTATTAGCTAGCCCTAATGAAATATATTGTTATATACTTATCCATAATATAACCAAGTGATGGTAATTGATTATGAACAACTCCTTCAATGATGTTTAGAATTGTGGAGTAATCTCTTTCATGGTTGAACCCTAGTATACTATGACCTGATGGTTACACCTTGAGTTATGTGTGGATCCATACGTGAGAATGGTACGGAATGTGATGGTGATGCTTCACCTTATGCATCCATGATCCAATGGGGATGCCATCAGTTAGGGTTTGGGTATGAGTGTTGATTAGTAATATTAATATAATTTATCTTGTTGAACATAAATATAATACAAATAGATAAAGATGAGTATTCATGTTTAACCTTCTTATATGATGGCATGATGGTGGAATAATCTCCTTAATATGATCATAACCTTAATGTGTTAATTAATTGTTATCATAGCCACATGGTTAATACTTTCTTATGTTGAACGTGTGCATTATGAATATGATGAGGGTTAGTCATATCTAGAATCCTTGCATGTTGATATAATTAAGGAATGTACTAAATGTTAGTATAACCCTACAATGATTGTTTATGAATATCTCCTAGATCATTAATGCAATATTGTGATGATCTGGTGTATTATATGTAAGTGATATTATTGAGCTTTGTTCAAGGCATGGAAGGATAATGATGGTCTTACAGGGAATAGCATGATGGTCTTAATGACCTTTAGGCATGGTTGAACCCTGACTGAGGTATAATCCTCTTATTATGACAAGGACTGATACCCTATGATGTTGAGATAAGAATTTATAACATGTGATAGTGTGGTGACAATTGTAGTCTCATGAAAGGCAATGAATAATACCATGTGATGATGATGTAATGACAAGTATAGTCTCTTGATTTGGTGGGTGAATAGTGCCTTGTAATGTTGAGATGAGAAATTATGTTTCACATATTTTATATCTTTTGAAGTTGCTATATTTATATGCCTGCTAGAAGTCAATGTGGGTTTGTATGTCCACTTGTTTGATACAACTTTAATTCACCCAATTGTCATAACTAATCAAGTGCAACTCTAATCATGTAGTGCCATGTACCATAGATCCATTCAAGTGTCAGAACTTGCCAGATGGTGAAATGAGTATTCCTAAGGGAAACTCATAGCACATACCATTGAGTATGTGGGGTGCTTGTCATCCTAAAATCAAGTATTTAGGGAGGATGATTGTGGTCATACCTAGCCCTCATTTTGAGAACGGCTGCGGTCATGTCTCGATGATTATATATGTGATAATTGTGGTTGTCCCTCATATGGTGGGGTATGCGTAACCACCTCCTTTCACTATTGTTGTGACATGTACCAAGGATGGACTAGGCTGTTAGTATCTTGACATTATGTGTCATTTTGTTGGACCCATACTGACCGGGGGCCATGAAGATCTTAGGAGTCTGGCTCTTCCTAGATCTTGAATGGCACTAATTGCGACCAAGCAGTGGTCAGTTGGAATTTGAGTGGTATCGTCAAATTCTTCAAGGCATAATAATAAAAGATGTAATACAGGCATGTAGTATTTCTATTTAGGGTTATACACAACACATCATATTGGATGATAACCATTGTTTGCTTTCTTTTCACTGAGATCATGTATATTACAATAAAAGATAATAGATATGCTTATGTTGTAGTTATTCTCATGTTGTAAACATGCTTATGTTGTCAAATATATAGACACTTATGATTAAGATGATGTTGCTAGCCATGCCTTTGTAACTAGAAATGTTTAAACTGCTAATCATGACTATGTAGTTAATTGTACTATGATGTTAGCTCTACTTATGAGATAGATCTATTCTCTTTATTTGAGATGCCAATATTGATAACCATGTTATGTTATGAGACATATTCATGATGTTAGGGATGATTATGCTACTAGATTGCTTATGTTGTTAGCAAGGAATATGATGATAATCAGATTAATGATGATGATTATTATTAGACGCAATTTGATGAAATTTGAGTAGATATAAATCCAGAGAAATGGATTTATTTCTTACCTATATATACATTGTTAATCATACTTGTTGCTAAGATTATTTGGTTAATCTGTTTAGAATACTTGAACTGTTCAATCTATTCAATTGATTATTAAATGCACCAACTACTCAATTATCTACTAATCAATAAGAGTTGTTGGAAGTTATATCTCTTGTTGGGACATGGGTGTCACCCTTGTGGTTTGCCACATCTTTTTAGGTAATTGGCAGTGACGACAACAAGCTTGTGGTAGTAAAGAGGAGTTATAGTAATGAATCCTTGATAGGTGTTATTAGATGTCTAGTGTGACCTAGATTCGTCCCTGTACTCTCAGGTCTGGACAAGAAAAGTTTGTGTATGGTGTTTCAAACAAATCAAACTTTTTTTAGTGTGTTAATGTTTGTTTGTGTGGAATATACAAATATTGTTCTCTTGTGTATATATGTTGTGGCTAAGGCAATAGAACAATTTGTATCAAATTCTTGGCATAGTATGGATACAAGAAAGATGTTGGGCTTTTATGCAAATGTTTTTGAGCTGGTGTTGATGTTGAAATCAGTTTTAATTTACTCATATTTTTGGGTATGTGATTCATTAGTGACCGATTGTGTTTTATGTTTTGAGTAATCTCATTTAGTGTAATGGGACTAGTTGGTATTAGAGCTTTAGGTTCACTTAGTCTATAGGAACACTAGGACTTGGCACTAGGATGATGTTTAAGTAAGCAATGTGACATGAATATATAGTGCATACTACCTAATCTCAGCACTTGGATGCCCTGGATAGGTATTCAATTATTGAAGAAAAGGTAAGTATGGAACTCTTAGATTGTTATCTTTCTGATTACTCTGATCAAGTAGTCATTTTGAGATAATCTAAAGAGCATAATGAATAAGAAATCATGGTGTGAATATCTCAATCCTTCCTTAAAGAAGATGAGAATTGCATCATAATCTATCAAAACTTGAATGTTTGGTAGCTAAAGAGAAAGATACAACATAATGAAATCTAAATCTGAATACAAATAAGCAAAAGAGGAGTTCATGAAGATGTGATTCAAGAACATAATAAAGTAAAAGATAGATAAGTATGTTCTTATAAAGTGATTCAAGGTATAAAATCCACATAGGATAGAGAGAACTCCAATGATAAGTATAAAATGAGAAGATAAATGGGAACAATGACAAAGGAATAAGGTTGAACTTGAGTTAATCCCAGACCAATCTATGTGTGTAAGAAAGTGTTAATGTAAAATAAGCATGGTGTGTAAAAGAAATTAAGGGAGATGAACCATGTTTAATGAAGAAAATGGGGAATATGATGATAAACCTATTGATCAATGGTTGAAAAACATAATAAAATAAGAGAACATACCCAAATGTGATAAATAGTAATCAAGGAAGGAGTAATGAGATATGTTAATCATGATGATTCCTATGCTAATGTCAAGGAACCCAAAATGAAAAAAGGAAAAATGATACATAAGAAGTTGTAACTTCATCATTATTATCATCATCATCATCATCATCAACTAATCCTCAGTCCCAATTATGTTGGGGTCAGAAACATGGTTCCTTCATTTCCATTCAGCTCTATCATGGGCCATATTGTGGTTGAGATGTAGAGATTCAAAATCTCTCTTTATAAGCTCATCCCATGTTAATTTAGGTCTTCCTCTTCTTCTATTTATTGTGCTTGACTCAATAGCATTGCTTCATATAGGCGCATTAGTTAGTCTGTGTTGTACATGTCCATACCATCTGAGTTGGCCCTCGTGCAACTTATCCTCAATGCTTGCCACCCCTACTTTATTCCTGATATAATCATTTCTCAAGCAATTTTTTCTTGTCTTACCGCACATCCATCTCAACATACACATGTCACCCACCTTCATCTTGTTGAGACCTTGTTTCTTCACCACCCAACATTCACTCCCATAGAGCATGGTTGGCCATATAGTTGTTCTATAAAACTTACTTTTCAACCTAAGATGGATCTTATGTTTCCGTAAAACTCCAGTTGCACTCCTCCATTTTAACCATCCTGCAGTGATCCTATGACAAACGTCATTTTGGACATCCCCATCTATTTGTAACTTGCATTATGAAAATAGAATTGGTTACCCTTTTGTTAGTGACCCTCAAACAATGTTGCTATGATGTGGGAAGTGTGTTTCCCTTTATGTCTTTTCTTTCCAGGGAACATCTTTCAAGTGGTTCATTGCCACTTGGTACGTGTGGATTCATTGTATACATGATGATGGGTGGCTTATTATAGCATAAGGTTGCTTGGACTATGGTTCCAAGATCATAAAGTTTGTGATAAGTTTGCTTTTGAGCCTTCCAGCAATTAGGAAGACTCCTTTTATATGTCTCAATATTTGTTGTATTGGTAAAAGTGGATGAGATAAGGATGTGAGTTCCTTATAGCACATGCGGTGGATACCAAGGTAATGAATACTAGTATCCAAGATGTATCAACAGTATGGGAAGTATGTGAAGGTTGGAGACATTTATTAAATGAACATTCTAAGTGTTCCTCTCCCTTAGAGAGAGAGAGAGAGTTGATGATGACCCTCTAAATGTTGTTTGGAAGGAAAAAAAAGTGATTATATCATGTTGTGTATGGTTCAATGATAGCTGGGCAAGGCCACTATCAAGGATAGATGGTTTGTTGATCAGTAGAAATGTGCTACCGTGTTCCTTTAAGATAAAATATCCTTTAGACATAAGATCAGAATGGATGACATAAGTTACACGACCATGGTGAGTTTAGGGTTATGTCCTTTAGACTAACCAATGTACCGATAAAATTTATTAATAGGAGGAATAGAGTGTTCAGGCCATGTCTTACAAGTTGTAGCAAGCTTTGTATGATGACATCTTTAGGTATTTTAGAGATGGTCAGTAACATGGTCAACATCTTTGCTAAACCTTAAGAATTTTGAAGTAATTGCACTTATGTGTGACAAGTCTAGCAAGAATGAGTTGGGGGTTGATTAAACTATCATGTTGGAGTTATGATACCTTTGTTAAGTATGTTATGTGAATCTTGATAATATGAAGACAATGTTGTTGCTCTACCCCTAACAATGTCAATCGGGAAGTTATATTTGTTAACAATTATAGACAAGTGTGTGATTCTTCAACCAAACAGATTTTCAGTCCACTATTGATATGATTAGAAAATACTCTAAAAAAATATTCCTCATAGTTCTTGAAAATTAGGGGATGCCTACCTGGTTGATTGAGATGTTAATTACAACAACCATTAAAGGAGCATAGAGATGAAACCTTATAAAGTTACATATGATAAGATATGCATGATGTTTTATTTTTTATAATATCCAGCGAGTACAACCACTATGTGATGTGTGATGCAACAAATAGAATAGTTTAGGATGATGGTAGAGTCCCAAAGTTGAAAGGTACTACCAGACTTGTACAGGTGGTATAACAGTCTCTATGTTTAACCAAGGTGACACATGCAGAAGTGGAGGGAGAAGAATATGAGTTTTATGATAATAATGTGACATAATCATGATATGAAAGTCACCATGAGGAATATTGGGGATGAGGTGCATGATAAGTATCCCTCTTTGTCTGCCTTGGATTTCGGGGGCAAAATCCCTATTAGGGGTTTATGGTTGTGAGACCCCTAACCTTGCTTAAATGGTTGAACATGCTTAATTACCATAATTTAATTCTTATAACTATAATATACCCTTGTAATATGATTTGGAATCATAATAAAAGATTAAGTTCCAAGTTTGGTCAAATTTGAACAATGTTTGTGCAAGTTATGCAATTTTATGTGCATTTTGGACTTTTCTACAATTTACCCAATTGAAGTTTTCTTCTTGCAATTTATCACATTAATTAGGTTCTTTGGATGTTATCTTATCAATCTTGATCTTTTTGATCCATGGGGCACCTAGTTGAACCTTATCTTGGAGGTGTTTTCCTCAAGGGTATTTTAGCCTTTATGGATGAGCTACCTTTAGGAGCTATCAAACAAATGATTTATTTTCCTTGCTTGCAAAATCAAGAAACGAGGGCTAAGTAGGTATCCATGGATGGTGGGTCAGCTTCTTTTGTGGATTCTTGTATTTCCTTAATAGTTTAAGGCCATGGACAAATGGGGAGCTACTTGTACACCTCATGCTTGCTTCCATCCTTATCTATGGGTTATATCTACCTCTTCCTTAACCAAGTATGAAACCTTTGCTTGCTTTCTCTTTCCTCTAAATTGGATCGATGCATCCACTCTATTTTTCTGTGGAACCAAGTTCTCTAAGGGAGAAGACAACTTCTTTTTGGAAAAGAAGGTCTCCTAGAGCTCCATCTAGCCCTACCTATGGTTTCCAAGGTCATCTTCTAGGGATTTTGAACAAGGCAAGTTGTTTTTTTTCCTTCCTTATCTATTATTCTTGCTCTTATCCTTCCTTAAACATTCCTCCAGGTCGTAACTCTTCTGTTCCATGGTATAAGTTGCTCTAAAGCTCTAAAACCCTACCTTTCTTGCTCCTGATGCTTAGGGTTTGCTTCTTTGATGGAGAAAAATGCTAGATGGACGAGTTCAGAGCTTATGCTTGGATTTTCTACCCAACCTGCTAGAGTTTTCTTCTGTTTGGGATTTTATCCTCTCATTAGAGGAAATTTTTATAATTTTCACCACATTTATTGCTTACTATAAGCTTGCTAGCTCATGTTCTTTCCTTAAAATGATGATCCATGCACTAAAAAGTTATGCTTGACTTGGATTTCATTTTTATGATCTGCCCTATTCTGATTTTAGTTCTAGATGAATTTTTAATCGTGTGTACATTCCTCCTATGATATAAGATGACTTGGATTAGGTTGGTTTGACAACCAATGGTGTTAAGCACCTATCGACCAATGGTCATATTTAGGGTTTAAAGTTGGTTTCTTCTATAAACACATGACGTGATGGTGTTACCATTGCAAATGGTGTTGTCTTCATGACAACTAATGGTGTTTACCAAGGGTTTCAACTGATTTTCACCCCTTATGTCACGTTTTGTCCCAATTAGAAGCTTAATGATCAACAACTAAGTGCCTTGATGATGATATCAATCAATGGTGACATTAGCTTGATATCCGATGATTATTAATGAATATAGTGTTGATCTAACAACCTATGGTGACTTAATGGTCACTACTGATGGTGGATCAGGTCTCCACGACCTATGGTGAGTTAAGCATGAATTTGTAGCATCAATTAAGCCTTAAATGAATGGTTTCTTGGGTCATTTGATGCAATGGTTGGACCTATACTCCAATTGGTGGTTTAAATATATGAACTTAACCCAATAGTTAAGATCTAATGCTTCTTCATCCAATGAATTGGAATGATGAATAATTTAATATGTTGGAATTAATAAAGTGATTTATATGGTTTCCTTTATGAGATCAACTTAAGAAGCACATTTATTGATGGATTGTTTTAAATAAACAATCACTCACTCATGGGTTTTACCCTACTATCAATGGAACTTTTTATGTTGTTAAATAAGGGAGGTCTAGGGTTAGATGGGGGCTCTTTCTAGAGAACAAATAAATGACTTCATAGGTGGTTTATTCAAGGTGTTTACTTATGTAAACAACCAATACTCTTACCTTCTCAACAATCCAATGTTTTGGGATGATGTTTATGGTAAGTTTGTATTGTTTGAGTGATGTTGAAACCTAATGGAGGTTTCCTTAATAATATAGTCTTACCTTTTCCCTCATATGACTAGTGTTAATAAATATAATGAGTTAAAGGGTAACCCTAATGAAGCATATTTCGTTATACTTAGCCCTAATATAACCATGTGATGGCAATTGATTATGAACAACTCCTTCAATGATGTAATAGATTCATGGAGTACTCTCTTTTGTCGTTGAACCCTAGTATACTATGACCTGATGGTGTAACCTTGAGTTATTTGTGGATCTAAACGTGAGAATGGTATGGAATGTGCTGGTGATGCTTGACCTTATTCATCCATGATCCAATGGGGATGCCATGAGTTAGGGTTTGCGTATGAGTGTTGATTATTAATATTAATATAATTTATCTTGTTGAACCTAAATCCAATGCAAATAGATAAAGATTTGTATTCATGTTTAACCTTCTTATATGATGGCATGATGGTGGAATAATCTCCTTAATATGATCATAACCTTAATGTGTTAAATGGTGGTTATACTAGCCACATGGTTAATACTTTCTTATGTTAAACATGTGCATTAAGAATATGATGAGGGTTAATTATATCTAGATTGTTTGCATGTTGAATAAATAAAGGAATGTTATTAATGTTAATACAACCCTTCTGTGATTGTTTATGAATATCTCCTAGCTCATTAATGCAATATTGTGTTGATCTGGTGTATTATATGTAAGTGATGTTGTTAAGCCTTGCTATAAAGCATGGAAAGATAATGATGATCTTCTAGGGAATAGTATGATGGTCTTATTGACCTTTGGGCATGGTTGAGCCCTTAATGTGGTGTAATCCACTTATTATGACAAGTTTTAATACCCTATGATGTTGTGATAAGGATTTTTATCATGTGATAGTGTGGTGACAAGTGTAGTCTCATGAAAGGCAATGAATAATACCATGTGATGATGATGTAATGGTAAGTATAGTCTCTTGATTTGGTAGGTGAATAGTTCCTTGTAATGTTGAGATGATAAATTATGTTTCACATGTTTTATATCTTTTGATGTTGTTATATTTATATGCTTATTAGAAGTGAATTAGAGTTTGTACGTCCACTTGTTTGATGCAGCCTTAATTCACCCAGTTGGCATAACTAATTAAGTGAAACTCTAATCATGTAGTGCCCTATGCCATAGATCCATCTGAGTGTCAGAACTTGCTAGATGGTGAAATGAGTATTCCTAAGGGAAACTCAGAGTGCATACTATTGAGTATGTGGGGTGCTTGTCATCCAAAAATAAAGTATTTAGGGAGGATGACTGCGGTCATACCTAGCCCATAGTTTGAGAATAGATATGGTCATGTCTCGGTGATTATATATGTAATAAGATTGGAGGATAACTATGATTGTACCTCAGATGGTAGGGTATGTGTACCCACCACCTTTCACTAGTGCCATGACCGGTACCAAGGATAGACTAGATTGTTAGCAGCTTGACCTTATGTGTCACTGTGGCAGACCCATACTGATCGGGAGCATAGAAGATCTTAGGAGTCTGGCTCTTCATAGATCTTGTATGGAACTGATTGGGACTAAGCAACTGTTAGTTGGAATTTGAGTGGTATCCTGAAATTCATCAGGACATAATAATAAAAGATGTAAGATAGCCATGTAGCATATCTGTTGAGGGTTATACACAACACTTCATATTGGATGATAACCCTTGTTTGCTTTCTTTTCACTGAGATCATGTATAGTATAATAAGAGATAATAGATATGCTTATGATGTAGTTATGCTCATGTTGTAAACATGCTTATGGCGCCAAATATACTGACATTGATTTTTAAGATGATGTTGCTAGCTATGTTTAATATTGCTAGCCATGCCTGTGTAATTAGACATGCTTAAACTATTAATCATGCCTATGTAGTAAATTGTGTTATGATTTTAGTTCTACTTATGATATAGATATGTTCCCTTTATTAGATATGCCAATATTGATAGCCATGTTATGTTACTAGACATATTCATGATGTCATGGATGCTTATTCTACTAGATTCCTTGTGCTGATAGGAAGGAATATGATGATAGTAAAATTAATGATGATGATTGTTATTAGATGCAATTTGATGAGATTTGAGTAGATATCTATCCAGAGAAATGGATTTATTTATTACCTATATATACATTGATAATCATACTTGTTGCATACTTGAACTATTCAATCTATTCAATTGATTACTAAATACTCCAACTGCTCAGTTATCTACTGTTTAAATGTTGTAATCAATAAGCAGTGTTGGAGGTTATATCTCTTGGTGGGACATGGGTCTCACCCTTATGGTTGACCACATCTTTTTAGGTAATCGGTAGTGATGACAGCAAACTTGTGGCAGTAAAGAGGAGTTATAGTAATGAATCTTTGAGAGGGTTGATTAGATGTCTAGTGTGTCCTAGATTCATCCATGTACTCTCAGGTCTGGGTAGGAAAAGTTTGTATATGGTGTTTCAAACAAATCTAACTTTTTTTATCATGTTAATGCTTGTTTGTGTGGTATATACAAATATTGTTCTCTTTTTTATATATGTTGTGGCTAAGGTGACAGAACAATTTGTATTAAATTCGTAGCATAGTATGGATACAAGAAAGATGTTGGAATCTTATGCAAACGTTACGGAGCGGGTGTTGATGTTAAAATTGGTTTTAATTTCCCATATTTTTTGGTATGTGATTAATTAGTGATCGATTGTGTTTTATGTTTTTAGTAATCTTGTTTAGTGTAACATGTTCTCGCACTTTCGATCTCCATGGCATCAAACTGACTAAAATGGGCTGGACCAACTGGTGTATCTTTGACCTCCACTGCTCCAAGGCATGTTTCCTTTGATGGGACCTCGTTCATCTCCACTCAAGATTTCAATAGGTATAAGGAACTTCTTCCTAGAAATCCTTTCCCTTTTGTGAATTGCTTGAATCAAATAGTGGTTTGATGAAGGAATTTGCTGGTGTTTTCAAAGATCAACATCTTAGTGGACTTTGTTTAGAGCGATTGTGATGTACCAACTCTCTTTCTAGCACAAAATTTTTCTACAAACTTTATGTTAATCTCACATGGAACTACACATATATTGTAACACCCCCTAACCAACAAGTGAGTGTAACATCCATGATTGTAGGTACCAATATTACCATTTTTTAGGATTCCTTGAATTCGTACTTCAATGGTACCAACATTGCATATACATGGTTAACCTCTTATCACCAGTATCTTGACCTGCTTGACCCTGAGAAGTTCTACAAATGTTTTGAACCCGATCTTACCCTACCTAACATCCAAAAGTTTTTTACAAAACTCAACATTTTCAATAGGAAAAAATCCATCCTTCCTTCTTCTTCCTTGACTTCAAGACTTGTCCAATACCATTAGTAGTGAATTGTAATATCCACCCAAAGAAAAACCATACGAGTATTGTAGAGAACACTATTGTGCTAATGTATTATCTCATGAATGATGTCAAAGTCAAATAGGCATGTTACATTCTTCCCTACATGACATGTTTTGACTCTAGGAAGAAAACCAGTGGAACCCACATACCCTATCCCAACTTGGTCAGTGGTTTATTTGCTAACCATACTGAGAAATCTGTTTTCCATGATCTTGGTTACAAGGCAATTTGGAAAGGTGTTCACATCAATGAAACCACAATCAAGAAATTCTTTCATCCTACCTCCTCTACCACACATGGTGCTTCCACCTCCACCCAGTCCCTCCATCGCCTCCTAGACCTGACCATGCCTCGTTCTCAGTGTCAAAATGAAACCCAGATGGGCTACATGATACACCAACAAGCATACAACCTCCAAGTTCAGGACCACATCCATCAAGATCTAGTTCAGATCATGTCAAGCATGAATTTATCATGCACCCATCCCTACCCACCTACCATCCCTACCCTAGTGTTGTCTATGCCTCCTATGCATACAGTCAGTTTTACCTATACCATCTCCATTTTTCTACTATTGTATGGGTACCACTTATGGTGGACCTACCCCTAATGCCTCCTCCCAACTCCTTGTTCTTCCTCCATGAGTTGCTTCCACCTTACTTGCTGGCTTTGATAGGGTCTCTATACCAATTTTTGAGCAAGCAAATGTATTGTATGCATGTGGTATGTCATAGATGGAGGAACATGCCAAGTCGTCTACTACTTGCTCTTTTGAACCTCCAAAGGTTGATGAGATGGCATATGAGGATGTTGAGGATGATGAGGCTGATGGTGATGAGGATGGTGATGATGATGGAGATGATGGTGAGGTTACACTTGATGTTCCAGATGCACCTTTAGATGGAGATGAAGACTACCAATCTAATGATTATAATGAGGCCATTGACATAGATGCCTTATATGTTTAGTTCTTAGTATGTTCTCATATTTATCTCTTCTTGTAGACTATCATGTACTGAACGATTGGACACTATATCTGAGGCGTACTATTTTTATATATCGTTGTTTTTTGTTGTTTTGTTGTTTTCATTTAGGGGGGACATATGTTTTATTGTAATCTAATCTAATGTACCTTAACTCTATGTTTGGTTACATCTTATGAGTTCTGAGTATGTGCTTCCATATTTTGATGGTGACTCTAGTATGCTTGTTCTCTCTAAATTCTGTTTTTGTTGGTGCTTGTTTATGGTGGTTGCTTGTGTAGTTTGTGCCTTATGGTGTTTCTTAGATCTTCTACCTCCTACCTTTTTTAAATGAAAAAGGGGGAGAAATGAGCTCAAGTACTATAGGGGAGATCAAGGGAGAAGTGAGCTCAGTACATATTGAATTATATTACCGTAAATCCTTTTCTAGTCTTTTTTTGAAATATAATGTGACTTGTAAGAGGACGCAATAGTATATATGTGCTATGGTTTCTTTTTGGAGAAACTAACCATACAGGAAAAAGTCAGCGTGAATTGAGGGGGAGCAATAGCAATTGTTCATTCATGTATCCCCTTACAATTCATAAGGTAAAAGTTTAAATTCTAAATTCTTTTCCATATGTTGAGGAATGGTTTTTCATATTCAAAAAGGGAGAGAATGTTGACGTAACAATTATACATTTTCCATATTTTGATGATGACTCATCCATTCATGTGTATAGATTGATTTCATGTATTAGGTACTAGAAAAGGAGCAATTCAATCAAGTTCCAACTTGACTCAATACAAGCCAAAGTCAATGCAAATGCACTTTTGTGGAAATAGCCCTAAACAACTTAGGACAATTTAATCATTTGTATTGATGTTATGACTTGTAATCAAGATGAGAAAGAAATGGGAGAACTTAGTTCTAACATTTAATCACTTTTATGACAATCTCCAAAATGCATTATAGGTTTTTTTTTCGACCGAGTTTCCCTCTTAGAAACTCGACCGATGCCTAGGATGGGTCATGGAAAATGTCTAGGTTCAACCGAGTTTACCTTAGGATTTTATCAACTGACACCTTACACATGATAACTAATTTTAAGCCATTGGCTGAGTTTCATCCAGGATAAACTCGACTGACAACTCAAAATTAGCTTGTGGCATAGTGCAATCAGTTGAGTTACCTTCACCGAAACTCAACCGAATACACTATACGAAATGTACAGAAAAAGTGTTTCTAGCCATTAGAGTGTTGCAACCATAAAAAATAGATCTATTGCAACACCTCAAATGACTATATTTCATTCCCAAGTGCATATGGTGGCTAGTGGACATCCCCAACTATAAATAGGACCCCTCAGAATTCATTACAAGTTTGCTCCTTCATGCTATTCATTCTCCTAACTATATTTGAGTGACTTCGTCCACATAGATCATCTTTCTCTCTCATACTTACAAATCCAAATGTCCATCTGAGTGAGATAGGCTATTTATGAGAGAGATACTCAATTGTATTCTTGTTAAGCCCTCAAATCTTCTCTTTCCCCTACCCCTCTCTTCAAGCAATGTAGGTAAAAGCTTCTCTAGGTTGAAGGAGAAGGTGAAGGCTGAAGATTCTTGAGAAGAATGGGTAGTTCCTTCAAGAAGGAAGACTTTTTGCAAGATGGGGAGGCCCTTGGTGAAGGTTTCTAGATCCTTGCAAAAGTGGGTAAGCCCTTATAGAGGTTTAAGACTCTTTCTCAAAGGATAAGTAAGAGCTTGTAAGGTTTATTAGCTCCTATTGGTCCTTAAAAAGTAAGGCCATGTATCCCTATCCTACAAAAGGAAGGTCTAGTTGTATGTCTTATATTGGAATATAAGTATGCAATGGTTGAAAAATCCCAGAGCCTGACACCTCAAGGTAGTGGACTGACTTTCTCCTCACTTGGATATTGGAACCACTCTACATAGTTTTTCTTGATCTTATTTAATACCTATCACCCTTTCTATGTATTGCACAACAAATTCCATATTTGCAATCCTACTTCTTGAAGTAATTTTAAGGTCTAATCAATTTTGTTTAAGTATTTTTTAGCTCTATTCTCCCAGTCTCTAGAGCTTTTTGATCCAACAATTTTGATTTATGCCTTGTTAGAACCTTGTTTTTAGTCCTTTCAATTTTATTTTCACCTCATTTTGTGTCCAATGTGGGCGCCTGGCCTAATATGCATGGGTGCCCCCTCACCATAACACATAAAAAATCCATCAATGTTGTGTTTGTTCGGTTTATCAATGGATGTCAGATCTTGTCCCTCAAATTGACCCAACAATCCAATAGACAATAGGTCATCTTCTTCCTCCATACTAAGCACCATCCCAATAGCGCCATCACCACCTAACCCCTTGGCAACCACCCATTAGAGTCATGTTAGCGACACCTTGGGTGAAATTTCCACCACCTTTCCCTTTGCTAGGTTTTCCCTCTCTTTCGCCTCTCTACTAGGGGTGAGCATGTTTTGGTCAAGTTTGGTCTAACCCTAAAACCACAAACTAGAGTTAATGTAGTGGTCTAAAAATTTTATAGACCAAAATTGACCGCTAAAAGGATCTAAACCAAACTTAAATAAGACCGCGAACTTGTGGTCAAGTTTGGTTAAGTTTGGTTTAAAATCACAACTAAATAGTTTTACTAATACATGCTTAAGTACAACTCATTCTTTTAAAGACTTCAATTATATATTGATTCAATTTTTATGTCAAGTTATTGATATTTTTTGATAAAAAATCCACTTTAATAACACAATACTTTTTTTTATCTTAAGATAAAATGAAAAGTTTTGTATATTAATTTTTTTAAATTATCTAGAAACATTATATACCTATCTACTACATCATTAATATAAAAATCATTTGCAAAATTAATATAGATGAAATATTGTAATTACTAAAAGATAATCTAAATATAAACTACATCATGACAAGAATTATTTACTTATATATAGACAAACAGATACACATATATGTAGTTGGTAAAATTTGGTCTGACAGGTTAACCGACTGTGCAAACTATGACCAGAACACTAAAGAATGGTCGAACGATTTTCCAAACCACATTACTAATCTTCACTAGATTTAACTAGGTGGTGTGGTCAATTTTAGTTAGGTTTGATGTTCAAGTTTGGTTTCTTATCTAGGCCTACTCTCTACCCCTTCTTTTTCGCACCCTAAAATGCATGTTAGCTCTTCTTCTTCTTTCTAAGTTTAAGGTGACACCGCCACAGTCGACCTTCATTTCTCCCTCCTCACACCATTTCATTCATAGATATCTTGGGCATATGACTCGTGGTTTGGTAGTAGGGTTCGGTGATCGATTTCTAGCTAGAATTGTGTCCATCTTGTGCCCTTCTTTCTTGTACACTAATGACGGTGCCTTCACATTTGGTCCCTATCTTGTGTGAGTAGAAGGGTAAGAACCAAACTAGTACCATATGTTGATTAGTGGATCACTATTATCATCTCCCCCATCAGATGACCCTTTTTTATTCTGCCCTGCTTTGGACCAGTCAAGGGTCAGGCAAGCATGCATTGGCAACATCCCCTTGCCGCTAGGATTGATCTAGAGGAGAGGTCGGGGTCCAACTTGCAAGCCAAGAGAACACGAGGCCTAGAGAAGAGAGGCACCCCACCAAGCTTCCTTAATGCCTTATTCTATCCTTTGGGTCAAAAAGTGACGATCCAAATCAATGCTCATGATGTAAATTTTACAAAATGATGATTTTTTAGTCCTTATCTAAATAATGTCATACAATATACCAAATTGATCAACAAAATGAGATCTACCACTTAAAAATAGTTTCATGACCTAATTTTGGTCATAGTTCTACTTATATTCTAAAGATGATAATGTTTTATCTCTTTTTACATGATTCATGTCATTTAGTGATCAAGCTTGATCCATCCTGCCCCAAGCATGGATGTTATCCCAATATCATTCACTTGAACATCTACATACACCAAGATTCAAAATTTCTCTACTTGTGTACCCCTTAATTCACCTAATGTTACTTGAATGACCAAAAATTGACCTATATGAAAAAGATCATTTATTTTATGTTATAACTTGTTCAAGTATTCCTCAAATCTCTATGTAAGCTCTAAATCATAATAATTCACTCTCATATGTCATAATTTTTCATCATGATCCTTCTTGGACCCTAATGATGATCTTGTGACACTTACTGTTTCTTAATTTGGCCTTACATGTACATATGTGATGAATGTTAAACCTTTTAGTTTTATTGATATAAACTTACTCAAGATGAATATGAAGACTCCAAATAAGTAGTATAGCATGCCTTCTACCCCTAATTGTTAAGTGAATATGTCTTGAGCACTATGATGACTAATTGACCAAACCTTGACTTGAAATGTCATCTAGAAGGCATGTTGATTACTAAATCTCTAATATTAAGCAAATGTTGGATGACTCATAGTATATAATGATCTCAAATCAGTATTTGGTGATTCCTATGACACTTAAATCAAGTAGACCCCATATTTACTCTAATAATAACTATAAGGAATGGGGCCTAAGAGGGGATTCACTCCCTACAAAATTTGAGGAATACACCATCAATTCCAAAGACACTAAGAAGGTATGCTGGAATAGGTGTATATTCTTTTTCTTTGAAATGATGATAGAAAAAAAAAGAGTCCAATGTATAGCAATGAAATAAAATTTCATGACGATATTCAATTTTATAAAACTGCATCATTATCTTCCATAATTGGGTTTACATGAAAGTTACAACATAAAGATCTAAGTAGAGGGATATTCAGCTATCTCAAGTTTATTGTTACAAAGTGGAACTTTTCATAAGTATGAAGTAATAACTATTTTCCCCTCATTATACTCACTCATTCTCCCAAATTATTTGCTTGGCTTCTAAATCAATATTGATACTCAAATTTGAAATATGGTAATCAATGTGGATTTTATACACATTATAACACCTCAAATTGGATTCAATCATCAATTTGTCCAAATAAACAAATTGATCCATCAAACTTCATCTTTTGATTCACAAAATTTTTCTACATATTTAGATGTTTTTGCAAAGTTGTGATCCAAATTTCACCTCATTTGGACATCCCTATAATTTACTATGATTTCTTAAAATAATACATTGAAAATCGATTTATTTGCCTTTTTATTTGGCTTTTCCAAGTCAGCAATCTGCTTGCCAAAGGGAGGGGTGGATATCGGCCCTTAGATCCGACTCCCCTAGATCCTGCCTTGATCTTCCGACTACCAGGTCATCTTCTACCTCCCGCAATTAGTGGGGGAGGTGTCTTTATGGCCGAGACTTGCAATCTTGTGCCCTTGAGCACGATTCAATTTTCCAACCGAGAGGGAATGATCCTCTCATGATTTTGTGCCCAATAAACCCTATTTTGACAAGCTTTTGTGCACCCTTACACCGCAATAACGAGCTCTTTGCTCTCCTCTCTCACTCCGACGCCTATGGCTGCACCTATATCTTGGACTAGCCCTAAACCTGCCTCCCAACCCTATAAAAAGGGTCCTTCATGCTTGCAAGATCAACACCAAGTTATGAGTCTTTCACTTGCTCTCCATTTCAGCCTTAGGCGGCCTATTTTGCATCCCCAACCTTCGCATTGTTGTGTGGCGCCACCGAGCAACCCAGTTTGGACATCCTCCCTTCTCAACCACTCTCCCCATATCAACACCCCTTGTTGCTTCGCGAGAGAGAAATAAGCACGGGCAGCACCTTTCCTGCCTGTGCGTATGCCTCCTTCCCCAGGAACCCACACGCTGGTGAGTCTCCCTCTGCCTGGTTCCCAAGCTTGTGAGGGAGTGCTGAGTGTGGGAAAAATAGATTCCCGGACTTCCCGGTCCACGTGGCATTGGACCATATGAACCGCTCAATCAGGACTTGAACCAGTCGATCAAAGGCCTGAACTGAATCATAAACCAAGTAAGCCACCCCACCTATGTGTCTCCATCTTGGCCATTGATGGTGCATTCGACGGCCATCCTTTTTCGCAAATAAGGTATTATACCTCCTCTCTACTCGAATATTCAATTAAGATGTCAGATCTTGTTTTAATCGTATCTAATGCCTCTTCGCTCCAAAAATTGCAAGTAAATAGTCCATCTTGATAAGAAAAATCCAAGGAATCTATTAAAAATACTTTTGAAATCCGATTCCAAATTATGGTCATTGATATACCTATATTTCATCTGTTTCTTATTTAGTTTATCTAATGGATCAATAATGATGAATAACCCTTGAGAAACCCTAATTCTAACTCCAGTGATCATCTTGAGACCAAACTTGACAAAATATGAGTTTAGATCTGATCATGTAACTTATCTCTCCTAGAATGTACATGTAACTAAGGGCTAACCTTTATATTTTGATAATGGATCTAGATCTTGTGAAAACCGTGATCATGTGTATGATTCATGACTCTACTTTAATCAAACTGATCTTGAATCTCAATTATACTAAGTATCATGATGATGAACTAGAAATTTGATGATAACTTGGATAATGACCATAAATTAGGGTTAAAACATATGATCCTAGAAAAGCTAGGTAAGTCATTCACACTTGAAAATACTTGGCACTTGAAATAATGTTGGATATATTGAAAAATGAATTGATTATAAGTGAATGACCCAACCCTAAGGTTGACATAGGAAAAGTGTAACCCTGATCTCAAATATAGAAACAGGATATTCTGAACATCATGAGCTTGACCCTTGATCCAATCTTAATGATTTAGGATCTGACTCAAAGGGTTGACATATTGATTCAGATATTGATTATACTCAAAATCCTCGATGAAAGGTACGCTATTACACCTCCTCTTTGGTTGTAATGAAGATACTTTTTCTGTATCTCTTAATTGTTTACTTGGCTATATACTTGGTTGAGCTATTGTTCCCTATTGATTAGGATTTTGTATTTCTTATATTATATTTTGAGACAAATTGGAAAACATAAATGACATGCCCATTATGAATGCCCGTATACTGATAATTATGATGATGTTGTTGATAATGTTGATATTGAGTGCAAGAAACCCCTCATTTGGAGGTGGACTTGTACATTGACCTCCTATCTCCTATGATGAGAAGGAGCCTGGTGACCTCCCCATCGTGTTGGGGTAATAGAGTCACACAAAATATATAACATGTGTATTGATTACAGCATAATGGGAACTTGTAATAAAAAGTGAATTGTTTTGAAATAAACATCTTATCAAATAAATGTTGGTTTTGCAAATTCCTCATTATACTTTTAAAATATAAGTCCTGCCAAGTACACTAAATTTCTTATAAACTGTTTTACTTGATTTAGTATAGCTTACCGTGCAATTGCATGATTGTGTCTCAGTTTTCTTGATTTTAGGCAATACAATGGAACACTAATTAAGACCGCTTCTACACTCTACATACTTTGATGACAAAGATAAATCAGATATATCTCCATATTGGGTTAGTTTGTTCTTTAATTATCCAGTTTTTGAGTTATAATTTGTTATTGTATATGCCATTGTGCTAGATCCTATGGGGTCACTCAGGGATGGGCGCTTCAATCCTTTTACTACTGCCAAGGTAGTAGGATTGGGATTGGGGTAAAAATGGTTCTGTGATAGTTTGTATCAGAGCTTACACACTCCCATATACTTTAAGTAAATAATTTCTCAAGTCTCTTACACCCAAGAAACTCTAAAAGCCATAATGGTGAAAATTGAGGTGTCTAGGCTTGGGGTCCTGGCATAATTTCTCATATTCGCCTTCATGGTGGCTGAGATCCCCGCTCTACCTGGCCTTAATTGATCCAGAACTGGACCTAAAGGTTCTCTTATGAAACCCTAGAGAGTCTTATAGCATCTCATCTCTTCTTTAAGGACTATCCTAAGCCACCCAAGTAGATGAACATTAGGTAGTTTTCTCATTCCCTCGTGTGATCCTTTCATGTGACCTTCCGCCACATGATGTCTCGATTATGGGTAGCTTATGTATGGGAAAATGAATATCAATAGAAATTTTTAAAAGTTGATACCATGATCTGACCTTAATTTGAAAACTTGATTTTGATCAATGAATCTTGAAACCAAATACTCTTGTATGACCCCTAATATCATGCAAACTCGATTTATCCAAAACTTGACTATATGCTCCCTATGTTTGAAGTGAATGATAATATTCATGATCTAGTGATATAAGAAGGACTTATACCTTATTGTTGATAAAGTCTCTATTTTATTAATATTCATGTTGATTAAACCTCATGCATAGTTCAGCAAAACTATTTCCCTACTTGATGCACATCATGGCTATGCTATCAAATGACTAAGCCTATGGCTAAAAAAAAATCATGTTGTAAGACTATGATGCAAAAAGTAGTTTTCGTATTGACTATTGATGCCTTTTGCAATATCGATTTTGTTATGATGATTATGGGCCTAGACTTTGCACTATTATGCTCTAATTCCTCAAATGACAAATTGAAATCCTCGATTTCCAAATTATACCACTACCTTGATCATGAAAGAAAAGGAATGCAAATCTTGACATTATTGCCCTATTATCATGAATTATGATCTTATGACCTTAATATATACAATTTGATCATTAATACTCCCCCTATTTGAATAAGCTCAGTGGATGATGGCTAATGTAGGTGATGTGCTAGATTAGGGTAGGAGTTGACTCATGACTCCCCTAACCTAGGTCACATCCCTATTATGACTACCTTTAAGTTTTCACCTTGTTGATTATTTAGAGTTTGGAAAGGTATTCCCTTTCACCTTATTTGGATTGGTTGACCTAAGTCTAATAGGTTAAACCCATGGTTGATACTCAATCTTGAATATTGATTTAATAATGATCATGATATATGACAAAGTTGATTATAGCTTGTCGTTGACTTCCTAGATAGACCTTGGTGTAGATCATTCATCAACCTTGGATACAATGATAATGAAATATTGATATGTTGCTCGAATATTTCTTGAATATTGTTGCTCAAAATTGAATATAGATGAGTGATCTCCTCTAAGGTCTAAATAGGAATCTAAACCCTAGTTTCAAAATTCTGGACCAGTGACTTTTGATGTCCAAAAATCTCAACTCTTGAAACTGATATATAGTATTGTGACTCATGATTATCAAATCTCAATAATGATACAGATCCTATGTTCACATTATTTGGATCTACAAATCATACTAGATATATGACTAATGACTTCAACATCCCAAATCTTGAAATTTTGAAATGATGACTATATTGACTCTTTCAAATTATGACTTAGGGTTTAGCTCTCATTAGGACTAGGGTGGGACCCTCCCATTTATTTTTAGCTCGAAATAATGATATTGAAAGTATGATGTTGTCTCAAAATGTTGAAATATGAAATCTCAAATCATGGATGTAAAATCCCACCTAGGCCAACGTAGAATCTAAGACCCTGAGATTTTGGGATTGAAAGTCACCTTATACACTGAATTCAAGAACTCTATTTGTCTGACCTAATATATGATCTCTCCAAATTTGTGATCAATAGATAGTTTCCATATTTGTGACTCATATGATGACTTTGAACAGTATATGCAATGACCTTGATACTTAATTTCTCGATGATGAAATGATGCGGGTACCAAGTTGGTTATGATAGGGAATGTGGAATTTTAATTATGATGATTTGTACTACTTGAACTTTGATGGCATGATTTTGATTATATAATTGAGGATGTTCTAGTAACTGAGGATATGATCAGGATTTGGATAATTCTAATTTTGAGGATGTTTTTGAATTTTGGGAACAAAATTCCTTTTTAAGGAGGGAAGGATGTGACAGAGTGGAATTTTTCATAGGTATGAAGTAATTACTATTTTTCCCTCATTATACTCACTCATTGTCCCAAATTATTTTTATTGGCTTCTAAATCAATATTGATACTCAAATTTGAAATATGGTGATCAATGTGGATTTTATACACATTATAACACCTCAAATTGGATTCAATCATACCTTTGTCCAAATAAACAAATTGATCCATCAAACTTCATATTTTAATTCACAAATGTTTTCTACATATTCTTCATATTTTTGTAAAGTCATGATCCAAATTTCATCTCATCTGGACATTCCTATGATTTACTATGATTTCTTGAAGATAATGCATTGAAAATTGATTCATTTGCCTTTTTATTTGGCTTTTCCAAGTCAACAATCTGCTTGCCAAAGGGAGGGGCAAATATCAGCCCTTAGATGTGACTCCCCTAGATCCCACCTCAATCTGACGACCAACATGTCATCTTCTACCTCCTGTAATCAGCGGAGAGGTGTCTTTATGACCGAGACTTGCAATCTCACGCCCTTGACCATGATTCGATTTTCCAACCGAGAGGGAATGATCCTCTCACAATTTCACACCCAGCAAACCCTATTTTGACAAGCTTATGTGCACCCTTGTAACACAATAATGAGTTCTTTGCTCTCCTCTATCACTCTGGTGGCTATGGCTGCACCTAGATCTTGAACTAGCCCTAAACTAACCTCCCAACCCTATAAAAAGGATCCATAATGCTCGCAAGCTCGACACCAAGCTACGAGCCTTTCTCTTGCTCTCCATTTCAGCCTTAGGTAGCCTATTTTGCATCCCTGACCTTCCTACTACTGTGCGACACCATCGAGCAACCCAGTTTGGGCGTCCTCCCTTCTCAACCACCCTCCCCATATCAACACCCCATGTTGCTTCACGAGAGAGAGAAAAGCATGGGCGGAACCTTTCCTACCCATGTAGATGCCTCCTTTCATATCAACCCACACGTCAATGAGACTCCCTCCACTTGGTTCCCAGGCTCATGAGGGAGTGCTGAGCGAGGGAGAAATAGAGTCCTGGACCGCCCGGTCCACGTGACATTGGACCATATGAACCGCTCAATCAGGACTTGAACTGGCCGATCAAAGGCCTGAACCAAATACTAAACCAAGAGAGCCACCCCGTCTGTGTGGCTCCATCTCGGCCATTGCTAGATCATTCGAAGGCCATCCTTTTTCACAAATAAGGTATTATACCTCCTCACTACTTGAATATTCAATTAAATTGTCAGATTTTGTTTTAATTGTATCTAATGCCTCTTAGCTCCAAAAATTGCAAGTAAATAGTCCATTTTGATCAGAAAAATCCAAGAAATATATTAAAAATACTTTTAAAATATTATTACAAATTATTCGCACTAATATACCTATATTTGATCTCTTTCTTATTTAGTTTATCTAATGGATCAATAATGATGATTAACCCTTGAGAAACCCTAATCCTAACTCTAATGATCATCTTGATGCCAAACTTGACAAAATATGAGTTTAGATATGATATTGTAACTTATCTCTCCTAGAATGTACATTTAACTAAGTGTTAACCTTTATATTGTGATAATGGATCTAGATCTTATGAAAACCTTGATCATGTGTATGATTCATGACTCTACTTTAATCAAACTGATCTTGAATCTCAATTATACTAAGTATCATGATGATGAACTAGAAATTTGATGATGACTTGGATAATGACCATAAATTAGGGTTAAAACATATCATCCTAGAAAACCTAGGTAAGTCATTCACACTCAAAAATACTTGGCACTTGAAATAATGTTGGATATATTTAAATATGAATTGATTATAAGTGAATGACCCAACCCTAAGGTTGACATAGGAAAAGTGTAACCCTAATCTCAAATATTGAAACATGATATTTTGAGCATCATGATCTTGACCCTTGATCCAACCTTTATGATTTAGGATCTAACTCAAAGGGTTGACCTATTGATTCAAATATTGATTATACTGAAAATCCTCGGTGAAAGGTACACTATTATATCTCCTCTTTGGTTGTAATGAAGATACTTTTTCTGTATCTCTTAATTGTGTACTTGGTTATATACTTCGTTGAGCCATTGTTCCCTATTAATTAGGATTCTATATTTCTTATATTATATTTGGAGACAAACTAGAAAACATAAATGACATGCCCATTATGACTGCTCATATATTGATAATGATGATGATGATACTGATAATGTTGGTAATGTTGATATTGAGTTCAAGCAAGCCCTCATTCAGAGGTGGACTTGTACATTAACCTCCTATCTCCTATGGTGAGAAGGAGCCCGGTGACCTCCCCATCACGTTGGGGTAATAGAGTCACACAAAATATATAAGCATTCTTATTGATTACAGCATAATGGGAACTCGTAATAAAAAGTGAATTGTTTTGAAATAAACATATTTTCGAATAAATGTTGGTTTTGTAAATTGCTCGTTGTGCTTTTTAAATATAATTCATGCCAAGTACACTAAATTTCTTATAAACTATTATACCTGATTTTGATAGCGCACCGTGCAATTGCATGATTGTGTCTCAATTTTCTTGATTTTAGGCAATACAATGGAACACTGATTAAGATCGCTTCTGCACTCTACATACTCTGATGACAAAGATAAATCGGATATATCTCCATATTGGATTAGTTTGTTCTTTAATTATCCAATTTTTGAGTTATTATTTCTTATTGTATATGCCAGTGTGTTAGATCCTATCGGGCCACTCAGGGACGGGCGCTTCAATCCTTTTACTACTGCCTAGGCAGTAGGATTGGGATTGGGGTAAGAATGGTTCCTTAATATTTATATCCCAAGTTCTCTACCTAGCAGGTCCATGTCACTAAGTCCAATCTTCCAAGCTCTACACCTTGGGTTGGAAGCATACCCTAGGAAGAGGAGAAAATGTAGAAGATATCAGCATAAGGCTGGTATGTGCATACTAAATATGGGTTGAGCAATAAAAAGAATATAGGACGTCAAGTAAGCAAAGATTTTCATAAAATATGTAAGTATCACCCAAGTGGGATCAAAAGGATAAGAATTACAATCAGATGATAAACAAGAATAACACTTATCATTAATAAAATATAAAATTTGTGCCTTAAAAACACCTATAAATTTTGGGCACAAAATCCATCATAGTAGAATCAACCTACATGCATGTGAGATAAGTGTAGCACTAGAGTAATATAAAGTCAGTGGTATCTAAGTATCACAACCATAAAACCTGATAAAGAATGACACACAACCAAACTCCCTTGGCATACAAGTCAGGGTATGGGGCATACGATCCTCCATCCCAAATGCATAAAAGTGCAGAAGGATTAAAACCTCGGTGCATGGTAGGGTAACAAAACCCAGTGCCTAATGATATCACATAGGGGAATAGAACCCTAGGGAAATAAAACCCAAATAACCAAAATATTACATTACTCTAGGGATACTAAAAGTTCAGTCATATGAAACAATAAGATGAGAATATCCAACAATTATTATGTGGGGTTAGAGGACCCATAACCAAATATCCAATCATTTCCACATAAGATCATAAAGTCCACCATAGGAAAGTTAGAGCATCAAATACTCAAGTTAGGGTTTCCACATGGAATAAAATGAACAAGTTATAAATAAGAGTCTAATAAGAATATCCACCAAGTTAGGTAAACACGATCAATAAAAGAATATATATAATCAAATGAGGAAGCCTCTCAAGAGAGAGCAAATAGTGTATAGGGCATATGTCCAAAGGATCAAGAGAGATAATAAAATTTGGTGATTTCTCAATATAGAATAATATGGAATGCACCATACCTCAGATGGAGTCTACATGTGTCCAACATCAAAACCATATTTCCATCTAAGTCCACAAGAAACCTATTAAAGACATATATGAGACTAGGGTTAAATTTAGATTAACTATATAAATACTAAAAATCATCTTTTTATTAGTGTAGATTATATTTTACTAAGTTCATAACATATTTTACTTTATTTTGCTCACTTCTTATTATTTATGAATTTTAGAAACTATAACCAATTATGTAAGTCCATAAAATCATGTATCTATTAGATTGGAATTTAGCAATGAAATGAGTACCACTGGATAGATTCTAATTTTGTGATTCCAAAATATTTTTATTTTACTTTATTTTTATGTGCTATAAAATAATTTATTATGAATTATAGGAAATTTGACCATTCTGGAAAATAGGATATATTCACACGAATATAAAATGCCACTACTAGGTGGGTCTAGCTGATGTGGCCTTGTTGATACTTGCCATATGGATCAGGCCTCAAGATAACCTCATGTGCGACCATAACTATATCAAAAGAGGAAAAGATGAAAGAGTCTTTAACAAGGTGTTACAAAAAGAAACCAGAGTAGGGGTTTCTAAAAGAAGAAAATGTCACCTTTTTCCATGTCTCACGCTTGGTAGAAGCATAGAGTTAAAACTTAGAATTCCAAATCAAGATGTAATGTAAACAAACATTAAAGGAAGCACCATTAAGTTTCCTGTCCATCCCAAACTCGGCAAGCCACGCACCGTGTACCCAGTAGACAGAACTCTAGAGTGGCTCGCCACCATGACAATAAGTCAAGGGCTTTTGGGGGAGAGAGACCCCAAGAAAAATAACCACCCAACCAAGTATGCCAAGTTGTGCGGAAGTCTAGAGAAGGGAAAAACAAGCCAAGGCATCAAAAAGGCTAGCCGACAGGAATCAGAGGAAAAATGAGATCGAAGAGCCCAAATTCAAACATGACATTTTAGATCAGAATGTGAGGGAGGATAAGGAGGGAAAGGAGGGCTGCTTGCCTCATGGATAAAACTAATGGATGGGAATAGTCTTTTCTATAAGAGTATCAGTCATGCATCACATCTGAGCATAGAGGTGACCAAAAGCCATGGCTGGAGACACCTGGTGGAACTCGAGGCAATGGACATGGATATCTGGAGCAGGGGACTTGTGGTTAAAGGAGCTAAGGGCATCAATTCCTAGATGCAAGGAAGATGTATTAGGATGGTTATATAGTGTTTTGATGGTTTGGTGAGGTGAGGAGAAGGAAAAAGGAAAGAAATCAGGGGACAAACATGGGAGGTCATGGAGGCATGGATTGATATGGAGTTGGCTCTATAAAACCCTAGAAATTTTGGAGGAAAACTTGGGAAATCGGTTAAGGAAAACAATGTTGAAGATTTAAAGAAAAAGTATGAGAGGTGAGGGAGATTTGGGGAAAGGAAATCAGAGAAGGAAAGAGCATTGGCACCTAGTTTTCTAAAAGAAGGTAGGGGCAGGAGAGAATATAGTAGCTGTGAAATCTATGGAAGCAAACATTCTAATCTATTAATCATGGGAATAGGATAAAATCTTGGATCTTGGGACATTATAACACTCCATCTCTTAAAAGGATTTCATCCTTGAAATATAATCAACCATCTATTATCAATCACCTACACTCCTTCTCTTAAAAGGTTTAACCTAATAAATAAAGCTAAAAACATCAAGGTACTATGGTCACTTATGCATCTTTTAGTTGTGATTATTTTAGGCATCCAACCAACAAATCATAGACACATACGGTTGATTTTTAGGTCCTTGTGTTACTAACCTATCAACCTAAGGTTCACATCCACATCCAAAAAGTTATACAGTATATATAAAGGGTATGTCAGTTCAACTTTAGCACAAGCCTTACCATTCTAGTCATCACTTCCACTCAAAACTAGGGTTTAGTGCATCTATTTTAAATAATTCTAGTGTTGTACTATCAAAACTTCTCATATCTCTTCAGTGTGACTTAATTCAAGAAAATCCTTGATAAAATCTTTTTAAAAAAATGTGTACATGTAATGAAAAATAATTTTTGATGATAAGAAACATTGTAATGTAAAACTAAATTTGGTGCCAAAATAGATCTGAAACCAAGTAACAATTTCCATTAACATCTTCTTCTCCTACTACTCCAACATCTTCATAACATAACTCAATCCTTAAGTCAAACCTCATGATTTTCAAAGATACATGTCATAATTAACCTACATTATAGGAGTTAAGAAACTAGAGCTTCATCACATTAGGGCTTACTAAACATGATTCTTATGTGTGCCTCTATGATACTAAATTGACCTTTCATCATCTCATGAACATTATAGGTCAAATCTAGAGTAAACATCTCACCTTGAGGGTAGCTATGTAATGTAAGGGTTCTAATTAAGGAGACAAAATTGAAATAGTCAAAGTCCAGCTACTATGGGTTTTAATACCATCTTGTAAGGAGTGGGACAAGAGAGGGTATCCACTCCCTACTAAATTTGAGGAATACACCATCTATTCCAAACACACTAAGAAGGTATGCTGGAATAGGTGTATATTTTTTTCTCTCAAATGATGACATATAAAAAGAGTCCAAAGTATAGAAATGGAATAAAATTTCATGACTATATTCAATTTTATAGAAGTATGTAATTATTTCCAATAAGGGGTTTACATGAAAGTCACAACATAAAGATCTAAGTAGAAGGATATCTAGCTATCTCAATTTTATCTCCCAAGAGCTCCACCTAGCAGGTCCAAGTCACAGAGTCCCGTCTTCCAAGTCCTACACATGGGGTTGGAAGCATACCCCAATAAGAGGAGAAAAATAGATGATATCAGTGTAAGACTGGTATGTGCACATTAAATATGTATTAAACAATACAAAAATGTAGGATGTCAAATAAGAAAGGCTTCACATAGAAGAGGTACGTATCATCCAAGCGGGTATCAAAAGGAAAAGAATTATAATCAATGATAAACAAGAAGAATTGTAAGACACTTGACCTAGATTTTTAGTTGATATTTTCTTCTTAGCATAATAAGATCCTTAAAACCTTAATCAAACCTTATGATGTGATTTGATATCATGTGATGAGCATATGTTTCCATTTTGGATGTGGTTTGAGCCAATTATGAATATATGTGTTTGTTTTGGACCTAATTGCAATTTAGCCATGTTTAGGATTTTCCTTAGAATTTGTCACATGCTTGTTGTTACTCACATGTTTTGACATCGTGTTGGGGAGAGTGTTGCCTTGGGGCACCTTGTTACACCTTGGTTTGATGCGGTGACATATTATGTTAAGAAGTAGGGTTTGCTTGGATGCCCTATGTGGATGGTTGACTTTGTAGTATGTTTGATTGATGAGCCTATGTTTTAGAGATAAACAATCTTTCCTTTGTCAAAGTTATATTTGGTGGATGGTGTTTTGGAGTTTGCCCCTAACCTTGGCAGTCGATGAAACATATGGCCCTTCTAGGTCACCAAGAATCTAGGGTTAGCCGTCATTGAACTTTGATCACCTTGTTTGCTGAAGATTTTCAGCGATCACCGAGCAGGGTGATTGATGGAGCTAGAACTTACACCAAAAGATTACTCTTCCAATGGAAGTCCTAATATGCACCAAAAACCCTAGGGAGATGATGTTCTCTCTAGGTTTACCTACAACTGGTGCTAGATAAATGCTCCAACCCCATAAGAGTGTGGAAGCCTTATCATAGTACAGAATTAGGATCGAACCCAAAGGACAACATTAAGAATCTGAGTGTCTTTTTCTCGTTTCGTACCGATCTAAGTCAATCATCTAAGACCAAAAGTTTGATTTGAGATATATAACCTAAAACATGCAAAAGTAAAGGCAAGAATAAAAACTAGCTTGAGGGTTTAAAATCTAAGATTTAGCAAACGATGATGGATCACTGGGGTGATGTAGGTATTCACCACCACTACACATGTATTGTACCTATACCAATCATAGCAAGACCTGCAAGCAAGATACATGGATATTATACAATACCGATGTCTTATAGGATAAGAGTAATGCATACATCCTTCACGGGTTGAGTAACCCTCATCCGGTACATATCTACGTGTCAATGAAGATATGTAGCCTCTAAAGAGAGAACCTTATTCAACCCTGTGAAACGTGCATCGGAAAACTAACAAGCGAGCGATAATTACCAAATCAATTAGTATCCTTATAGACTATCCCTCTTTCGAGGATATAGCTATGAGAAATGTGGGAGTGTTGCAATGTCATCCATTCCCGAACGAATGGTCAAGTACTTTGCACCACTCTCTCCTAAGAGTGTGTTCCTAGACCTGTCAAGGTTGCACTTTTGTACGTCAACTGGTTCCATTTCATAGTACAAAAGCACAACGAAGGAGGTGAGTTTACTTCACTCTTTAGAAGGCGTTCCTAGATACCGAAACGGATGTGCGGTGGATACGCACACCAGAAACCAACACTAAATCGGTATTCGAGTCTCAAGAGTGGTCGTAGACAAACCACAACAAAAGACAATAGATGCATACAAGAATGCGGCCAATGTTCAAACATGTAAGAAATGATTTAGTATTGAATCGAAATGATAACATCTTTTTGGTACAGATTACAAATCATGGGCAGCGGGGCTAGTCCAAGCACCCCATTGGATGAAACTACTTGCTCCTCATGCAAGAAATAAGAAGAATGAGAAAGAGGGAGAAATCTGCCATGGACTCGATGCAGAAGGTAGTCGCAGCTCGATGAAGATGATGTGGTCTTCTACGTTGTGTCGGAGCAGATCTGGACACGGAACGGGAGATGCCAAGACAGTCCGAACAGTCTCTCTCGCTCCGTCTTCCTTCTCTTCTCAGTCTCCTTGCTTGCAATACGGGAAGTCGGTGGAATGGAACTTGCATAGACGGGACTGGATTTGGATCAGAACTATGTACTGGTAGCCTGTCAGTGTCCTGGAACCGATGCCAAACTGGGGACCCTATTGGTCCTATTTATAGGTAGAGTTCTGGTCCCAAACAATCTTGTGGCTTTTTGCATCAAACAGTTTCACTAAACGGTCTTGAAATATCCCCTCCAAATGGTCTGGAGACCATTTGCTACCAAACAATCTTGTGACCATGGTGCCAAATGATCTGTGTTCTTCTTTGATCTTGATTAAACGACATCCAAATGACCTCGAGCATCCAGCCTCCAAACGATCTGAGATCGTGAGCTCCTCCAAACGGTCTAGGACCGAGAGCTCCTCCAAACGATCGGGGACCCTGCGCTCATCCAAGCGATCTGGGATTATGAGACGCTGCAGGTCGTCAATACTCTAGGTGACGAGGGCGACACCGGGGGCCATGGAGCTTTGGAGCAGCATGTTGAGAAATTAGCAGTGTCGGGAGGTAGGGGACGACGTGCCACGACCGTGTTGAGGCACCACGGTCGTGGTGATGCTGCTGTCCCACGGCCGTCCTGCCTTGCACAGGCGTGGCGCGGGTGAGAACTTGGGCTCTGGTGACGTTGTGCCATGGTCGTGGTGTGACACCACGGTCGTGGTGAGGCTACAGTCCCACGGCCGTGCCGTCTTGCACGGGCGTGGCAGGTGAGACTTGGCATTGTGGGCGATGCGCCACGGTCGTGGAGTGACCAGCACGGTCGTGGCGGATATGCGCCACGGTCGTGGCGTGACCAGCACAGTCATGGAGGATGGAGGCTTGGCACTATTAGTGATGCGCCATGGCCGTGGCATGACCAACACGGTCGTGGCGATTGTTCTGCTTCATGATCATGATCATTTGTTGCAGAGGCTTGGGGCTTTGAGGACAGAACGCACGGTTGTGAGTTGTTGATGTTTGATTAGATGATTGAGAGTGATCTACAGAGGGAAAGGAGAGTGTGAAAGAGATAATAGCGTCGAATAAACTAGTAATTAGAACTATTTAGGAATTATTTATGTGAGGATGAAGAAATACTCAGAGTAAAGAAAAGCAAGGGTAATTTAGTCATAATTAGGTATAAAAACCCTAGAATTGGCGACTGTAATGAGGAATCTGGAGGATTCATCACCACACCGAACTTAAGCATTGCTCGTCCCGAGGAACGGTAAACTTAAGACAGTCGACAAAAGGCTCGCTCGTCTCGTAATTTCATCATCATTGTGTAAATGTCAGAATTTTCATGAAAAAGAGAAAGGAAAAATGAGGTGAAACAAAATTAGGGAAAAAATGTCAGAAATCCTTTGAATTGGTGACTGAGGATGAGTATGGAGGATTCATCAGCACACCGAACTTAAGCGTTGCTCATCCCAAGGAATGGAAAACTTAAAATAATCGTCAATGAAATCGTTCATCTCGTGATTGCCTCATCCTATTATCATATCATAATTTTGTTCATGGCTCAAATTGATACAACATCAAATCTTCCTTAGATCACAGAATACATCTTATGATATCCTCATTTCTGAGTTCATTTTGCTGAATTATTTCCTTCTCATTCTCTGTTGTATCAGTCATGTTTAAAAGTTTTATGAGACTTTGAAAAGACCCACAGAATCAACAAAATGCATATGATCTGTCATTGGTAATGAAAAAGGAAAGAATGGGGGTATGATTAAGAGATAAGAGTCTCTCTTCTAATATACTCAAGACTCTTATTATTGGTTGATTCATCGAGATAATTTGAGTGTTTTGTTCACAAATCGAGTTGACTTAGCCTTACACCCATTTCTTTTTTCTAAAGGTAGCTTAGAAGTGTGTACAAGTTGGTTGTAAGGCTTTTGTCTATTTTACCTCTTCAAGAGGAGGTAAAGGGTCATTTTTGGATCCTTAGGATCTCACTACCGGTCACAGCACATCTGCCTTTGTGAGGGAAGCTAATGTACCAGCCGGGCGAGGCCTTTATTGGTTATCCTTATTCAGGGCACAAATCTCATGTTTTTATTCACACTGGCTTTTATTCATTCTCACTTGGCTTGGGAGAAAGGGTATTTTTTAGTTTTGTATATTTGGGTTGCCAAGCCTCTTTTTGGAATCGGGGTAGATTTTTCACCAACCTCGGTATGGGCACAATCATCATTGTATACTCTTGAATCAAGAAAAGAAGGTGATACGCCCCTGTTAAGTATTTAGGGGTATGGAAGAAGCGGTAGCAGAAAGAGGAGTGTGGTGTACCACACCGAACTTAGAGCTCGGAAACGTTCTAGTGTACACTAGAAAAGGGTGTGGTTTACCACACCGAACTTAGAGTTCGGCAGAGGTGTGGTTTACCACACTGAACTTAAAGCTTTGGCATGATTGGTGAGCGGAAGGATATGAAAAATGAAGGAAGAAGTGTAGAAGAGAGTTCGGATCATGATGCAGTTTGCTTAGCAATTCCACATCACAGGTCTCTTTTCTCCATCACACTCTGCTCAAAAAGTGACATGATAAAATATCAAATGAGAAATCCATACAACATATCCATTAATCAGCTAGAGACACGATGTACTTGATCTATCTCAGTCTTATTGAAGTGTATCATCTTTTCCTATTTGAGGGTATGACATTAGGGTTCATAGACTATTTAAGATGAAATCATTTATCGGTTAATTTTAAGCATTTGTTCCTCATGGATTTGCGACGAAAAGAGGTGATGATAAAAGATTCGAAAAGAAAAAGATGACTAGGTAAAGGCTTTATTTTAAGAAGAAAAGGTAAATCGGAAAAAATGTGAAAAAGAACTTTAGAATAGAAAAATAGAAAGCAGTAAAGGTAGAGGGTGGAATGAGAGTCATACCACCCGCCCTCCACCTTGAACTTATGAGTTTTCTCATTTCTAAACAAATACTAGGTTTGAGATGGAGGGGAAGAGTTGCGCAGTGTTAACCAGGCAGTCCTCGTAGTTGGAAGAAGGTCCAGAAAAGATATCGCACAATAGTCGGTGCTGAGAGCGAGGGGGTGGCCTGAAAAACCTGTTGACTGGATGGTTGTGGCAACTCGAAAAGGTTTTCTAGATTATTTGGATGCATATTTCCTTCGCCTCTTTGTTCATCTAGAAGAATCTAGAGTCCTTCCCCCATCATTGGGGGGTAAAATGTAAGAAATTGAGACTGGAGGGCTAGGTGAGTAATCGAAGCATTGCTTATTTGTGTCCTCCAGTCGTGGCTCGCCCTCAAAATTTAAAGTAAAACTGCTTTTTCCAAAATGCAGAGCAATCGATTGTGGGTCGGCCACTTGGACTTCCTCCTATCCTGGATTAGGTGGCGGATTCAGTTCAGGCTTCATTTCAACACCTGGCTTTTCTTGCGTAGGATATGGTAGCCAGGATGACATTTCTTCATCGGAGGAGTTGTTTTGAGAAGTAGCATCATCTTTGTCAACGTTGAAATTGATGAGAGCGTCGTTCTTCTTTTCAAAATTTTGTTTAGAATTTTCCTCTTAGAACATCCTTAATTTGTCCAAGTAACTAGAAGAGGGTTCGACTGGTAGAACAAACTCTTGCTCGGGTAAAGGAATAATGGGATTCCAGGATAGAGGTTCCAATGATGCATCTTCATGGGGGGCTTAGTCCATGACATAATGTTTTGAAGGCTAGAATCTCCCAGTGACTCTGTTTCTTCGATGTTGGGACAAAAGTACTCCATTTCTGAGTCAGATTGTTGTTCGAGTACTTCTTCATAGTACTCCTCCGGTTCTATTGAGTGCTCGGGAGGAGTTGCTATGGGAAGATTGAAACATGGCTCAGGTAAAAGACATATCTCAGTTTCTTGAATGTTAGGAAGGTGTTCTTCATAGGGGTGAATTTCTCTAAGTGGATGGGTTTCTGACTCGATGTCCTTCCATGGGCCCTTTTTGTCATTACAAGAGTCTAAGGAAATATCATGATCCATTCCAAAATCAAGGGGTGGTTCATGTTTCTCTTCATAGTGCACTGTCAACTCATTCAAGTGACTAGAAGGAGATTCAATAGAAAGACCATGCTCTTATTTGAGGACTGGCTCCGTCTGGACTTCTTGTGGTGGTGGTAACTCAGGTAATATCATCTCATGAAAAGGACCGGTCATAATATTGTCATCTTGAGACTCGTCATTCTCCCTTGATTTTATTTCATCAGTGAGAGTGGTATGGTCCATTTATGAATCAAGATCTTGATCAGTCCTATCCTCGAAACCTATCCCTAAATCAGCCAAATGATTAGAAATTTCTTCATAAGGGCAATTCGGATTTTGTTTTGGAAGTGAAGACATTTGATTTCCTTGCATTGAAGACATATCCTTTTCTGAATCGATCATATATCCATCTGAGTCTGACTGTGAAGGAGCGTAGAGTCCTTGCAATGTTAGCCCTTTTTTTGTGGATTTTATTGATGAGACAGCTGAAGTTGAAAAGATTTTATCATTGAGGGAATCGATTATTTCCAATTGCTCTTCAATGGTTGTATTTGAGTTTATGAAGTCATAAGGTGGGTAAGTATTGAAGTTTGTCCCCCATTGATCTCCTGACTGTAGGAAAATCTCATATTGGTTACTCAATCTTTCACCTTGTACTGATGCTTGAAGATCATTGGAAGGCATATCCCACATGATTTTATAATCATCATCGTAATCGAATGCAACATGTGGGCTAGGGGTGTGCTTAGTTGAAATAGGCGGTTGTTCTACATGTTTCTCAGGAGCATTGACAAGTTGCATAAGTTGGTCTAAGTCGGATACCAACTTCTTGGTCACGACGATCTGATCAGCTAGTTGTTGAGCCACCGATGTCTGTAAAACACGTAGTTCTTCCATCAATGTGCATTGATCTTCATAAAAAGGCTCTTCACTGCACCCATTGGGTTGATATTGATAATAGCTCTCCTCATCATAGTATTGATTTGCATTGTTTTCTAGGTTCCCTTCTACATTGTAGTCCACGCCTTGAAATCCACCATAGTTAGGTTTTTCGTAGTAGCCTCCAGGGTGATATGGATTATAACTTGCGTTATATCCATAGTTGTATGAAGAGGCTGCTTTGAGTTTCCCAACTATATGATTCACGATTACTTGACACAGAGCCATCACGTAGAGAGGAGGGACATTAAGCAGTAAATCGATGCATGAGAATAGTCCCCATATAGTTGACATCTAACGGTTAGTGGTGTCGACTGCTTCATTTCAAAGAGAGTTGGTACCTGAAATCAAAGAAAGAGTTTATCAGGCTTGACCAACCACTTCAAGTCCAAGAAGATATGCGAGATTAAGCCCTTGACTTTTTAGGTTTTTGAAAAGAAAATAGAAAACCCTAGAGAAACCTAAATCGACATGGAATTCAAAAAAGACGATTCTTACACCATTGTCCCCGGCAACGGCACCATTTTTTGATGGAGCTAGAACTTACACCAAAAGATTACTCTTCCAATAGAAGTCCTAATATGCACCAAAAACCCTAGGGAGATGATGTTCTCTCTAGGTTTACCTACAACTGGTGCTAGATAAATGCTCCAACCCCACAAGAGTGTGGAAGCCTTATCATAGTACTGAATTAGGATCAAACCCAAAGGACAACGTTAAGAATCTGAGTGTCTTTTTCTCGTTTCATACCGATCTAAGTCAATCATCTAAGACCAAAAGTTTGATTTGAGTTATATAACCTAAACCATGCAAAAGTAAAGGCAAGAATAAAAACTAGCTTGAGGGTTTAAAATCTAAGATTTAGCAAACGATGATGGATCACTGGGGTGATGCGGGTATTCACCACCACTACACATGTATTGTACCTGTACCAATAGTAGCAAGACCTGCAAGCAAGATACATGGATGTTATCCAATACCGATGTCTTATAGGACAAGAGTAATGCACACATCCTTCATGGGTTGATTAACCCTCGTCCGGTACATATCTACGTGTCAATGAAGATATGCAGCCTCTGAAGAGAGAACCTTACTCAACCCTGTGAAACGTGCATCGGAAAAGTAACAAGCGAGCGATAATTACCAAATCGATTAGTATCTTTATAGACTATCCCTCTTTCGAGGATATAGCTATGAGAAACGTGGGAGTGTTGCAACATCATCCATTCCCGAACGAATGGTCAAGTACTTTGCACCACTCTCTCCTCAGAGTGTGTTCCTTGACCTGTCAAGGTTGCACTTTTGTACATCAACTGGTTCCATTTCATAGTACAAAAGCACAATGATGGAGGTGAGTTTACTTCACTCCTTAGAAGGCGTTCCTAGATACCGAAACGGATGCGCGCTGGATACGCACACCAGAAACCAACACTAAATTGGTATTCGAGTCTCAAGAGCAGTCGTAGACAAACCACAACGAAAGACAATAGATTCATACAAGAACGCGGCCAACATTCAAGCATGTAAGAAATGATTGTATTGAATCGGGATGATAACATCTTTTTGGTACAAATTACAAATCATGGGCAGCGGGGCTAGTCCCCGCACCCCAGTGGATGAAACTACTCGCTCCTCATGTGAGAAACAAGAAGAATGAGAAAGAGGGAGAAATATGCCATGGACTCGGTGTAAAAGGTAGTCGCAGCTCGGTGAAGATGAAGAGGTCTTCTACGTCGTGTCAGAGCAGATCTGGACACGGAATGGGAGACGCCAAGACAGTCAGGATAGTCTCTCTCGCTTTGTCTTCCTTCTCTTCTCAGTCTCCTTGCTTGCAATACGGGCAGTCGGTGGAATGGAACAAGCGTAGACGGGACTGGATTTGGATCAGAATTGTGTACTGGAAGCCTGTCGGCATCCCGGAACCGATGCCAAACTGGGGACCCTGCTGGTCCTATTTATAGGCACATGTCTAGTCCCAAATGATCTTGTGGTTTTTTGCATCAAATAGTTTCACCAAACAGTCTTGAAATATCCCCTCCAAACAGTCTGTAGACTGTTTTCTACCAAACGGTCTTTAGACCATTTTCTTCCAAATGATCTTGTGACCATGGTGCCAAATGATCTGTGTTCTTCTGTGATCTTGATTAAACGACATCCAAATGACCTCGAGCATCCAGCCTCCAAATGATCTGAGATCGTGAGCTCCTCTAAACGGTCTAGGACTGAGAGCTCCTCCAAATGGTCTGGGACCTTGCTCTCATACAAGTGACCTGGGATCGTGAGACACTATAGGTCATCAATACTCTAGGTGAGGAGGGAGACGTCGGGGGCCATGGAGCTTTGGAGCAGTAGGTTGAGAAATTAGCAACGTTGGGAGGTAGGGTACGACACGCCACCGTCGTGTTGAGGCACCACGGTCATGGTGATGATGTTGTCCCACGGCCGTGCTGCCTTGCACGGGTGTGGTCGGTGAGAACTTGGGCTCTGGTGACATTGTGCCACGGCCGTGGCGTGACACCACGGTCATGGTGAGGCTACAGTCCCACAGTCGTGCCGTCTTGCACGGGCGTGGCAGGTGAGACTTGGCACTGTGGGCGATGCGCCACGGTCGTGGCGTGACCAGCACGGTCGTGGCGGATATGCCCCACGGTTGTGGCATGACCAGCACGGTCGTGGCGGATGGAGGCTTGGCACTGTTGGCGATGTGCCATGGCCGTGGCATGACCAGCATGGTCATGGCGATTGTTCTGCTTCATGATCATGATCATTTGTTGCACAGGCATGGGGCTTTGAGGACAGAACACACGGTTGTGAGTTGTTGATGTTTGATTGGATGATTGAGAGTGATCTGCAGAGGGAAAGGAGAGTGTGTAAGAGATAATAGCATCGAATAAACTAGTAATTAGAACTATTTAGGCATTATTTATGTGAGGATGAAGAAATACTCAGAGTAAAGAAAAGCAAGGGTAATTTATTCATAATGAGGTATAAAAACCCTAGAATTGGTGACTGTAATGATGAATCTGGAGGATTCATCAGTGATCTTCAGCAGTCCGTGGTTTTTTGGGAACATTTGGTCATTTTCTTTTATTGGTTTTAATGCCCTATGTTGCATGCTTGATTGTGTTTCTTGCATTGACGAGTTTTGGTGGAAACATGGCATATGTTTGCATGACACTTAACCTCCCTTCTCTCCCTCCAAACCTTAGCTATATAAACCCCTCTCCTTGCATGCAACTAAACTCTTTGCACCCTTTTCATTTTCTCATCCCTTAGGGCTCATCCTCTTGTGCTTGGTGGTGAAGGTGGAGGTCAAGTGGCTGATCTATCTTGCATGTTGAGCTAGGGTTTGGAGCAACCCTTTGTTTGTTGATATTTGCTTATCTTCTTGATATTAGTGATTTATCTACCTCTTTATCTTCATTTTCCTTCTCTAACCTCTTCTTCTTTATCTTCTTGGCCAAACCCATGGAGCTTCCATGGTAGTTCTTAATTTGAGCTTGAAGAACTTCTCTTCTTGCCTTTTCGGTCTAGGGTTTTTCTCTCCTTCTTGCTTCTTTAACCTAAGGTTTTATTTCTCTCTTAGAAGTGGAGCTAGCTTGGTCATGAGGTGATCAATATAAGGTTTTCTCTCTCTTCTTGGAGTTTCCTTTTTTTTGGAGTTGATCCATCCTTAATAAGGCGAGTTATGTAACTTTCTCCTCGATTATTGCTTACACTTTTCTTGCATGCAAGTAATCTGACCCTAAAACATGGTTACAAGTTAGAAAGATAATACCAATGATCTATGGTTTATGTTTCATGGTAATATTTAGTAGATAACTTCCCTTTGATGAAACCTAATCTTTGTACATGATTATCTACCCTTGGTGATGGTGGTTTTGATTCATGCATGTCAATGGAAATGTTGTTTTTTCTCTCTCTAAGTCATGGTTTTGCTTTCTCTCGTGATGGTTGAATTTTTGGTTTTGATGTTGATATTTTCATTGCATTTTACACCTTGTTGGTTTTTAGTTTCATGGTTATGATCAACCTTCTATTAGTGAGTTTCTGGTTGCCAAGTTTTTGTTTGTCTCCTTTTGGGGCTGCCAAGGGTGTTGATGATAGTGATTCCAAGGTTTTCCTCCTTGTGCGGTTGATGAGATTTTCCTTGTTTTCTTGGTTGCTGAATTTTCACCTATGTGGTCGTTGAACCTTGAACCTTGAACCTTAATGGTCATTCATATCTTGGATTCATCAGTGGTTAATGAAGGGTTTAACCTTGTGTTTTCAGTGGTCGCCAACTATGTACTTTCAGTGGTTGATTATGATGCTTGAATTGAACCTATGTGAATGCTAATGATGATTCACCTCTTTAGTAGATGAAGAAGGTGAGTCCCAACTTTCAATGGTTGGTGAATATTCCTAGAGTTGTGATTGTATTATGTGGTTGACATTATGATGATGGTGGGTGACTTATTTGCCTCCATAATTGTTGGTGTTGGTAATTGGGGTTTACTTCTAATTGTTGGTTTGAAAGCATGATTTGGTTTTCTTTGTTGAACTTAGCCCTAATTTGAGTACATGGTGATGTTGTTTAGCTCCTTGTGTAACTAACATGATGATAGTGTAATGTATCTCTCCTATTGTTGTAACCCTAATATTCTATCTTTTGAACATCATGGTGCATAATGTAAGATTGTGATGGAGCTTATGTGTTACAAAAATGATGATGATGATAAGCCTTATTGAGGAATGAAGAGATGATGATGTTCATGCAGGGAACAATGTGAATGGTCTTATGACATAGGATAGGGGTGATTTCCCTAATTGAGGAGATATCCTCTAGATGGTGTGACAAGGGACTAGTATCCCTTGATAAAATGATGATGAATGTGGACTCATGTATGACAGTAAACAATATCATATGGTGATGTGATAAACTTTCTGTTTCATACATTTTATATCTTCTCAAATTCCAATATATCCTTATCTTTATAGAACCTTTCTAAAGGTTTTTACGTAACTTTGTTGATGCAGTTAAAAGATACCCAATTGGCTTTAACTAGTTAAGTGAAACCCTTATTATGTAGTGCCATGTGCCATAGATCCATTCTAGTGACAGTACTTGTTGGATGGTGAAACAAGTATTCCTAAGGGAAACTCATAGCACATATCGTTGAGTACACAGGGTGCAAGAGATTGTGTTTCCTTGTCATCCTAAACCCAAGAATATGGAGGGTGACTATGGTCATGCCTCGGTGTGAGAACAGTTGCAGTCGTGTCTCAGAGATTTGTATATATGATATATTTGAGGACCTACTCTTATACCTTGGTCGTAAGGTTTGGTACCCTGGTGTATAGTGTCATGACCAATATACCAAGGCGGATTAGGTGTTTTGCAGTTTGACTTTATATGTCATTGCAGCAAACTTGTACTAACCAAGGGTATAGAAGATCTTAGGAATCTAAATCTCCTAGATCTTGTATGATAATGTTTTTTGACTTAGAAGTGCACAGTTGGAGTCTGAGTGATATACCTCAAACTCTCAGGGCTTAATAAAAGATGTAATACATCCATGTAGTATATCTGTGTAGGGTTGAACACTATTCACATTGGATGTTTACCCTTGCCTTGTTTCTTATATTGCTCAGTTGTTATATAATGTGGTAAGAGAAATTCATTATTTACAGTTGATAGTCTTATATGTTCTTCATACTCATTCTAATCATGTATAGTGCCATTATTATCTATTTTAACTACTTAACTTGTACAATCAGTTTAAATTATCCATTTAGCTAAATCTTCTCATCCTTATTAATGATAATATGTCTTGTTGCATTTCAATAACCGCTGGTTGAAAGTCATATATCTCACTGGTATGTTGGTCTCACCTCGTGGGTTACCACATCTTTTTGGGTAGTCATCAGCGGTATGGGCATGATCATTCTATTCAGGAAGAGCAGCTTGGAGATAAGTAGCCTCATAAGGTTGGATAGCTACTGGTTATTGTTGTAGCAGAGGCCTAGTGTCATCCTTGTACTCTCACATTCGGTAAGGGAATGTTTTGTATATGTTGTATACTGATACATGGTTTTGGAAGCATGCATGTGCTTGTGTATATGGCATGTATATGTGAACAATATCTTTTGTAAATAGGTGTGGTTGAGGCCACTGAACAGATGTAAATATATCATATGGTATGTGATATGATACATATTTTTGGACCTTGTTGTAATATGTTTCTGCACATAATGGTAATATTAGATCGGTTTTAATTTACATGCTTTTATGGTAATGTGGTTGTTTAGTTGTTAATCGCATATTTTGTTTTGAGTAATCTCATTTGTGTCGAATTGGGTTGTCACAATAACACTTGCCATTAATAAAATATAAAAGGTGTGCTTCAAAAGCACATATAAATTTTGGGTACAAGACCCATCACAGTAATATCAACATGCATGCATGTGAGATAAGCATAGAACTAGCATAATATAAAGTTAGTGGTGGCTAAGGCTCACAACATTAAAACTTAACATAGAATGGAACACAATCAAACTCTCTTGACATACAACCTAGGGTATGGGGCATACAAACCTCCATCCCAAATATGTAAAAGTGCAGAAGGACTAAAACCTGAGTGCATGTAGAAGAATAAAACTTAGTGCCTAATAATATCACATAGGGGGGGATAAAACCCTAGGGAAATAAAACCCAAATAACTAAACTATTACATTATTGTAGGGCTACCAAATCACAAAGCATGCAAAATGTAGAGGCAAGTAAAATTTCAGTCATATGAAATAATAAGATGAGAATATGCAAAAATTATTATGTGGGGTTATAGGACCCCTAACTAAATATCCAATCATGTCCACATAAGATCATAAATTCCACCACATGAAGGTTAGAGCAGCAAATACTCAATTTAGGGTTTCCCCATGGAATGAAATGAATAAGGTATAAATAAGGTTCTAATAAGAATATCCACCAAATTAGGTGAACAAGTTCAATAAAAGAATATTGATACTCAAATGAGGCAACCTCTTGGGAGAGAGAGAAGAATGTGTAGGGCATATGTCCAAAGGACCAGGAGTGATAATAAAATTGGGTGATTGCTCAATATAAAATAATAGGGAATGTAAAATACCTGAGATACAATCTACATGTGTCTGAGGTCAAAACCAAATTTCCATATCAGTCCACAAGCAACCTATTAAATACATATATGAGACTAGGGTTAGGTTTACATAAATTGTCTTTTTATTATTATTTGATTAGCTTATCAAAACCATACCATAGTATAGACTATATTTTACTTAGTTCATAACATATTTTTCTTTTTTTCTAACTTCTAGATTATTAGTTACAGATTTTAGAAATTATAACTAGTTATATAAATCCATAAAATCATGTATCGATTAGAATTTAACAATGAAATCGGTACCAGTGGATAGATTCTAATTTTGTGATTCCAAAAGATATTTTTTTTTAAGCTATAAAAAATTTATTATAAAATTTAGGAAACTGACCAATCGGGAAAAGAGGAATATCCATGCATATATAAAATGCAACCACTAGGTGGGTCTAGATGAATGTGTCCCTATGGAAATTGGGCATCTGGATCAGTCCCCAAGAGAACCCCGTGTGCGGCCATAACTAAAACAAAAGAAAAAAAATGAAAGATCCCTTAACAAGGCATGACAAACAAAAACCATATTAGGGGCAGTTTTGTGAAAGAAATGGCTATTATCTTCTTCCATGGTTCACACCTACGAGAAGCATAGAGTTGAGTTCATGAATTCCAAATTGTGAAGAGTGTAAACATGCATTAAATGAAGCACCATTGAGTTTCATGCCCCATTTTGAACTCATCAAGACACACGTCATGTACCCCAGTTGACAGAAACTCCAGAGTGGCTCGCCACCACGATAGAAAGACAAGGGCTTTTAAGGGAGAGAGAACGCAAGAAAACTAATTGCCCAAATAGATATGACTAAGTGTGTGGTAGTTTGGAAAAGGAAAAAAAAGCCAAGGCATTGGCAAAACCAGTAGAAAGGAATTAGAGGAGAAACGAGATCAAAGAGCTCAAATTCAAACCTAGTTTTTAGAATCAGAAGTAGAGAGAGGAAAATGAGGGAAAGGAGAGTTTCTTGGATCATGTCAAAAATGAATGGATGGGAAGATCCTTGGGAATAAGAGTATTGGTCCTAGATCACATCTGAGCATAGAGGCTACCAAAATCCATGGTTGGAGATGCCTGACGGAACTCAAGGCAATGGATAAGAATATCTGGAGTAGGGGACTCATTTTCGAAGGAATTTGGAGTCAAAGTAGTTGAATACATTGATTCCTAGATGCAAGGTAGAGGTATTAGGAGGGTTATACAGGGTTCTGATGGTCTGGTGAGGTGAAGAGAAGGGAAAGGGAAGAAATTAGGAGACAAACATGGGAGGTCATGGAGGCATGGAACGATATCGAGTTGGGTCTATAAAACCCTAGAAATTTTGGAAGAAAGTTTGCGGAATGAGTTAAGGAAAACAATGGTGAATATTTCGAAGAAAAAGGATGAGATGTGTCGGAGATTTGGGGAAAAGAAATCAGAGAAGGAAAGAGCATTAGCGCTTGGTTTTCCAAAAGAAGATAGAGGCAGAAAAAAATAAAATAACAACGAGATATAGATTCAACAGCCCAGATTGGGCCCACATTTAGGTAAGTGAAAGAAACCTGCATGACTGAGAAATAAATTAAAACATTAACAAATTCGGTTACATTGATTAAATCATTGAAATTTCAAGCATTTTAGACTATATTTTATTTACCGTCCAATTTGAGGGTCCAAACAAAGATCATTAATATCAAATTTGCTACCTTGGGTAATTAAGACATATAGAATCCGAATTTGCAATTTGTTTCTACATTTGAGGATGCTTAATATTTTATTTAATATTTTAGGTATTAACTAATAATTTCCTTCTTAGAAGAGGTTAAGTCATTTAGGAATATTATTTTAATGTGAAACTTGGCACGTAAGATACTTGCGACCCAAGAAATATGATTTTCACATAAAATATGGATTTTGAGATTTCATTTTATGTGTTATAGTACCATTAGGATTTGTGGCTCATAATCATTATTATATTTTATTATCAACATCCAACTAATTGAGTTCTATTAATTTTATATTGTTAGAAAAGGAATTATGCATTATTATGCAGCATGAAATTCCATATTTTACTTTGTGAGATATCTAGTCCATAAATTTCACTTTAACTTAGGTGATTCGACATGATTATTCCAATTATTATTCTAGTACTTGTATTAAGCAAATTTGTCCCCTTATTTAACCATTATGTGAATATTTATAAGCAACGAAAATGTATGTAACATATTCCATGGATTAACTTATATGCTAGCATATATTTAAATTATTATGTAAAGGTGTTTTAATTTTAACCTTGATTTCTCCTAATCATGGGAATAGGATAACATCCTAGATTTGGGACGTAATAGTGACAATCTGGCATGATAATGACTTTAAATGCCTAGTTTTACTAAGTTGATGTCAACATTACTTACGTTAATTGGACCTCATAATTTCTCTAATTAACATCATCAAACCATAGTGCTAGATCTCTGATTTAGTAGTGATCTGACACCGTAAGATCTAAATGAATCCATGATGTATGATGTGACTAGTTGAGATAATGAAATAATGATGAAAGAGTTGATACCTAGACCTAGATGACACATACAACCACTATGATTGTGATTAATAGTAACAAATCAAATTGACATTATATGTGCAATCTCAAGATAAATTTTTTGACTCTTCTTCCAAGATCTAGTTGAGCTTACTACTTATGGTTTTCTAAATCAAATGCTTAATCTTGCGCTCCAATCATGGTATGTTTTATCCTCCTATTGTCTAGACTAGTGGCATTGAACCTTCTTGTATGTATGTATGTATGCTTAAACCTCTTAGATTTATATACTTGATTGAGCTACTTGATCCCTAATATTAGTACGTTGATTTTTCTTAAAATATGTTAAATAAACCTTGACCATCATTTGTTAATTATTCAAACCTTGTATACCTACATGTATTCTCGGGGTAAGGGCACAAGGCATATTGAAACAAGGTTGTCTCATTGACTTGGGTCTTGAGGTCCCTCACATAGAAATAGGGTGACTTATAGTCTTTGAGCCTCATACGCTCCTCATGGACCCTTCCTATGGGAAGCTAGTCAACTGCCATGAAAAGTTGTTAAGTCTAATGGAAATGCTCCTAAAACATGCTTGCATGTTAATAAGAAAGTCTTTAATATTTTTTTTCTTGTTTGCTAATACATTTAGTTTTTCCAAGTATGTATGTTCTTCTAAACCTATGAGTTTATGTTTCTATATCATACTAGCTTAGTTGTGATGATGTGTACCAATTTTATGATTTTAAGTAATAGGTAGACTGTGACTCTTTCTATGATAGTCTCTTCTGCTCTATTTTTATAATCCATAGCTCTTACTCTGATGATATCCAATGAAATGCAAAATGAATTCATGTGGGTTGTTATATGGGATGAATATCTCAATGTCAAATACTAGTTTAGTTCCTTTTATGCAATGTTATATCTTACCTTGTTCTTTTATGTTCTTATCTATGCTTTTGTTCATTCATATGTTATGTGTTACATTCTAGAGATGGATGCCAAAGTCCACTGGCCTTTGGTTGTCTAGCCATTAGGAGTGTGGATTTAGGGTAATAAATGGTTCTATGAGAAACGGTATCTGAGCAATCACATATCCTCCTTGCGTGCAAAATAACCTTATTACACATATCTTGGAGAGTCTTCTAGCATCTAAACTCTTCTTTAAGGACTACCCTAAGCCACCCATTTGATGCATAGTTAGCTTCTCATCTCCTCATGTGATTCTTCTAATGATGGATATCAATCACATAATATGTCATGATTATGGCTAAAATATATATGGGGAAAAATAAAAATTGAAGTAATTTCTCAATTTGAGTAATATGAGATGCCATGATATGACCTTAATTTGAAAGTTGATTGTGATAATGAAAGTAATTATAAAGTTTAAGAATTTTGGTATGACCCCTCAGATCATGTAAACTCAACATTACCAAATCTAGACTACATGCTTCCCATGTTTGAGGAAAATGATAAAGATCTTGATATGACAGAACAAGGATGATTTATGCCTCATACCTCATGGTTAATAAGTCCCCATTTGACTAAGTTTGTGTTGCCTTGTTATAGATTAAACCTCCAACATAATGAATCATATGTTTCCCCTACTTTGATATGTCCATGATCATGTTGTGAAATGACTACGTCTTTGAACCCTTAAAATCATTATGAAAGACTTTGATACAAGAGGCTTTTCTCTATTGATTACTATGCATATTTGTAATATCATTTATGACTGATAGGATGGATACAGATCTCAATCTTTCCCTATTATTCTCTAACTCTTGATTTCTCATTTACAAACTACACCCTTACCTTGATCATGGAAGCAAAGGAATGCAATTATGACCTTGATCTTGCAAAATCATGAAATGTTGTTGTCCTACTATGATCTTGATCCTTGATCTCATGACCTTTTAAAATATGATTGCATTATCTGATACTCTCTCTATTTGGATATGCTTGATGGCTCATGTAGACTAATGTGCTAGATTACAGTGGTAGTTAACTTATGTTTCCCCTAACCTAGGTCACTTCCCTACATTGGCTGCCTCTAAATTCTTATCTTGTTGATTATTTATAGTTTGGAAAGGTAACCTTCTTGATATCTTGACCTAATCTGCTAATAGGTTAAGTCCATGGTGATATTTCTTGAATCTTGATTTGACTATGATCTTGAAATATGATGATGTCGACTATATCTTGTGGTTAACCTTTCCAAGGTTGATGAAGGACCTAGGTCTAGATCATTCATCAACCTTGAATACCATAAAAATAAACTCAATATTGATGTCATGAAATGTTGCTTGATTAATGCTCAAAATGTTGCTCGATTAATAACTATGGATGAATAATCACCCCTAAGGTCTACATGGGAATCTAAACTCTAGCTTTGATAAGTTTGGACCTGTGACTTGGGTGTCCAAAATTTGACTCTCAATATGGATTTTTGATATCTTATCTCATGATTATTGATCTTGATATTGATTTGACTTCCATAATTTCCATACTTGGATCTTGATATCACCCTCGATATATGACTGATAACTTCCATGTTCCCAAATCTTAAAAAAGTTGAAATGGAAACGATGTGTCTTGCTCGATGTATGTCTAATGGTGGTGATCGCTCTTCTTTGGGGTCAAAATCATAAACACAATCACCTAGTCAAATATATTGGACATTCAATTTATTCCCGAATTCAATAGATGTCCATAACTCAATACATAGTCTATTGCAATAATACGAGGTCGGGCCCAAGGATAAGGAAATAACCAAATAAGAATAGAAAATGTGTACTTAGTTTACTCAAATTAAAAGGAGTGAATTATATTGGTATGTATGCCTAGAGAGATAATCATATGATGATTGGGATATGGAATTAGATACCTAATTTGAAAGGAAAACTTCCAATTTAATTTTTATATTCAGTTATGAGATAATGAATTACATAATAAATGTCTAGAGAATGATATTACTCAATGACGTATGTCTTCAAGTACATGACTTGGAAGACTAAGATTATACGGATGTTAAGAGTATATTCATTATCATTATGTCCCTCATATGTTGTTATTGTGGAAGGTAGATAGAAAACAATAACAAATAAGATTAGAGTGTGAGTTAGTTGATGACTAAATCTCATTAGTCATGATATGGCAATATCAAACCAAGAACACAGATGCATGCTAGGGAATAGTGTATCAGACAGACCCACCGTGAGACTGACACATGGAATCCATCATCATGGAAGTCATAGTCAGGTTTCACAGTGATGGTGGTGATTGTGGTTCTTAGACTTAAAATCACTGCACTCATCACATGTCATTGGGTATACTTTGACATCATCAAACACAGTCCAGAAACATGGGTTGTTATAACGGTGATGATTGGGTGACATTGACACATGGGGTATGTTTGTGATGATAGAAATAGAATTTGTCCCTCCACTAGGAGTATGATATCCAAGGCCTCTTGATTAGCGAGACAGAGAAAAGTATGGCCATACGCATGGGAATCAATATATGACATTGAGCTTACATATATCTCATGTAGTATGTTCTGGTTCAAGAAACAAGATTGAATAATAATGAGGGTGCTTGCTCCATGCCTCTAGTTCAATCTAGATATTAGTGACAAAGGAATTTGTACAAACACTGTAACACCATACACATATTATAGGTTGAAGTTTCTCCCCAACTTTCCATTCACTTGGGTAGCAATGATGTGCGACTAGGAACCACTCTTTGCTTGTGATGTCATAAGTAAGTTAAGGACATTCACTACCAACCTGATATGGAACCTATAGGGTCAAACACATAGGAACTCATCTAGAAGAGGAGTTTGATCTTGAATGATAATTGAATTAAGTACTAAAATGTTTAGGTGCTTAATTCACACAATAGATTGACAGATTGGCTAACTGAACTGTCAAATAACCATCTCACTAGGTGAGACAACTATTTGGGTAGTCAAATGGGCATCTCAAGTGTTGAAACATCCGTTTGGGTTGTCAAGCAGATTAAAATTTGAATTAGGCTTAGTTGTTCCCTATCAACTGATCAGTTCAAGCCGTTGAACTGATTGGCTCGACTGGAACTCACCAGAAGACCATCTAGGTGAGTGAGACATGCATCTCGCTTGTATGAGATAGATCAGTTGAGAAGAATGAAGGTTCTGTAGTTTTCCCAAACTCGTTTCAATTGCATATACATGGGGTGCAAGTGAATAGAGTATGACATTAATTAGGAAATTATTTGCCAATTCATATCTAACTAGGAAAGCACAAAACGTCCATCTCTCTTAGTGAGATGAATGATGCAGCCCTATTTTAGGGCTTCATCTTGTGTCTTTGTGTATCTCAATCACATCTAAACATGGTAGAATGCAAGTTAAATTCCCCAATATGCATATTATTGTCAAATACACTTATGTATGTTCTTTGCATACTTTTCAGGTACTTGGACCATGCTTTGGATGGATGAGAGAGAATCAAGGAGTTCTAGGAGTCCTCCACTCATGGAGGGGTCCAAAGAAGACCCCAAAGCTCCCTCAACCTACCCCTAATGGCCAAGGTCGACATCAAGCAAAGAAGTCCATTAATCATGAAGATTCAAGTTGAATTTTCTTCTAAAGGCCCCAGCACCATCGTGTTGCCAAGGAACAGTCGCGCTGACCAATGTCAAAGTTACAAAGAAAATCCCAAAATTGCAAGATATAGCAACATCGCCACCCAGTCGTGCTATGAAGCCCCCAAAACGGTTGTACTGTCCAGCACGGCCATGTTTCCAGAAGCCAAAATAGGCATACTGAAGGGAATGACCTCACCTCCAACTCACTCACCACGGCTGTGCTACCCAGCACGGTCGTTCTACCTAGCCTCCACCATGGCCATGCAGCCCAACACGGCTATGCTACCAGCCTCCATATTACCACCTCAATATGTGATTTTTTCACTTTCTCAGAATGACCGTTCCACACCACCATGGTCGTTCCTACCCTTACCCAACACGGTCATGTTGCCCAGCATGGCCATTATACCACCTAAACCCTAGCATTTTCTCCACTATTTTTCCAACAATACCCCTACTTATCCTAGTTCTTCCATCACCACCTATATATACATGGGTGATGGAAACATCACTAGGTTAGCTTCCATTAATCCCCTCCACCCACTCTAGAGCATTCATTGCAATCCCCTTGCATTTATGCTCTCCACCCACCATTTCCACCTCATTTCCACCATAGAAACTAGTTTTCTAGGTTTTCTACCGTAATCCCCTTCATTTTCATGCCCATCATCCACCTTGGAGGAGGGAAGTCACCCTATAATAGATAAAAGGTGAATGAGAATGATCTACTTTGAGCTCCATGGAGTCATATCCCCTTCGTCTCATTTTTTTATCTTTTCTTTGAGCATGTCTAGCTAAGCCCCTAGTGGTGGGCTTTTTGGGGTTAAAATGTGACTTTGATACCATGTGGGTAGAAAATAACTTATAATGAAGATAATTTCATTCTATGATGAGTGTCTCTTGCTTCTATCTCATTTCCTATTATCTTGCATGTGGTTTGTGATTTTAAACATAAATTGCTTATTTTGTGATGCTTGATGACACTTATCTTCTTGGGGAAATTGGAATGTATGTGAAAATATTAGGAATGGATCCTAGGTCCAATTAGTGGATCCCTAGCTAGCCCCCTTTGTTCCTACATATATCTCCCTTCTTCTACAAGTGAGTGTGAGATCTAAGTAGCTAGTGTAAGTGTGATCAGTGTAATTGTCTAGAGTTTCCTAAAGGCAAGACGGTAAGTAACATGAGGTGAAACACGCTCATCTCTACTCCCATTCCTACCCTTGTCTCTCAATTTCCCAAATACCACTTACCCTAGAAACCTAGTGTTATGACTGTACCCGAGCTTAATTGGTAAACTAGGGTTTACCTGGATGATTATATGCTAAATTGGATTGATTATTTCTTAAATCTAATTAATGATGATAATTCAATTATGATGTTTTAAACCTAATAAGAACTTTAAGTGTTCTATTGTTTGAGAAATTAGGGTTTGAGAAATACAAACCCTAATTGGCTGAAATTAGGGTTTTGATGGTACATGAGTATGAAATTTGATCAAGATAGTAGTACGGTAAATAATTTATCATATTTTCTATGTAATTTGGATATTATTGAAATTTGGATATAATATGAATAACTCAATCTTGCATTTCAGTGAAAAGTTTCAGAATTTTTGGATGTTCTTTAAAAGTCATTCTTGATCGAGATATATTTCAACCGACCATGCTGACGAAATGTTGTTCAGGAGTATATTGTTTGATTTTTATTTATTTATTGGTAAATCCAAATGATCGGAAATTTTAAGTGGAGATCTAAATCTCAATAATAAAGAAGATATAAAATTTTCATAATTTTTGGATATGTTTATACCTTATCAGTAGACGAATTACAGTAACTGACATTTCTGCATAATTCTAGATAGCTGTGCACTACTCGATTTTTATTTATTTAATAGAAGTTTGGAATGATCTCAAATTTTAACTGAAGCTTAATAACTTAATTATACACAATATCATAAATCATAATATTTTTTGGAGAATGTTTGGTCTCTGAAATACACGAATTACAGAAACCTTTTTATGACAAACAAAAATTTGTTGAAATAAGAAAACGTATAATAAGGGGTCAAAGTGCAATTGACCCAAGCAGCTCAATTGCTCTATATGGTCAATTAACACACAAGGAGCTCTCATAATTCATGATTCAATCTAGAGAAATGAAATCCTAGAGAGAGAGAGAGAGAGAGAGAATTAGGGTTTGAGAGGAGAAATTGATGGAGATGTTGACCTAGGGTTTTGTGGTCCGAGGAATGATGAAATCATGTAAGTTTAACTTCTTTGGATATAGTTTCATGGTGAATCTTCTCTCACAAGTAAAAATTGTGTCCCTCCTCTGATTTGAACCAAAATGGTATCAAAACTTTCCCTTTTCTCACTCTTTCTTCATAATCCCTCATTTTTAGGGTTTCCGAGTTGAAAGGAAGAAGAATCGGGTGAATTGCTAGGGATTTGATATGAGATCAAGATTTTTAGGGATGAGCTGCATTTTTAAGGTGTTTTCACACCTTGGGGTGAGTGGGAACTTCCTTTAAATATTATATTGCACTAAAATTGGTTAATTCATCCATAATCTTTAATTGCTAGTATGCAACTACAAACCCTAAATATGTCTATTTGTTCTAAGTTATTGCAAAATGATATGAAATGGATTCTTCCTCTGTTTGGATGAAGTTTCAATGATAAAATTATATTTTAAATGTATACAATACATCCTAATGAGAATTCTCTAAGTATTCACAGATGTTATAAGAGTAAACTGAAATATAAGGAATTTGTCTATGACTGAAATTTGTTGTATAAGTAAATAGAGAAAATTCCTTATCTAGATCCCCTTCGTTATGAATGATTGTTTATCTAAATTAATAATACAAATATGTCAGATACTATCTTGGATTTTGTTCAAAGTGAATAGTGTTTGTTTGATATCTCAGTAAAGATGGTGAAACCCTAGATGCGAGGAAAGTTGGATATTTGTGAATAGTTATCGTGAAATCCATTTAAAGGGATTTTCTTGACATAATAGACTTTATTTATTCAATGTTATTATTGATGCATGATATCCTAGTGAATGGCATGGAAACCCAAATTCAACTCAGTTCCAAGGTTTCATACATATATTGATTTTATGATTTGTTGATAGTAGTGTTTATTCAATGAATGTTTATGTTGCATGAAATCTTTATGGGATCCATGTGAATAAGGTGTTGCCTAGTGAGAGGTGACAAGATGTGTGATGTCCTTGTGAGCCATGAGAATACTTGTACAACCAGTGAAATGAATACCTTGGTCTAATTACCTAGAGGTAATGGCTACCTGTTAAAGAGGTAACAATGCTATGTAATGATCTGAGGGTTTGAATACTCAGATCCAGTAATCATGATAATGATGTGAAGGGATGAGAATTCCCAGTAATGTGATAAGGAATTGAGATCTCAGGTATCATGTGTTTTAAATATTTGAAAAGTATGTGATAGATGTATTACACCTTTCTTTTTAGCATTTGTGGTGATTAAATGAAACCCTAAGGGTAGGGTGTTCAATGAATCAACTATTGTGATATCAATGTTCTCAGTTATTATTAATAATTCTTGTCATGATAAGTAATTAACTCTTAATTGAGTTATGAGATGCACAACTCAAGATTTGGGTTGATATGCACGATTCTAGTGTGTATGTGCCAAGTGGACATAAAATATGTTTATTTAAGAATTTTAGTCTGTCTGCATGTATAGTATGTTGATTACATAGTATATTATAGTGTTTTGAATATACTGCTCTACCAAGTTTTGAATGATATACATGTTGTATTATAACTTCAAATAAGTAGACGTGACACCATAGAGATACCAGAGTCAAGTATAAGTAAGCAAAGGGTACAATGTAGAAAGAACTTTCTAGGAATAATAAAATAATAGACTTAGAGCCCTGAACATCGTAGAACCCCTATGTGAGGTCTACGCCTTAGGGGTGAAACAACCTAACCCTGGCAGCATCCAGTATATAGGGGTCGGAACATGCTATCAGGTGGCACGGGGGACGAAGCCCTAGTGGAAGTCTGCTCAATTTATAGTTTGCAGTGTCCAACATCAACCAGAAGTCCTGGTGGAAGTAGAGTACAGAAAAGCCAAGAGGTGGCTTGACTCCCCTCCTGTGTGCTCAGGTTAGAGGAGTCCAATTTAGGCCAGAGAGCCATTTCCCTGTTGCAGACCAGGAGAGTAGTCAGACTTAGCATTTCCCGAGTGTGTCCGCTAAGACTTGTACGGTGTGATCGTAGTGCACTACGAGTCTTCATATGTAGAGTACACTGCATATGATCAGGGCATAATAAAATTATTGAGAGGTCAAACAAGTGTTTACAGTTATTCAATTATTCATTGTATGTTTCTTAATTATTAGTTCTTATTATGATCAATCAAGCATTTCATATATTGATTCACTCTTATAGATATTTAGAGTATCCTGCCATATTTATGATTGTCAATTATTGGACTCTCTAAAGCTTTATGTTGTTATAATTGATATCAATTTCTCAAAAGAATATATGTAATTAAATTAGTGCTTTAGACTGTTTCTTTGAAGTACTCATTCATTGAGCGAGTAGGCTCACCCCTCTACTCACAATTTTTAGGGAAACCATGTGGACTTGAAGAAGTTCAAAGCATCTGATTAGATCTACCACATGAGTTAAGTATGAGATTAGTTAAGTTCAGTCGGCCCCTGTCACTCTAGGTCCTAGTATAGATGTGAGAGTGTTGTAAGTGATGTTTTGTATCTTTGTTTTCTTAATAAGAGAGAATGTATTTGATTATGATGTCGTATGTACCTGAGAATAAATGCATGGATGTGTATCATTTATGTTGAGATCATATTAAAGTAATCAAAGTTTGATTCTCTTGCAAAGTTAGTTTATGTGGTTCAATGTGAGAAAACAAAGAGTTTGAAAAAGAAGAAAAAAAGTTAAGGGTGATCTTTGTATCACGTTAAATCCTCAATTTATGCCCCAATCTCATTATTAATGGTAATTGTGAGATTGGGGTGTAACAGCTTTGGAATCAGAGCTTAGGCTGAGTCGTCAGGGACCATTAAGTTAGTAAGTTAGAGTCATAAGTGTGGCAGATAGGAGATGTTATGATGTTAGCTCTGGGGATTTGAGTATTTTGATATCTTGGCCCGGTATTTGAGTACTTGGATCAACCAGTATCAAGCTACTCTGTCTATTCTTTCATGTATACCCTGGCCAGGTATACAGTGGAAGGATGGGCTAGAGAGAAACCCTAGAAATATTAGGGTAAGAAATAAGATAAGTAATATGAATTAAGAGCATAAATATAAAATGAGATAGAACTTTCATTTCATATTGTTGTTTTATTGGAGATGAGTAGAAAAGCTCTTATATGTTGAAATTTAGATATTCAGTATTTTGAAATATATATGGGTCTTTAAGATTTTTTGTACACTATGAAATTGTAACATTTAGTGATTACATTCTTTGTATCAAGTAGACTAGAAATGATCTTTGAATGAACTTTTCTAAGTGGATATTCTTTCCACGTGTTTGAGATTAATAGGAGTTGGTTAATCTTAAGTAGCTTTTGGCTTCAGGACTGCATATTTGGCATGGTCTGGCTGGCAGGATGCATTACTAGGATCTAATGACTCCTATTAAAAATATAATAAGAGTAGACTATGGATAAATTAGACGCACATCATAGTGAGAATGTACATACACTAAGATGCTGAAACATATGGGAAAGATTAGAATAGCTAAGAATTAGTTAGAACGGATATCTGAGATCCAACTTTGAGGCCTCATATGAGAAACCCTTAACTGGGAATAAAGGAACATGACATAAGGTTATGATTAAGTTTAATCATTAGTATTATATGAACTCTAAATATGAAATATGGAAAAGATATGAGAAAAGTATGTAAGGGCCAAGATAGTAAGAATCAATCATGAGGAATGGATTATATAATCGAGTACAATGTTTTTATGTACTCCAAAGCATAGGGAAAATAGAAGAAAAGAGTTAAGTAATCGATAAGTACATAGAAGTGAAGAGTCTTCAGAAGAGTTAAAGTGAAGAGAACTAGATGAGCATGTAAATCATAAAACTAGGATAAGAAACTTAGTTGAAACAAAGAGAAATGTTGGCAATAATGATCTTGATTAAGGAATGAGGGTTATGATATAATTGAGAGCATGGAATGTATACCTTTATTGTGAAGTTAATACATTCATCCTTACTGCCTTTGGATTCTAAGTCTCTATTGAACGACAAACTAATTTCTAAAAGAAGAACAAAAGTGTAGCTTAACCAATGAATAATGCATACAAAGGTAGACTATATTCAAGAGGTAAAAACTTGATTAAAAGAGATACTAAGTTTGACCCATGCAAGAGCCGTTTGATTTAAAATGAAGGATATGTAATGTATTGAACATGAGTTGAAACTAGTAGAGAGATTATGGATTTAGAATTTCAACTTTACATTAGCAAAAGGATAAAAAGAAATATGTGCAACACGATATATATGATCATACACCTAAAAGAAGCAACATGATCATAAGAGTAAACTAGAAGTTAAAGATGATATGTGGAATAGCAATATATGTTAAGGGGATTATGGAAAGTAATGAAAAGGTTTGAAACATGGTGGAGTAATATAGATTATAAAAGAAAGAGGTTGCGAGATTCAAGAAAGTGATAATTAGTCAAGTATCCTTATTGAAAATTAATTAAACCTACATATGATAAATGTATTAATGAATGTTCGAAGATAAGAATTCTAAGTCTCAAAATCATCTTCTCTTTCATATCTTCCTTAATGAAAGCAATGTGGGAATGAAGTGATAAGAAAATGAATCATATCTGATGCATAACCACCATGGTAGAGGTATCTAGTGAATGTAATAATGACATAAAATATGATGATGAAACCCTAGCAGGGTAAATTGAGAATGTAATCTATCCGAATGGCCTAGTAAGAGAAAGGAAATTCAATTGATAAGATAAGGAAGACTTTAGTAAAACTTGTGAGATCCAAAGTTTGACTTTCAAATTAAGAAAGCAAAGTTACACACAACAACTTCATGCTACGGATAAGGACCAAACCCTAGAATGTTTAGAGTTGTAGTAGTTCAAGGGTTGTCACTAGTGATTTGACCTTAGATACTAGCATCTCTATAAAACAAGATCATGAGATTTGCACTATGAGAAGTAAACCAGCATTGATAGTAATCCAGGGTTTAAAGATAGCTAATCTGAAAGGTAGATAAACAATATGGAAATTATTCAGAGTAAAGAGTAAGATATAAATTTGAAATGTAATAAATAGTGTTTTGAACAAAAGGAGAAATAAAATATGAGTGAGGTGTGATATGAGATAAATTCTTGTAGTGATAGAAAGAATGATGAATAATCTATTTGTACCTTGTATGTTTCAATTTTAGGGATGTTTAATCTACATGATTAAAATGAGAAGGATAAGTAGAAAAAAGTAAGTAGTAATGAATGAGAAGAGAGATAAGAGAAAATAATGGCTTTTAGTAATATGTGAATTTGTTTTTAGAAGTATAATTTGTTGAAGGTATATTAAGGGATGTAAATTGGTTCTACGTATGATTTCAGTGTACATGTACAATCAATATGTTAATTTCAGGTGTCTGATTGTTGTAGTCATTCATACCAATAATCCGTCTTAGTATTGTACCATTGTTGTATGGTGATATGGTTTAAATGATGATAAAACAAATGAAGGGTTACCCTCAATAAGGTAGTCGTACCTATTCACTCATATGAATAGAAGGGATGATAAGCATATTGTATTAATATGTAACCCTAATGAGGTATAGCTTGTTATACCTAGCTTTAATATAACTAAGTGATGGTAATTAGGTATGAATAGTCCTTGAATGACTAATACAATCATGGAGTACTTTGTTACTATTTTTGAAACTGTAGTATGCTATAATCGGATGGTTACACCTTGAATTATGTGTGGGTTCATATTTGAGAATAGTATGGAATGTGATGGTAATGCTTCACCTTATGCATCCATGATGCAATGGGGATGTCGTGAGTAGTATTGTACAATTGCTGTTGAATCTAGTCTTACAACTCAAGACTATTTTGCTATTTGAGTAGCACAATAGTAAAATTTAAAAGAATATGGTGAACTCTCTTTTGTGACTTAGAGGTAACACAAAACAATAGTACATATTGAGCCATATGAATTGAGATATTTGGATCAGGTTATCAATGTTGAGGTAACACCTCAAGAGTATGAAAATATTGAAATGGTTGTTTCTCTCTCTATCCTATGATTGATTGTGACATAGAGAATTCATTTGTTATCATTGAGCAGTCATGATTTAACATGTTGTGATTAGAAAAGAAATAAAGGACTTAATGTTGAAAATTGCATTCAAGTAAGAAATACAAGAATATAATGACATGTAAGATTTCAAAAGCTTAAAATAAACATTGAAAGTACTTTTATTGCACATTTATGTTTCAGGGACGAAACCTTTTAAAGGGGGGAAGAATTTTTATGACCGTATCCAAGCTTAATTGGTAAACTAGGGTTTACCTGGATGATTATATGCTTAATTTGATTGATTATTTCTTAAATATAATTAATGATGATAATTCAATTATGATGTTTTAAACCTAATAAGAACGTTAAGTGTTCTATTGTTTGAGAAATTAGGGTTTGAGAAATATAAACCCTAATTGGCTGAAATTAGGGTTTTGATGGTAAATGAGTATGGAATTTGATCAAGATAGTAGTACGATAAATATTTTATCATATTTTCTATGTAATTTGGATTTAATTGAAATTTGGATATAATATGTGTAACTCAATCATGCATTTTAGTGAAACATTCAGAATTTTTAGATGTTCTTTAAAAGTCATTCTCGGTCGAGATATATTTCAACCGACCATGCTGACAGAATGTTGTTTAGTAGTATATTATTTGATTTTTAATTATTTATTAGTAAACAGAAATGATCTGAAATTTTAACTGGAGATCTACAACTCAATCAAAAACAACATGTAAAATTTTCATAATTTTTTGATGCGTTTAGACCTTATCAGTAGATGAATTACAGTAACTGACATTTCAAAAACAAATCTGGATAGTAGTGCTCTATTCGATTTTTATTTATTTAATGGAAGCTTAGAATGATATCAACCTTTAAATAATGCTTAGTAACTCAATTATACACGACATCCTAAATTATCATAATTTTTGGAAAAGGTTTGATCTCTTAACTACACGAATTACAGAAACCTTTTCATGATAGAAACAAAAATTGCTAAAATAAGAAAAAGTATAGTAAGGGGTCAAAGTGCAATTGACCCAAGCAGCTCAATTGCTCTATATGGTCAACCTAACACACAAGGAGCTCTCATAATTCATGATTAAATTCAGAGAAATGAAATCCTAGAGAGAGAGAGAGAGAGAGAGTTAGTGTTTGAGAAGAGAAATTGATGGAGATGCTGACCTAGGGTTTTGCGGTCCGAGGAATGATGAAATCATGTAAGTTTAACTTCTTTGGATATAGTTTCATGGTGAATCTTCTCTCACATGTAAAAAAAATTTCCCTACTCTGATTTGATATGAAATGGTATCAAAACTTCCCCTTTTCTCACTCTTTCTTCATAATCCCTCATTTTTAGGGTTTTTGAGTTGAAAGGAAGAAGAATCGGGTGAATTGCTAGGGATTTGATACGAGATCGATATTTTAAGGGATGAGCTGCATTTTTAAGGTGTTTTCACACCTTAGGGTGAGTGGGAACTTCCTTTAAACAATATATTTCATGAAAATTGGTTAATTCATCAATAATCTTTAATTGCTAGTATGCGACTACAAATCCTGAATTTGTCTGTTTGTTCTAAGTTGTTGCAAAATGATATGAAATGGATTCTTCCTCTGTTTGGATGAAGTTAAGATGATAAAATCATATTAGAAATTTATACAATACATCCTAATGAGAATTCCCTAAGTATTCGTAGAGGTTATAAGAGTAAAATGAAAATATAGGGAATTTGTTTGTGACTGAAATTTGTTGTATAAGTAAATAGAGAAAATTTCTTATCTTGATCACCTTAGTTATGAATGATTGTTTATCTAAATTCATAGTACAAATATGTCAGATACTATCTTGGATTTCATTCAAAGTGAATAGTGTTTGTTAGATATCTCAGTAAAGAGGGTGAAACCCTAGATGCGAGGAAAGTTGGATATTTGCAAATAGATATCGTGAAATCCATTTGAAGGGATTTTCTTGACATAATAGACTTTATTTATTCACTATTATTATTGATACATAATATCCTAGTGAATGGCATGGAAATCCAAATTCAACTCAGTTCTAAGGTTTCTTACATATATTGATTTTATATTATTTGTTGATAGTAGTCTTTATTCAATGAATGTTTATGTCACATGAAATCTTTATGGGAGCCATGTGAATAAGTTGTTGCCTAGTGAGAGGTGACAAGATGTGTGATGGCCTTGTGAGCCATGAGAATACTTGTTCAACCAGTGAAATGAATACCTTGGTCTAAGGACCTAGAGGTAATGGTTACATGTTACAGAGGTAACAATTCTATGTGATGATCTAAGGGTTTGAATACCCAGATCCAGTAATCATGATAATGATTTGAAGGGATGAGAATTCCCAGTAATGTGATAAGGGATTGAGATCTCAGGTATCATGTGTTTTAAAGATTTGAAAAGTACGTGATAGATGTATTACACCTTTCTTTGTAGCATTTGTGGTGATTAAATGAAACCCTAAGGGTAGGGTGTTCAATGAATCAAGTATTGTGATATCAATGTTCTCAGTTATTATTAAGAATTCTTGTCATGATAAGTAATTAACTCTTAATTGAGTTATGAGATGCACAACTCAAGATTTGGGTTGATATGCACGATTCTAGTGTCTATGTGCCAAGTGGACATGAAATCTGTTTATTTAAGAATTTTAGTCTGCATGCATGTATAGTATGTTGATTACTCTGTATATTACAGTGTTTCGAATATACTACTCTGACAAGTTTTGAATGATATACATGTTGTATTATAACTTCAAATAAGTAGACGTGACACTATAGAGATACCAGATTCAAGTATATGTAAGCAAAGGGTACAATGTAGAAAGAACTTTCTAGGAATAATAAAATAATAGACTTAGGAGCCCTGAATAGCATAGAACCCCTATGTGAGGTCTGCGCCTTAGGGGTGAAATGACCTAACCCCGGCAGCGTCCAGTATACGGGGGTCGAAATGTGCTATCAGGTGGCACGGGGGACGAAGCCCTAGTGGAAGTCTCCTTAAATTATAGTTTGCAATGTCTAACATCAACCAGAAGTCCTGGTGGAACTAGAGTACAGAAAACCTAAGAGGTGGCTTGACTCTCTACCTGTGTGCTCAAGTTAGAGGAGCAGTCCAGTTTAGGCTAGAGAGCCATTTCCCTGTTGCAGACCAAGAGAGTAGTCAGACTTAGCATTTCCTGAGTGTGTCCGCTAAGTCTTGTACGGTGTGATTGTAGTGCACTATGAGTCCTCATATATAGAGTACACTACATATGATCAGGGTATAATAAAATGAATAAGAGGTCAAACAAGTGTGTATAGTTATTCAATTATTCTTTGTATGTTTCTGAATTATTAGTTTTCTTTATGAGCAATCAAGCATTTCACATATTGATTCACTCTTATAGATATTTAGAGTATCCTGCCATATTTATGATCATCAATTATTAGACTCTCTAAAGCTTTCTGCTGTTATAATTGATATCAATTTCTCAAAAGTATATCTGTAATTATATCAGTGTTATAGACTATTTCTTTGAAGTACTCATTCACTAAGAGAGTAGGCTCACCCCTCTACTCACAATTTTTAGGGAAACCACATGGAGTTGAAGAAGGTCAAAGAATTAGAGTATATCTACCATAGGATTTAAGTATGAGATTAGTTAAGTTCAGTCGGTCCCTATCACTCTAGGTCCTAGTATAGATGTGAGAGTGTTGTAAGTGATGTTTTGTATCTTTATTTTCTTAATAAGAGAGAATGTATCTTATTATCATGTCGTACGTACCTGATAATGAATGTATGGATGTGTATCATTTATGTTGATATCATATTAAAGTAATCAAAGTTTGATTCTCTGGCAAAGTTAGTTTATGTGGTTCAATGCGAGAAAACAAAGAGTTTGAAAAAGAAGAAATAAAAGTTAAGGGTGATCTTTGTATCACATTAAATCCCCAATTTATGCCCTAATCTCATTATTAATGGTAATTTTGAGATCAGGGTGTAACATCTAGACTTGCCAAGTCCTACTAGAATTACACATAACCCTACTTCTCCAACTAGTAGTATAGGGTACATTCTAATAGCACTTGCCTTGTTGTTTGGTTTGGTAATCTAGATTGAAATGTGAGATTTGCATGCTATGTTGACCTTCCCCCAATTAATATCAAGTTGCATTCCTAAATGGCCAACCTATCCAATCTTATTGCTTAAAACTTAACTTGTAATCTTAGCTTGTTAATGCTAGCTTATCTTAATTGCCTTTATTGCCTATAGTCAATTGCTTAGTCTTGTTAATTAGGGTTAACCTAGATTCTTGCTTTCTCTAGTGTTTAGCTTAGTTATTAGTTTCTAATTGCCTTGCTAGAGTAGTGTAGATCATCTTGCTCTTGTTTAGTTGATTTCTTAATCTAGTATCTTAGACCCAACTTGCTTAGGGTAATCTAGGGATTTTGGTAATCTAGGTTTCATATTGCCTTTACTTGCCTGCTTGTTTAGTGTATATATTGTTTTTATTTGCTTGCTTGTTTAGTGTAATCAAACCAAACCCATTTTTAAACCCTTCAACCCTAATCTCTGCTTTAGGAACATAGCAAATGCTAACCTATCTCTAGTACCCCCTCTCTCCCCGAGGATCGACCCCAATACTTGCCTCCCATCTTTACTACAATAGAACCGTGTGCGCTTGCAGGTGACCTATTTAGTATTTTGACTGAGTCTTTTTAGGGTTTTTAAAAATATCAAAAGATCCCAAGGGTGTTCGAGTTCCATGGGGCGCATCTAATCAAACTTAATAGGTTAGTGTGTGCACCTCTGGTTGATGCACCAAGCTTTCTGGTGTCATTATCGGGGATATAAGAACTCGACCTAGCTAGATAGTGTATCTTAGCCTTTCCTACTTCCCACACCATTGATATTCTTTATTCTTTGTTTACTTTTTTTCATATTGTCATTCTAACTTGGTTTTTATTGCTTGTTTGTGCATTATGCAGGTGACAGTTGTGCATGCGTCATACGCGTTCGGCTTGTACCAATTTGGTTTTATACGACCCTGAGATAGGTAGAAGGAGATGCCAAAGCCACCACAACCAACACTGAGAAACTGATATGGGTGATCGTGAAGCTGAAATACCTCATGGAGATGCTCAACCGCAACCCAACTGCCCCCTCAATGAATATTTCACCCTGGGGAACTACAATTCCCCCATTGCCACCCTTGTTGACCAAATATTAGGTCAACAATTCTCCATTCCACCTGCACTTCTTGACTCCTCCCTACTTTCTATGGGGTGGAGAATGAGAACCCCTACCACCATATCAACGCCTTCCTTGAAACATGTTCCACCTTCTGCACCCCTACTGGCACTGATGATTCCATCTGGAGGACACTTTTCCCATTCTCTCTAAAAGAAAATGTCAAGGAATGGTACATCTCAAAGCTAGAGTTGGTAACATGGAACACGGTCAAAAATGAGCTTCTTAAGAAGTACTTTCCAATTGCCAAGCTAACCCAAATGTGAAGATGCATCTCTGTCTTCTCTTAGAAAGAAAATGAACCTTTCTATGAGGCGTGGGAAAGGTTCCAAAAGCTCCTGCGCAACTGCCCCCATCATGAGGTACCCTTGTGGCAGCTTGTTCAAGATTTCTATGTCAGGCTAGTGGATTTCATCCAAAACAATTTAGATTCGTCATGTGGAGGCACCTTCAAGAAAAAGCCACCTAAGGAATCATGGCCCTTGTTTGAGCACCTTACTGAGAATTCTCACCATCGGGATTCTACTAAAGGGGAACATTGTGACCGGAACTACATCCCTCTGCCTCCTCCTGTAGTTTCATCCAGGACTATAGCCAACCCTGACATGATGAATATGATGAAGAACCAAGTTGGTGATTCTTCTAATTAATCCATTATGGCAATTGAATATGAACAAGAAGAAGTCCATGCCTTGCATGCTTTTGGCAACTGAAACAACCAAGGCCCGATATCCAATTCCTATACTCTTGAGTGGAGGAATCCTCCAAACTTCTCATGGAAACAACAAAATGAGGAGGGGCAAGGGCAGCCAAGGCAGCACCAAGGGCCCAAGTACAGCTCCAAGTTTGAGGAGGAAATCTTAGGAAGGTTAAGGAACCTCAATGAAGTAAAGAAAGAGGTGTCCTCTCAAGGGAAAAATATTAGACGCCTTGAGCAAAGGCTTGATCAAATATCCCTTTCACATACATTCCATGAAGATGGGAGGCTTCCATATCAACCCATGGCCAATCCCAACAATGATGGCGGGTATGTGAGCACCACTCAAGGTCCTTATGTCCCCCTACAAGGCCAAGTACCCCCACTTCACCAATACCAAGAACCACCACATCCATATGGTCCTCCACCTCACCAACCTCCATACAACTACTAATATCCTCCACCTTACTCATACCAACAGCCCTCTCTACAATATCACCCACATCCACTACAACAACCACCACAACCCCAGCCATAATTTACCCTCCAAAACCCAAATCCAAGGCCACCACCACCTCAACAGCCACAACCACCTCCACAAGCCTCCTCTTCCACTACCCATGAGCATGTAAAGGTGGTAAAGATATTGAGGAGTGGTTGGACCTTAGAGCAACCCCCTGATACTATTGTTGATAGTGCAACCGGTGAGGATAGAGGTGATACTGTGATTAGACATGTTAATACTGAGATTTAGATTGATGATATTGTGGAAGGAACTAGGGTTGATATTGTGATACAAAGAAGTGATACCATGATTCCCGTGATTCCAGTTGATGATTCCATTGATCCGAGCCAATTGGGAGCCCAACTCCCCCATTTCCTGATGCTCTTGAGGAACCCTCTGCTGAAAGAATGAAAAAAGAAACATACTGAAGATATCATGGAATCTTTCAAACAGGTGAAGATAAACATTCCTTTGCTTGATGAAGTCAAGCAAATCCCTTACTATGCCAAGTTTTTGAAATATTTTTGCATGTTTAAGAGGAAAACAATGGGGAGAATGTCAAAGAAAGTCAAGCTCACTGAGCAAGTGAGCTCAATTCTACAGCACAACATGCTGAGAAAGAGGAAAGGCCTCGGTGCTCCCATCATTTAATGTTTCATTGGTGCACACTGCATAGACCAAGCTCTTCTAGACTTGGGTTCTAGCATGAACTTGATGTCATATGATTTGTTTTCTGAGCTCCAAATGGGACAATTAGGTCCATCTCATTGCTTTTTGAAATTGGCCAACTGATCGGTGAAAACGCCTAGAGGGTGTGTTGATGATGTGCTAGTAAGACTTGATGATGAGACTTCTGCATTCTTCCTCACTGACTTCATTGTGCTAGATATGGAAAAAGATGCAAGAAGAGTACCTATTATCTTGGGGAGGCCCTTCTTGGCTATAGCTGATGCAGTAATCTATGTGAGAACCAGCACCATGTATGTGACCTTCATGCACATGAAAATCTGATTGAACATCTTCAAGTCTTTAGCTACAATCAAGGTGATAGGAGCCACAGAAGAGGATTGTTATCTTGTTGAATGCCTTGAAGAGATTGTAGAGAAGTGCCTATCATGTGGATCTAGACTACCATTCAAGATAGAGGTTTAGAGCCCATTGTTGAATTTTCCAATGATGATGATGAAGAGGATGAAGTGAATGAGCTAGCCCTAGTGGCTGCAAGTGAGGACCTCCCATCCATTTTTGAGTCATTGAAGAACTCTCTTGAAGAACCTCCAATTCTTGAACTCAAGTCACTCCCTGAAGGATTGAAGTATGCATTCCTAGGCTCCAATGACACCCTCCTGGTGATCATTTCTTCTATTCTCTCTCTAGAGCAAGAAGATGCATTGATGAAAGTCTTAAAGAAGAACATTCGGGCTATTGGATGGTCCATTTCTGATTTGAGGGGTATTGACCCCTCTATTTGTTAGCATAGGATTTATCTGGAAGATGATGCTAGACCAACCCGCCAAATACAAAGGTGGTTGAACCCAAAATTGAAGGAAGTTGTGACCCAAGAGTTCATGAAATTGTTAGATGCTAGAATTATTTATCTGATTTCTAATAGCACATGGGTGAGTCACATCCAAGTTGTACCAAAGAAGGGTGGGTTCACAGTGGTAGAGAATGTTGATGGTGAGATGATTCCTGTTAGAGAACAGTCCAAATGGAGGATGTGTGTAGACTATATAAAGCTCAATGAGATGACTAAGAAGGGCCACTATACTATTCCATTTCTTGATCATATTTTAGAGAGGTTGGTAGGGTAGAGTTTCTATTGCTTTCTTGATGGATACTCTAGGTATTTCTAGATGTTGTTCATCTAGTAGATTAAGAAAAGACAACGTTCACTTACCCTAGTGGTACTTTTTCTTACAGGATAATGCCATTTGGGTTGTGGAATACCCCTTCCACTTTTCTAAGATGTGTGGCATCCATCTTTGCTAACATGCTTGATTCGCCACTTTAAGTATTCATGAATGATTTTTTTTGTTTTTGGTAAGACCTTTGATGAGTGTCTACCCTACTTAGCTATCATTCTTGAGAGTTGCGTCAAGGTTTTCCTTGTGCTATCTTCATAAAAGAGCCACTTCATGGTGCCTGATGGCATTGTTCTAGGTCACCGAGTTTCAAAAGATAGTATTGAGGTTGATAAGGCCAAGGTGGGCTTCATTTCTACTCTAACCATTCCTTCTACCATAAGACATGTCCAGTATTTCTTAGGACATGCAAGTTTCTATCATTGCTTCATCAAGGATTTTAGCAAAATCTCAAGACCACTTTGTCATTTGCTGGAAAAATATGTTGAATTTCACTTTGATGATAAGTGTGTTGAAGCCTTCAACCACTTGAAGAACTAGCTCATTTCTTCTCCTATAATGCAGCCCCCAGATTTCTCCTTGCCATTTGATATCATGATTGATGCGTCAGAAATGGCAGTGGGGGTTGTGTTGGGCCAAAGGATTGGTCGGATTCCACATGCCATTTACTATGCGGGCAAGACTCTTGACAAAGCACAAAGGAACTACACAACTACAGAATAATAGTTGCTTGCGGTGATCTTTGCTCTTGAAAAGTTTCACTCATATCTTTTGCAAAACAAGGTAGTGATATACACAGATCATACCCCATTGAAGTATCTCATGGTGAAGAAAGACTAAAAGCAAGATTGATCCAGTGGATTTTGTTGCTTCAAGAATTTGATGTTGAGATTGTGGACAAGAAGGGAGTGGAAAATTCTACCGCCGACCATCTCTCCCGAATTGAAGCACCCTTTGATGATAGAAACCAAATTAAAGAGACAATGCCACATGAACAACTCTTCCTACTCTCATCCACTCAAAGGTCATGGTATAAACATATAGATAACTTCTTAGCTTGTGGAAGGATACCAAGCACATGGACAAGGGAGGAGAGCAAAAGGCTATTTGCTATGGTCAAAAACTATGTTTGGAATGATCCTCATCTTTTCAAATATTTCCTGACCAACTCATTGGAAGATGTGTACCAGAGATGGAGCAGCAAGAAATTCTATCTATGTGCCATTCCAGAGTATGTGGAGGTCATTTCAGCAGGAAATGCACAGCTGCCAAGGTTCTCCAAAGTTGATTTTACTGGCCCACATTGTTCAAGGATGCTCATGTTTTTTGCTTATGTTGTTTGAAGTGCCAAAAGGTAGGCACTATCTCATAGAGGGACACGATACCTCTATCATCCATTCTTGTGGTGGAGGTTTTTGATGTTTGGGGGATTGACTTCATGGGTTCTTTTCCTTCCTCCTTTGGATATGTCTACATTTTGGTTGCAGTAGGTTATGTCTCAAAGTGGATTGAAGCTATTGCGGCTAGAACCAATGATTACAAAGTGGTGTGCAATTTTGTGAAATCAAATATCATTAGTCGGTTTGGTGTGGCAAGAGCCATGATTAGTTATGGGGGAAGTCACTTCATTCATCGCACTTTTGAAGGTTTGTAAAAGAAACATGGAGTGAATCATTATGTGGCTACTCCTTACCACCCTCAAATGAGTTGTCAAGTTGAGTTAGTGAATCAGGAGATCAAGCTCATTCTTGAGAAGACGATGAGGCCGGACCACAAGGATTGGTCTCTACATCTCAATGAGGCCTTGTGGGCATATAGGACTGTATATAAAGCCCTGATTGGCACCATGCCATTCAACCTTATTCATGGAAAAAGCTACCATCTACCGGTTGTAATGCAACATAAGGCATTGTGGGTTTTGAAGGCTACAGACTTTGATGGAGAAAATGTCATGATGAAGAGGAAGTTGCAGTTGAATGAATTAGAGGAGATGCAACATGAAGCTTATGAATTGTCCAAATGCTACAAGGAGAGAACAAAGTTTCTACATGATAGGTTGATCAAGAAGAAAGACTTTGAGCCCAGAAAATGTGTATGGATATATAACTCAAGGATGAAGTTATTTCCCAAAAAACTCCAATCTTGATGGGAAGGACCTTATCTAATTAAAAAGGTATATCCATCAGGGGCCGTATTGATTTGTGAGAGAGAAGGAGCAAAAGAATTTATTGTGAATGGTCAAAGGCTAAAAGCAGTTGTTGAGGTTGGGACGGATAGAGAAAATCAATGTTTTGATATTGTGATGTTAGTCAAGGAACACCAGCTTGATGAAGAGATGTTCTTGAATGCACATGAGAGGGATATCTATTTCAAAGATGCTTTGAAAATTATGCAAGGATGATCGAGTACAAGAATCAATAAGCTCGGTTGAAGGCGTAAAATTTAGCACTAGTGGGAGGCAACCCACATAGGTTTGGGAACTTTTTCACCCAACCTTCACTTTTTGATACTTTTACTTTGTTTTTACATAATTCTAAGAACACACACAACACTTGTGCTTGATACTTTTTGTTTTAGTTTTGATGATTTGATAGGTGAGATAGGTGAAATTTGAGAAATGAAGCACATTTCAATGCAAAATGATTGATACAACATCAAGTGGGTCGATTAAAATGGTTGGAGTATGAATGATGGAATGGTTTGATAATTTTGGAATATTTTTGAACTTACAGGACCCAGTACGGCCGTGTAGGCATGGAACATTCGTGCTGGCAATTTGCATTTCAATAGGAAAAACTTGAGTTTTGAGCATTGGTACCATGACCGTGCTGGCCAACACATTCGTGATGGCACCTCGCCAGAATGGACATGTTGGCCTGGGCCCAGTACTTAAGTTACTCAATTTTACCCAAGCCAGCACGACCCAACTTTCATTTTCTCATCCCAGAACGGTCATTCTACGCGTGACTGGGGCGAACACCATTCACCCCCAAATCACCTCTTATTGCTCCCAAACCCTGAATTTGAGTTCTCTTTGGCCCCTAATCACCTTCCCCAACCTCAAGCTTCATTTTCCACCCTCCATTACCATCTATTTCTCCATCTCCAGGGAGGTTCCACTCCTACATCCCGGAAGCACTTTTTTGCTGTTCTTGCTTGATTTCCACCAAAAATCCTTACAAAGATGAAGAGCATGGGCAAAGCAATCAAGAAGGGGGTGGATAAGACCATGAACATCCTCACTGGAGGGAAAAGCTGCACCAAGCGGGCCTCTAATGTCACACTGCCATCCCACAACATGTTGTCACCGTCTAATTCAATTTTGCAATCCCTCTGATGGTTGGCATCGACGAGCGCCTCCTGACACTGATCCTCCTCTAGCGTCCACATGTCATATCCAAGCTACAAAAACCCTAATGAGGAGGAGGAAAATGAAGAAGAAGAGATGGAGAACATTGTCGATTTGGTGGACATTGATGCACCAGCCTGAGAGAGGAGGGCCAAGAAGGCTATTGATGCATCATCTTCACAACGACCTCCATGCCTGACTCCAGCGACACACTCCACTTCATCGACACAACCCTGTGCTGCTCAACAACCCATTAGGCGTCGGTTGGTGATTGAGGATGAAGTTGAAATTGCACATGTCCAAATGGGCACATGTCCAAATGGTGACCTTAAATTTAGACATGAGTTTGGGGTCCTACACAAATGAGGAGGAGGTAGATAGCACCGAGAGTGAGGAAATGGAAGATGAGCGAGTGGACTTTTTGTCCAAGCTGGAGGAGGACAAGATGAAGTGCGTTGGGAAGCATCCTGAGGAAGTTCCATATGGGAGAGGCACAATAAGGAGAGTGTTCACAAGGCCCCTTCACCCCGAGTGTACTACTAGGAGGGTGATTCCCACAAGGTATGCTTGTCCCAACACCATGCAATCCCTGGGGATGCATCTTATCACCAAAGATTTCTTAGAATCATGTGGATTGTACAAATTGCTGACCACTATGGAAGAAACATACTTAGAGATGACTCATGAGTTCTTTAGGTCTCTAGAGAAGGTGGAATATCAAGGGGAGGATGCAATCCGTTTTAGGCTCATTGACTCCACTCATGTACTAAAGGGTTCCAACCTCAACAAGATTTTTTCACCAACACCAGAGATTGCCCAAAAGTTTGATGGGGGAAAGTTTGACAAAAATGGGAAAAGCGACTACGCCAAGATGTGGGTAACATTCACTGGTGAAAGATCCTTTGCAGTGGGAAAGTTTAAAAAAAAAGCAAGATCTTCAACCCCTCTTTGAGATATATTCAGAATGTCCTCACCAACTCCTTTTTTGGTCAGTATGACAACCAAGGTTGTTGTTCTCAAAAAGACTTGTTTGTGATGTCAGTAATGGTGAGTCGTGGTTATGTGAATATGGGGATGATGATGATTGATCATTTAAAAACAATTCCTTCCTATACCAAGCTCCCCTTCATAATGGGAGGGATTGTGACTATCATAGAAAAAGTGCTTGATTGTGATTTCCAAAACTTCACAAAGGCAGAAGGGGCTAAGTTGATTGATTTGAACTATCTTGCAAGGTCTGAGATGATTTCCATAAGAAACAAGAAGAACATTTACAACATGAACCCCAGGTACCCTGGCCTCACTCTAGAGCTACCTTACCATTCTTCTATCATTCTTAAGGATATCAGGCCTTTAGAAAATCTTGCCACATAGATTTCTAGTTGGGAAGGCATGTTCCCTAGAGAGGACTATAGATTCGTGACAGTGGACTAACCAGAGGGTGCAGGAGAGACAAATGTGCCAGAGCAACAACGCATCCTTGAGCAGCCACATCGCACAAGACCAAGACATGAGGACTTTAATGCATAACCCCCTCCAACAAATGCATACGACATGTCAGTCAGTCATGCACAGTTGGAGGCAATTCAGGAGACATAGCAGGCCATGTGGTTAGATCAGCAGTAGATGCATCATCATATCAACCACATGTACCAGTATTAGCATGTGTAGGTATAGAGGCACCCCCAATGGGGGGAGGATTTTTGGGGAGGCCTATCTGGTTACTAGGGGACATACCTGCCTCCACAGGCAGAGTACTGGGACCACTATTACCAGCATCCACCCCCACATTCCGGCCCACTGCAAGATCCCACACCACCAAAGCAGTGACATCTACCCTATCATTCCTAAGCTTTAGTTTCATGATGAGGACAACATGATTCAAAAGTTTGGGGTGGTAGGGCGGTATTCCCTCTTTATTAGCTTATTTTGTTGATGTGTGTCTCACCTGATCTTTATTTGTTTGATTTTTCTCTTTTTAATATAGATTTTCTTTTGCTTGCATCCATGCACACATGTAGTTCAATTTCATGCATTTTTGCATAATTTTTCAAAACAAAATTCTCTTTTCACTCCTCCATGTCATGCATTGCATTCTCATGTAGATTTTGGTAATTTTTGTGTATTTTAACTAGGATTTTCTACTTTATGTTTTTAATTTCCCTAAATGTAGGTTTAGATGTGATTGAATGCAAATTAGCACCGTTTTGGCCAATTTTGCCCAAACTTGAATGTTCTTATCTAAAAAGCATGTTTTAACTTAATCTCCACTTTTTTAAATGAAAATGTTGGTCTTTTATAAATGCATGATGTTTTCTTAGAGTTCATTGCTATATGGTCTAGATTGTTGGCTTTTTACATGTGCATCACCTCTCTCAAGTTTGTGAATGTTTTGGTTGAATTGTGAATTGAGCAAGCTATGAACGCTTAGAGCCTATGAAATTGCATGATATAAGTGTGAATCTCATGTTGTTCACTCATGTGGTGTGATATCATTTGATGAAGAGTTAGATTAGTTTTCATGTAGGAAATCTTATGTTGAGGACTACACTAATGACCCCTCTTTGACCCGACTCTTCTTTCACCATCTTCATACCTTTGCACATCATGAAAGGATGCCATAGTGCACATATTTAGCCATGGTCACCCCCAAAAGCTTGGGGTGGACATATCTACATCTCCTTGCTTCACTCTATCTACCATATGCCCTACCTACACCAAGGGGGAAAAATGAAAAGAAGAAAAGAAAAAGCAAAAATAAAATAAAAAGATGATCCTATTTAAGAGCATCTAAATAAAGAAAAGATGAGTGTTGAAAAGAACTCTAGTCTCTTACCACAATCATTTCTTCCTTTTTTATACCCATTGATCTAGTAAACATCAAATCTAGCTCACTTTACCCTTTCTACATCCATGTGGGTATTTGGTGTGGTTTGAAGAATAATATAGAACACATGTAAGTGAAACAACACTAGTAGTCATCTTTGATTAACACCAACATGAAATGGTTTACCTAGAATTACATGAAGGACATATGGAAAGCTTGTGCATTCTATGCTCTATATTTGAAGTTTGTATGCTCAATGCTCATTTCATGATTGGTTTGTGAAAGTGAAGAGGAGAGAGGTGGAACACTTGCACTCAGTTACTTTTAAGACTATTTACTCAATAATCATCTTTTGCAATGCATTAATCATTCTTGTTTATTGAAAGAAAACTAAAGAGAGAGATTGAGTTGAAGCATACTCGAGGACAAGTATGTTTTAAGTTTGGGGTGGTGATGCATCCCTATTTTAGGGCTTCATCTTGTATCTTTTTGTATCTCAATCACATCTAAACATATTATAATGCAAGTTAAATTCCCCAATATGCATATTATTGTCAAATGTACTTATGGTCGTTCTTTCATTACTTTTCATGTACTTAGACCATGATTTGGATGGATGAGAAAAAAGGAAGGAGTTCTAGGAGTCCTCCACTCATGGAGGGGTTCAAAGAAGACCCCAAAGCTCCCTCAACCTACCCCTAATAGCCAAGGGTCAACATCAAGCAAAGAAGTCCATTAATCATGAAGATTCAAGTTGAATTTGCTAGTGAAGGCCCCAACATGGCCGTGGTGCCAAGGAACGGCCGTGATGACTAATGTCAAAGTTACAGAGAAAATACCAAAATTGCAAGCTACAACAACATCGCCACCACAGTCGTGCTACCCAGCACGGTCGTTCTATGAAGCCCCCAAAATGGTTGTACTGCCCAGCATGGCCGTGCTGCCAAAAGCCAAAATGGGCTGAAGGGAACGAACTCACCTCCAACTCACTCACCATGGCTATGCTACCCAGCATGACTGTTCTACCCAGCCTCCACTATGCATGGGCTACCCAGCATGACCGTGCTACTAGCCTCCATATTACCACCTCAACTTGTGATTTTTCCACTTTCTTAGAATGACTGCTCCTCACCACCACGGTCGTTCCTACCCTTACCCACCATGATCGTATTGTCCAGACGGTCGTGCTACCACCTAAACCCTTAGCATTTTCTGCACTATTTTTCCAACAATGCCCCTATTTACCCTAGTGCTTTCACCACCACCTATATATACATGGGTGGCGGCCAAATCACTAGATTAGCTGCAATTACTCCCCTCCACCCACTCTAGAGCATTCATTGCACTCCCCTTGCATTTATGCTCTCCACCCACCATTTCTACCTCATTTCCACCATAGAAACCTAGTTTTCTAGGTTTTCTACCATAATCACCTTCATTTTCATGCCCATCATCCACCTTTGAGGATGAAGGTTGCCCTACAGTAGCTAGGAGGTGAAGGAAAAGGATCTACTTTGAGCTCCATGGATTCCTATCCCCTTCATCTCATTTCTTTTATCTTTTCTTTGAGCATGTCTAGCTAAGCCCCTAGTGGTGGGTTGTTTGGGGTTAAAATATGACTTTGATACTATGTTGGGGGGAAATAGCTTGTAGTGAACATAATTTCATTCTATGATGAATGCCTATTACTTCTATCTCATTTCCTATTACCTTGCATGTGGTTTGTGCTTTTAATCATAAATTTCTTATTTTGTGATGCTTGATGACACTTAGCTTCTAGGGGAAATTGGAATGTATGTGGCAATCATAGGAATGGCTCTTGGGTCCAATTAGTGGATCCCTAGATAGCCCCCTTTGTTCCTATATATCTCCCTTAATTCTATAAGTGATGAGATCTAAGTAGCTAGTATAAGTGTGATCAATGTAATTTCCTAGAGTTTCCTAAAGGATAGATGGCAAGTAACATGATGTGAAACACCCTCATCTCTACTCTCATTCCTATCCTTGGCTCTCAATTTCCCTAATATCACTTACCCTAGAAACCTAGACTTTCCAAGTCCTAGTAGAATTACACCTAACCCTAGTTCTCCAACTAGTAGTATAGGGTACATTCTAATAGCACTTGTCTTGTTGTTTGGTTTGGTAATCTAGATTTAAATGAGATATTTGCATGCTATGTTGACCTTCTCCCGACTAATATCAAGTTTCATTCCTGAATGGCCCACCAATCCAATCTTATTGCTTAAAACCTAAATTGTCATCTTAGCTTGTTAGTGCTAGTTTAGCTTAATTGCCTTTATTGCTATAGTCAATTGATTAGTCTTGTTAATTAGGGTTAACCTAGATTCTTGATTTGTCTAGTGTTTAGCTTAGTTCTTAGTTGTTAATTGCCTTTCTAGAGTAGTGTAGATAATCTTGCTCTTGTTTAGTTGATTTATTAATCTAGTCTCTTAGACCTAACTTTCTTAGGTAATCTAGGGTTTTTGGTAATCTAGCTTTCATATTGCCTTTGCTTGCCTACTTTTTTAGTGTAATCAAACCAAACCCATTTCAAACCCTTAAACCTTAATATCCATTTTAGGAACATAGCAAATGCTAAACTAGGTCTAGTGTCCCCCTCTCTCCCTAGGGATCGACCCTTATACTTGCCTCTCATCTTTACTATAATAGTACCATGTGCGCTTGTGGGTGACTTGTTTAGTATTGTGACTGAGTCTTTTAAGAGTTTTCACAAATATCGAAAGATCCAAATGTGTTCAAGTTCCGTGGGGTGCATCTAATCAAACTTAATTGGTTAGTGTGTCCACCTATGGCTTGATGCACCAACGATCGTCTCACCTCCTAGAAGACCAGTTTTCTTAGTGAAATGACTGTCTCGCATGCGAGACAACTATCTCACTTGGTGAGACGACCGTTTCATCACACGTAGGTTGTAAAACTTCCAGAAAAGTTGTAAACATTCAAGATCTACTTGTCTTTTCCACTCACGCTTTAGTCCTGTATTGGCTGGGGACTGGGAACTCTGAACCTAAGACCTCCTATATATAGAGGGGTACTGGGGGCTTCCCAAAACACAACTACTACACAGACAATTGAGAATCAGTTTCTCTAACAAGTATTGTCCTCTCCGGTTGTCGTAACCATGAGAGCCCAGGAAAGTCCTACCCAACTAGGGAGGGATAGCCATGGGAGAGAAACAACTGAGGATCATTGTTGTAGGAGAACATGTTGGGGACTAGTACACCAACGAGAGGGACAACTCCTTCATGTCTGCTCCTACCAGAAGGCAGGAGTTCTAGTTGGTCCATGTGAACTACTCAAGAGGTAGGAGTTTGTTGGCTGCTACTAGGAGGGCAATGTCAACTTATAGTCTGTGGCAAGATCTTAGGAGTTGATGCAGTAGTTATGTGAGTCTGATGTCTATGGAGGAGCAGTCAGATGAGTCCGAGTGTGACTAGGAGCTGCACAGACACCGTCCAAGATAGAGTGTGCATCTACATCAATGAGGATAGTTGCTGGACTTGCTCCAGGACCAGGTATATTGTCATGAAACCATCCTTCTCATTGCATAGTTATTGACGTGATCTGCTAGTTAATGGGAAATATGTCAGTAAAAAAATTATTTTTTCTGTCGACCTAATTCTGTATTTCCCTATAGTGATATCAGAGCACATCAATTAATTATGTTTTGGAATAATCATTATGATTGGATTTTTGGTTTTATCGAGTTTATTTATTGCATGTGATGTGAATATTTAAACTAGTTGATGTGCACATCCATCTATATCACCACATAAGAACCCAAACCTATATATATATATATATATATATATATATATATATATAGAGAGAGAGAGAGAGAGAGAAAGAGTCAGGCTAGAATACACTCGAGTGTACAGATCACGTCGTACATCCCTTTGGTGTTTGCCTATCTAGACCATGTTTTTCCAAAATATAATCCATTAATCTTCATGGTTACAATAATAATAGGCCACATATAAAATTTGAGCTCATTTGGATGAGTACAAGTCACTCATCTAAGGACAACAAAATTGACGCACAAAACTATTTTGAAATGCATGTTTTTTGTCTTCTTTAGATTCACGACCTATAAGTGTCCAAATGAGCTAAAATTTATTATATAGTAGGTTCTTAAGATAATTAAGAAGATCAATGGTTTAGATTTTTCAAAAAATTACTCTATCTTTAAAAACAAATGAGGTGTATGGTGCCTCCGGTACACCCGAGTATACTCTAACCTGACTATATATATATATATATATATATATATATATATATATATATATATATATATATATATATATATATATTATTCTACTCTACTAAGCACGGTGTCAAGTAAAACTCGTTTCCATCCTCTAACACCCCCACTCTCGTACGGCTCCTATCAATGAATAACTACCGTGAACAGAGTCTAAATCCTGTATGCGCTACTATCATACGGATCCTGTGGATGAATAACTACCGTGAAAAAAAGTCTAAATCCCACACGTCTTACACCATCGCTCACATAAAACCTTATATATATCTTCCATCATTGCTCAAGAATAACCCGACTAGCATCTTAACAAATCCATAGTTTCTTATGTGGTGTTGGCGTAATGTTTTCCCATACTAAGATGAACGGTGCTAGCCAGATGGGATTTTGTGATTGGTCGATAGATCTTCAAACTAGAGATTTCAATTCAACCAACTAGGATGGAGTCCTTCTGTGGCGTGTATGCAGCAGGCGACTGCCATTGTCCATAATCCAGCAGCGGACAAATCTATATTAGTGCCAAGCAGCAGCTCTTAGAAGATCCAGTGCATCTATTTAGGGTTGTGATTCTAAAATTGCACCAGGATACTCTACTCAGCGATTACTTTATGTCAAAGATGGATGCTAATTGAATCCTTGAGGCTCATGTCCTAGGTTAGGGAGGGCAGTGCCATGTGCTTGGAAGCCCTTATGGGGAATCAAGATAGAGTGCAATCTTCATCAGCTTCTGGCAGTGATGGTGGTGGTATGATGGGTCAATTTTCTCTGGATAGCATTGTTTGCAGGAATATATACAACCTCGGCTCATTCATTCATTGTTCATAGAGTCAAATCTGAAGAGTTGAATTGCAGCAATCCTATGATTCTGATGCATTAATTACTTCCCCTAGAGAACAATGACATTAAGAAACAAGAGACCTCAAATGGCAATTAATTGTATTATTGCCTCATATGCTGTAGTTTCTGGTTCAGTTTGAACATGGCTTATTCAATAGTATGAACCGGAGAAACTAAGGCTTCAAAAAGCCTCTCTTTGCATCAGCTATGTATCAGAATGTGAAGCCTTTAACATAAGAAGCTGTCTTGGCGTACCATATTGGGTTACCTAGAACAATCCAGATGTTTGAAAGGAAGGTATGCAGATCAACAAGAAGTTTCCCCGCACTTTTTCATTCAAGTTATATGACATAAGTTATGGTTGGTAAGGTTTAGTTTGTTCTTGTTTTGACTCGGAGGACAATGTAGTTTCTCCAATCAAGTTTCTCAAATGCAGCCCAAAACCAATATTCCACACAGGCTAAAGAGGTGCAGACGTCTCCGCAAGTAAACTGCAAGAGAACTACAGAGGATTCACATCCAAAGTCGCTTGGCAGAATTGGTTTGTCCTTTTTCTATGGTTATATATTGTCTTATTTTTTCTATGTGATAAGTGGTTAATATATCTTATTTGTCCTATGTGATGAGATTTATTCTGGGGACAGCTGGAAGCATTGAATTCTTACGTCTGTGAAGAGAAGTGCAGTATTCCAATGTTCGACGAGGTATGTTTAGTTATCTTATGTCTTTTCTGAATTTCCTACTGTGGAGCTTACGTAAAAAAATTCGATCGTACCAGGCACTATTAACAACCTTTGACTTAGCTAGATGTGTTGCCATCATTTTTATGGATGCCAATACTTTACTGGTTAATATATAATTTTCCCTAACAGACAATGTTTATTACTGCAATATGCAAAACGCTATGTTTCCAAAAGTACAATTTGACTAGAAACTGAAACGAGAAATGAAGTGCATGCCAATGAGAATATATCATTCTACACACATTGAATGCTTCATCCAGATTCTCTGTTCCAATCGCACATAAAAAAAATATTGAATATTACATTCAAGGAACCGGCTGGATATTTTCACAATGAATATAAAGTATCATTTTTCAAAACCAACAAATTCACATCCGGTTCCAACAAGGACATCATGCGAGACCAACACATTTTTCCACCTTCTCTCGACATGGACTTGTGCCAAATCAACATATCATGAAAATTGGTAAGTATATTTGTGTAGAGTTTGGAAAAGTCTTTGCTCCCACCATGGATTGCTAATCGTTGTTTCTCATAACAAGAATATTAGCATAAAAATGAGCAGTTGGTAAGTTTCAAGTGATAAAAATAATATAAAATAACAGTGATTGGTAGTTGTGTGTTTATGGAAAAACGGTTGCTAGAATTAACTTTCACAATCACAGCTACTCAATCGAATTTCCAACCAAAACATATTTGAACCGATTAAAATATCGCAAAGTAAATTATATCTATAATTAATGTTCCAATTGAGAACTCGATCTCATGCACGTATCACATGTCGTTTTCCATTACTATATGCATGCCATCATTTTCCTTCACGAGCCAACAAGGCAACAAATAAAAGTCATCGATCAGTTGTCAACAATGAAAAAGGTTTCTATGGTGCTTCATCGTACATCTCGTTCCTCTCTTTTCTCAACTGTGGCATGTTCTGTTCCTCTACGGTATCTATATAAGATTCTCATGCTTTGAACTACACCATATTACAACATAACTAAGATTCCCATGCTTGTTTGTTCCAGTAACGTGCGTAGTGCATGAACGTATGCATACCAGCCTTCTAAGGCCGATATTATTAAGACAATAAGTTAACCTTCATTTTCTTTCGTTATAACATGATGACACATTTTACTTGACACACTTGCCTTCCAATTTCTACTTTTTTGCTAATATTGTTGATACAGTTTTTATGGAGGTATGCATTCTTTACTAATTAGCAATCATGTATATTGGTTGCAATATCACACACTTAGCTTCACTTGCTTCCACACTAACAATATTCAACAATGAGTGTCACTAAGACACTCAAATCATTTTGTTTTGTCATTTTTTGTGATTGAATATTTTAGGTCCTTACATCTACCATGGGATATACTTTTTAGTGTTGATGATCCTCTTTGCCCCCCCAAAACCGGTACATCTTGAGACTCAACATTGTGTGGCAGATGATTCCATGTCATTTCCAATATCCTAGATTACATATACTTTAATTGTTTCAACTAAGGGGTCTATTTTGGATTGCTTCCCTCGTGTTTCCCATTAGTACTTGCTCAACAATCTCTTGAGTGTAAACAATATGTTATATAGAGATGCATAAAAACTAGTTATGATTGTGAAACAAAATACTTTGATAGTGCATCTTGATTCAATTCTAAACCAATGTTACTTTTACATGATATCAAAGTAACCTATATGAAGGTATGTGTCTCCTTCAATGTATACCACTATCACTTCAAAATGTCAAACTAATGTCATTTTTAATAATAGGTATACTCATAAGAACACAAGTTACGGCGATGACTAACGAATCCCATTTAGTATGCCAACGCCTGTTAGTAATAGTTAAATCATAAACATTTATTACAATATAGACTACAATTCAATTTGCCATATTGTTATTCCAAACTTTTTTAAGTGCTCTTATTGTTAATCCATTGACACTTACCTTAGGGTTTGGTTTTGCATTACACTAATATGATATTATTTGTAGGATGGTTGAGAATGAAGTAGAAATGCAGAAAATATGCTAAAACAATCACATATACCGGTAATAAATTTTGATTCGGTTAATTCTTGGAACAACAACCAAAAACAGCGCACTTATTCGGATTATGTCATTTTTTAGAACTATTGTTCACTTCGAGAACTTATTACCAAAATGGTGATGCATACTACCACATTAGATATCCATAACAAAATATTAGGATTGACTATTTTGCTTATGACACTTTGAACAACATCATTAGAAAGAGTGTGCATGAATTATAAAAGTGACTATTACACATAATCCCATGACGGGGACTTTCACAAGCTTCTCTATAGAAAGTAATGGAGATTCCATCAAGGAAAAAGTTCAAAATGGGGTGGATTCAAAGGAGAATAATTTGATGATAAAAATGAAGACATTGTAGATGAAAGTTAGGACCTAAATGAACCACTTGGTTAAAACCAATATCTAACAAGGGAAAGAAAAAAGTATCATCTCCAAATCAAGAAAAATATCAAAAAAGTTGACATAATATAACACGTTGTGAGATATGAAAGGAATCAAAAGAGTCTACTAAGTATAAAATTAGTTAAACTTGTGATTTTTCATCTTCTAATTATGTAATATTACATAATAGTTTAAAACCATAGTGACTCTCTTAGAACCTAAACAAAACTCATAAACTAAAATTTTCATAGAAGTCATGTGCATCGCACGTGCATTAACTAGTATATATATATGCAATTTACACATGTCGCCATAAAATTAGTTTTGATGGTGGATGTAAAGCATGTTATGGCCTAAACCCTTGATCTATGTGTGCATGGTTGTGGTTTTATTCCTATTGTTAATCAGACTGTGTACCGAGCCTCCCTCTCCCTTCCAAATGTAAATTAATGCTTTTCTTCCTATTTCTCCTCGAATGTAACTCGAGGTTTTCCCATATACAATAGAATAAGAAATAGGATAGATTTAATTTATGTTTCAATGTGAGATGAAGGTCTGCACAAAGGTAAAACGAATGGCTTGTGAGATGACCCGATCAACTAAAGGATCGAGGAGGCCATACGATAGGAGGACGAACCGATTGAATGGTGTCCCAATCGACCGGCTAGAGATGTTCAGATGCTCCATAGGAGGACTTGTGAACCAGATGACTATTTCAAACAAACCCAACTAAGTTACCAGAAGGTGAGCTGACTAGTTCAAGAGTTGAACCGGTCAACCCGAATTGGTTCAAGCACATATATTCACCACCAACACGTTGCATATGATGTGAACCATATGTGGTAGTAATTCCTTGTGGCTCCATGGAATTACATTAGTATGGCCATAACCATCGCTTGTGTGTTTTATTTATTGTATGTTCTCATTTGTAGCTATATCATGTATATGATACTCACTATATATGTGGTGATTAGATAAAGTATATGTATTTATACATACAAACTCCCTCAAATATAATATCAAGTCATAGATACTTTCCAAAAGTAGCCCGCATGAAAAGCTTGATCGACCAAGTGTAGGTTCTGCCTCCACGGGGTGCACCATCTATCTCGTGGAAGTGTGATGGTAATAATGTAGGTTCCACCTCCGCAGGGTGCATTATTATCATGTAGGCTTTTGGGTCAGGCTTGATTGGTGGTTTTTAGAGAGTCTGTGTCTAGAGGAATACATATGATCATGGTAAGGAGTTGTGCATATCATCTATCCAAGAATTTCATATGATGTAATTGGTATGATTGTCTACCTTGATAATTGACTGTGGACACTGGTGTAGGTCAGGTAATAGTTGAATTATTTTGGATCTTGACCCACTAGAATATTATATGTTGTAATACTTAGAATTGATATTGAGGGCTATCAATTTGAATAAAATAGTGGGAGTGGTACTTAATTAAAGACCTAATTGATATTGTCAAATTATCAAATTAAGCCAAATCAAAAATGTTTTGAAAAGTTGCAATATTTCTTTGTAGAATCGTCAAACACAAAACACGTTCAAATTGAGATCGGTCCTCAAGAAGGACAAAATGGGATAAAGTTTCTACAATTGGTTAAGGACTTTGAGAAATGTTCTTATCAATGAGCGAAAGGTATATGTCCTTGATCGACCAATGCCAAAGGAACCCACTCTAAATGTGCATAAGGTTAAATGGATGCTTACTAGAAGCATACCAATGATGACATAGACATTTTAATACATATGCTATGTTGTATGAATGAGTTGCATGAACAATATGAATACATGGATATTCTTGAGATGGTAACACATCTCAAGAATCAAGTAAAGCAAAGAAGGTATAATGTCTCAAAAGCGCTAATTGAGTACAAACTGACAAAGGGAGGTTCAGTAGGACCCCATATGTTCAATATGATTGGACACGTGGAATAACTAGGATTTCTCTTAGGTCAAGAGTTGACCATGAATATGATTATGCAAGTTTTGCATGAATCATATAGTCAGATTATCCAATGCTTCTCATGTTGATGCCAAAGCAAGGAAGCATAAGGACAAATCTGTGATGATGATAAGTGGAAGTGGGTCCTAGGGCAAAGGCAAGGCTAAGCTTAAGTCCAATTCTACTGCACTCAATATATTGAGAAGGGTAAGTCTAAAAGAAATTTGTCCATTTCACTTAAAGGATAAAGAAAACAATGTGCCACCATTGTCACTTATTTGGACATTGGAAAGGAATTATCTTGTTCATAGGGGATCTCAAGAAGAAGATAGAGATAGAGATCTCTACTTTAGGACCTAAGAAGAAGTAAGCTACAACTATATGGATATATGGAGTAAGGGTTGTTGCCACTATAGTTAAAAGTTGCCATTCATGAGAATATAATAGAATTAGTGAATTTCTATTGTGTACTTGCCAAACATCATATGTTTTGTATGACGAGAACACTATGGTCTTTCATGGTGATGCCCTATGTCTCATAAAAAATACTTGATAGTTGTAAATACAAATGTGTATGACACATATATTGAATGGCTTGATAATTCAAACATTAAATACATGTAGCACTGTCATCTAGAGCACACAAACAAGAAATACATTTCTATAATCCATATGATGGTTATCTAGACTCTTTTGGTTATTGAACCAATAGAGACATGCATGTCTTGTTTGTTGTGTATCTTCACTAGATGTAGTGGGATATCGACTATTCCATTAGGACTAGTACATACTGATGTACATAGACACTTTTGGATGAATGCTAAAGGTAGTTAAAAGTACCTCACTATATTTACTAATATGATTAGTAGATATTGAAATGTGTATTTGATGAAATACAAGTTTGGATCTATTAAATTGTTCAAGGAGATCATAAATGAAGTATGTAACTAAATTGGTAAAAGTATTAAGATGCCTCGATATGATCGATGTTGAAATACGTAAACCAAGAGCTTGAGGACCTTCTAGGAGATCATGATAGTGTATCATAATGAACTCCACCTGAAACATATTGATGTGTCAAAAAGAAGGTATCACACCATGTTAAGTCATGGTGAGATTATCAATCAAATCAAGCTAATCTTACAATTTCGTTTGGGCGCATGCTTAAACACTAAACAATGTACCGCCTAAAATGGTTCAAAAGACACCATATGAGACATGGCATGGGAAATGTCCCGATGAGTCTTTTGAAGTGATTGGGATTGAAAGTTGGTAATAAGAAAATAGTTTCTTAAATGTCTTTATCCACAAATCACATGAATGGTATCTTGTTGAATACTACTTATATTCCATCCCAACAATAAAGTGTTTGTTGCTAGGATGGATGAATTCCTAAAGGGAACTTAGTTCCAAAGGAATCAATGGGAGTAAAAGTAGAACTCGAAATGTTCAAGACAAATAAGAAAACATTGAACCTAAAGAGGTACAATAAGGAACAAGGAGAATCACAAACTGTTGTGGAATCTCAAGTTCCTTATGTAAACACAGAACTCATAGTTTTAGTAGAACTCCTTGAGTTTGAAATATTATGATATCTTATAACTCAAGAAGGCAGTAAGTTGATCATAGCGATGAGTCAACTACCTACCTAGAAACTATTGAGGAACCAAATTCTAAAAAATGGCTAGGGTCCATGAGATCTTGATGGACTCCATGTAAACCAACAAGGTATGACTTTGGTGGATCCACCTAAAGGGATAAAACCCATAGGGTGCATTTGGGTCTATGTAAGAAGACCAACATGGAAGGGTAAATTGGTTGTAAGGAGTTATAAACTAGTTCAAAATTGTTGAATATGATGAAGCCTTTCACCAGTTACCATGGTTAAATCCATATGGACCATGCTTGTTGTTGCAGCTTATTATGACTGTGAGATTTGGCATATGGATGTTAAAATCGCTTTCCTTAATTGGAATAATTAAGAGTATGTGTGTAACATCCCTGACCTGGGTTATAACCTAACCCTGGAAGTTTTGCCTAAATTATGTAATTAAACACCTGTGAGTATTCTCTGGCATGTAACTAAGTTCCTAAAGGAACATATACTTTCAATTTTTCTCCTTTATAAACAAAGTTGTAGCATTGTTTTGTAATGCAGGGACCCATGTGCAAGTTACCCAATTTAAGGGTTTAACTTGCAATTTCACAGGTTAAGATGTTCTTTTGATGTTGAGACATCATATGAGTGAATATGATGAGGCATGATGGATTTTCCAAGCTTGGGCATTCAAATGCAGCTTGTGGAGTGATCCTAATGCTTAAAAACCCTAATTTGGAGTAAAGTGTAATTTACCCAAATTGTGGGTGAAATTTGTAAAGTACACCTTCTAGAGCATCTTATATGACTCTTGGCATCATTTAGAGTAGAAATGATGAAAGAGATACATCAATTAATAATCAGATAAGAAAAGTGATCTTTGTGCATGAAATTCACCATATATGGGTATGGAGATCTTTCATGTATGAACCCTAGTTGAACGTTGACCTTCTTCAGCTTTGGACCTTGGGTTTAAGATAAGTTTTGATTAAGTATGAAAGGGAGAAACGTGGCTTATAATAAGGAGAAGGGACGTGCCTATAAGAAAGGAGGGACCTAATTAAGAAAAGGAGAAACTAGTTGTCCTTATGTTGGAAATGACCCCAAGATATATATACACCTTTCCTTTGTTTGTAAAGGAACGTTTCCTTCACTTCCTTTCTTATTTCCTTGCTTAGACCGAATTAGGACAGAGCTCTGGAGAAGAGGAGGGCGACCAACCTATTCTAGGTAAGAGAACACCACCTTCTAGCTTGAATTCATGGAGAAAATTCTTGTATAAGGTTGGTTTCATGGCTAATTCACTTAGCTTTCTCGTTCTAGCCATCTTTTCCCAACCTTTCCTTGGAGAAGCACCCTTGGCCGACCTGTGGAGCTCAAGACACCATTAGAGGCTTGAAGCTTGGAAGCTTGGAGCTCAAGGAATGACCTTAAGGCGGGTTTTATAACTTTAAACTCTTTGCTTTATATGCATATTTGTTCTTGCAATTTTAGTATTTAGTTCTCCTTCTACCTCCCTTCTTCCTTGCACTTTTGCAAGAAAAACGGTGGTATAACCGTCCTTGATAGAGGTTGAAGAATATGGGTGTGATTACCAAAGTTACTTTATCAAACGGTCCTGGTTCCCCCCCCCCCCTTCTGACCAAACTGTTTGAAGGGCAAACGGGTTCACAAGGTCGGTTGGAGAAAATGGGTTCAACCCGTATGAGGGCGTTGACCAAGCATTGACCGTTTGAGATTCCTGTTAATAATCATGTAGTCTAATGACCCACCAAATTATAGGGGTTAACTCCAAAGGAATCGTAGGTTGAAGGCCAATCAATTAGGCAATCAAATTGAATTAAGTGCTGATTTTTCCAAACTGATTAACTTGAACTTTTTGGGCAAACGGGTTCAACCCATTTGAATGAGTTGACCAAGCGTTGACCGTTTGAGATTCCTGTTCATAATATGTTGAGTTTCATTCCTGCAAATAATCAAAGTTAAATTCTTAACCAATTGAGAGTTGAAGGCACTTCAACATCCTAACCCTAATTGGGCTGAAATTGTTGTTTTCATATATAGATTTTGTTGAGTTTTGGGTTGAAGGACCCAAACGGTCTCAAGACCGTTTGGGGGTTCCTCCAAACGGTCTCAAGACCGTTTGGGCACAACACAAGACCGTTTGAAGGTCTAAAGTTGAGGTAATTTGATGGGTTGAGGGTCCAATTGTAATAAGTTGATGAATTGATAAAAATGCTGATTTTAGACCTAATTCAAAGTTCAACCCTAATCCAACCAACTTGGTTTTTGGTCAAACTTTGGGCAAATGGTCTCAAGACCGTTTGGATGATGTCCAAACGATCTCAAGACCGTTTGGGCCAAGTTTGGACCCAATTGGAGTTCAATTGATAGGTTCAACCTTAATTTGATTCACATTGTTGAAAATTGATGATTAGCCGATTGGAAACCTTAATTGAGTTAGACTTAAATCTAATTGGCTTTCAATTGGAGGTCAAATTGGTGTCCAATTGTTTGAGTCTCATACTAATTGACTCAATTTGAAAATGGGTCCACACTCGTTTAGGCTCAAACGGGTCCACACTCGTTTAGGCTCAAACGGGTCCACACTCGTTTAGGCTCAAATGGGTTGACACTCGTTTAGGCTCAAACGGGTCCACACTCGTTTAGGCTCAAATGGGTTGAAACTCATTTAGGATCAAACGGGTCCACACTCGTTTAGGATCAAATGGGGTCACACACGTTTAAGCTCAAACGGGTTCACACTCGTTTAGGCTCAAATGGGTCCACACTCGTTTAGGCTCAAATGGGTTGACACTCGTTTAGGCTCAAATGGGTCCACACTCGTTTAGGATCAAACGGGTCCACACTCGTTTAAGCCTAAATGGGTCCATACTCGTTTAAGGCTCAAATGGGTTCAGGGTCGTTTGAGATTAAACGAGTTCAAGGTCGTTTAAAATTCAAACGGGTTGGAGGTTGAAGGTTGAAACCAATTGGAGACCTTCAAGGTTGTTTATACTTAATCACTTAAAGGTGTAAATGGCTCAATGATGATCTAATCTAAACCCTAAAGGAAACTTAAAATATTAAGGGACTAAGTGACTAATGAATTGACCCATAATGATGATCAATGGGTAAATTACCAAAATTCCCTTGTAAGGTTCAATTGAGTGATACCTTGTTCTAATCAAATCCTAATCACTTGATAGTAGTGATTTGGTTTATGTTAATCAAAGATGACTTGACCCAACCTAATCTAGAGTGGTGTTATCACCATCTACTAGTAAGAGGAGAGAGAAAGTATCATAAGAGAGAGAAAGTACCCTTTTATGGTGGAAACTCAAGTAAAGTACCTTCAATACACATGAATGTGCATGAATAGGGTATGATCCACCTATGTGAGATCATAGAAACCCTAATTATGATAAATGATGAATCTTAACCTAAATCTGAGAGCATCAATGATGATGTTCCTCATACATGATGATGTTATGAGTTCAATTCACTGTAATGTGAATAGTAAACCCTAAATTCTAGGGTGATGACATGTAATGTGAATAGTAAACCATAATTGATGAGAATCAGGGAACTTAGCTCTTATGGCAAGAGTGAAGGTATAATTCTTGAATTGAATTGCTTTTATCACTTGAATTAACCATGCAGGTCCTTAGATGAGGATAATCATATCCAAGTACGGATGATGATGCTACATTCATTGAAAGCATGTTGTTAGCTTTATGAATAGTAAAATATCTTGATGCCTTGTCAGTGGCATCTTATGAGATTAATGGGATGTGAGAGCCATAAATACCATCAAGGTCATGCTTTAGAGGTGACTTGTGATGAGAATATTGAGAAATGATAGTTGATGTGAGTTAGGCTTGTTACATTTAGTATTCTTCCTTCATAGCTGCTATGCTAATGTTATTATTTGAAAAGAATGTATGATGTTAAAAGAATACTGAATGTACCTAACTAATCAAGTGTAATCATATCATGTAGAGCCCTGATCATAGATCCATCATTGTCAGAGATCAAATGATGGTGAAATAGGTTTTCCTAAGGGAACTCCTGGATCACATACTTTTGAGTATGTGGGGTATATGGATGTATAGAACCTTACATCCTAGTGTAGGCATTGATGTAGATGTGTAATCCGTCAATCCTTCACTACAAATCCATACCGCATCAGTGGAAGGTAAACATGAAATCTCCTGATGGCGAAGAAAGCACAGATACCGTATCAGTGGAAGGTAAACACGAAATCTCCTGATGACGAAGAGAGTACAGAACGCCACTGTAACTCTAAAATAGTGAAGGACCAGATTACCCTGGTAAGCTATAGTAGCAGAGACACAAGAAGTCCTGCAAGTAATCCTCTTACTGACTGAGGAAGGTGAAGGTCATGAGAATCCGGCTCTTTCAATGACCTAGTATGATACCGAGGCACGTAACAGTGATCGGTTGGAGTATGAGTGGTATACCTCATCTCCGCAGGGCATGATAATAATGTTTGAAAAACATAATCTACAGCGTAGTATACCTGTTAGAGATAACTATGAGTTAATTGATTGATGTTACAATGTATAGTGCATATGTTCTTCATGTTTCATAAATGTTGAACTCTTGCTTACTACCAAAACTGTTGTTGAATACTTTGAAAGCTTTTACTGCTTAAGTTATTCTTTGTTTTGCCTTATAAAGCTTCTAGTGGAGAGTTATAACTCCCGCTGGGACAATTATTTAAAATTGTCTCACCCCGTAGACTTCAACTTTTTAGGTGGTCGTCGAAGACGGAGGAACCGGTCTACAGGTGACCAGTCCCAGCAGCAGTAGCACTAGGAGCAGCAGTAAATCTCAGGTGGAGATTTAGCCTGCTATGTGGTGTAGATAGAGTCAGACGTATGTGTCCTCTGTACTCTCAGGTCTTGGAGTTGTTGGTCTGAGTTTTGTTGTGATTCTTGAGATTTTGAATCATGATGTGTATAATTACTCAAGAAGTAATTTGACAGAGATGTAAACAGTTTATCTCCTTTTATGAATGAAGTTTTATGGTTTCAATGCTTTATCTCAAAAAGTTTTTAATTTCCGCTGAATTTTGGTATTCCGCTGCTAATTGAATCGCTTCCGCTAAGTTTAAAACTCGAAGTTATGTGTTTATCTCGGGTTTTGGAGATCAGAGCCCACAATTAAGTGGAATCAGAGCCCACAATTAAGTGGTATCAGAGCTCCAGGTTCGCTGAGTCTACAGATGCATAGGACTTAGGATGTCAAGTCTATCCTTAGTGTTCCTTCCTTATCTAATAGAATCTTCTTCTCCTCAGGAGAAGAAGATACATAAGGATGGTAAAACCACATGATGAGTATGTGGCAGAGAGTAGTGCTAGTGCACCTCAAGGCGGTGCAAGGGTTCCAGAAATAGAACAGCCTACACCTGAACCACCCTGGGAGCCACCCCAGTTTGACCCAGCCGATATGGGTAACCCGGCAGTTCAGACGATGTTTGGGTAGTTTATGACTACCATGACACACATAACCGACAGGATGCCCATGCCTGCACCTAGGGCACCAGTCCAGCCTGAAGGACAAGGTATCGGGAAAACGTTCGAGCGACTATGTCGTGTCGGAGCTACCGAGTACTTTGGGACTACCGACCCTGCAGATGCTGATTTGTGGTTGACAGAGTTGGAGAAGGCTTTCAGGATTCTTAATATCCCGGAAACTGAGAAGGTTAGACATGTTGTCTATCTTCTCAAGGGAAGCACTGGTCACTGGTGGAACATGGAAGAGTAGAAGAGACCTGGTATAGAGATCTCATGGGAAGAGTTTCGCCGAGAATTTGTTCATAGATATTTCCCGAAGACCTTCCTAGATGAGAAGATCTCTCAGTTTGAGAGATTGAGGCAGGGCATGATGAACATTAGCGAGTATGCAGCTAAGTTCATGGAGTTGCTGCGGTTCTGTCTGCACATGGCTGCCACAGAAGAGGAAAGAATCAGGAGATTCGAGAAGGGTTTGAATGCTGATATGTCAACCCCTGTGTCTGCCTTAGAAAACCGAGAGAGATTATCTACCTTTGTTGAGTCAGTCTGAAGGATAGAGAGATCTGTGGTTGAGAAGAGGCAAACCCAGAAAAGATATCCACAGTTCCAGGGTTCTTCATCTAGGGATTCCAAGAAACCTAGATTCTCTGCATCTAACCCTCCACCACCCAGATCGAGTTCTCAAACTCAATGGTCACCAAGTAGAGGTAGAGGACGGAGTCAACCGCCTCAAGGGACTAACAGTTCTGCATCGATGTCAGTCACTGGACCACCAAGACCACCACAACTGGAGAGAAGTTGCTACAACTGTGGTAAGGTAGGACATTTGATGAAGGACTGTTGCTCTAAGCCTGTCAATGTGATACAGTCTCCGAGACAAGGTCAACAGGGATCACAGAGAAGGCAATCTCAAGGAGCATCTCGAGGACGCGGGCAAGCGTCTCAAGCTGGATCATCAGCACCACCTCAACACTAGGCTACAGTGAGGTTCTATGCTATGAACCCACCAGAGGCAGTGGTCAATCCACAAGTAGTGGCAGGTCAGATGGAACTTTTATATTCTGATATGTCTAAATCTTGTGTAGTATCTATTCTGATTGACTTGGGTGCTACGCACTCTTTCATCACTCGAAGAGTGATTCGCAACTGCAATATGACTGTCAGTCATAGGGCAGATAGTTTGTTGTTGGAGACTCCGTTGAGAGGGTCTGCCGTTTTGCAGGAGGTATGTTCTCCCTGCATCCTCTTCTTTTCTGATCATCGCATTCAAGTGGATCTTATACCACTTGATATGCAAGGATTTGATATAATCCTAGGAATGGATACCTTAGAGAGGTATAGAGTTGTCTTGGATTGTGAGTCCAAGTTGGTTGTGTTTGCTGATGAAAGCAACACATGGATCTTTCAAGGAGAAAGAAAGATTCTTCCCACCTATCTTGTATCAGCTATGGTTGCTGATAAGATGATGAGGCAAGGATGTTATGCATTCTTGGCCCATGTGGTAGATGTTACCAAGGAGAGTCCCAATCCTGCTGAAGTTCCTATAGTCAGGGAATTCGAGGATGTGTTTCCTGAAGAACTTCCTGGTATACCACCACCTCGGGAGATTGATTTTGAGATCAATTTGGTCCCAGATACGAAACCCATAGCCCAGACTCCGTATAGGATGGCGCCTGCCGAGATGGAAGAACTCAAGAAACAACTTCAAGATTTACTTGAGAAAGGTTTCATCCGACCGAGTACCTCACCTTGGGGTGCTCCGGTTTTGTTTGTTAAAAAGAAAGATGGGTCAATGCGGTTGTGCATTGACTACATACAACTCAATAAATAAAAATAAAGAACAAGTACCCTTTGTCGAGGATTGATGATCTTTTTGACCAGTTGTGTGGTGCAACAGTCTTCTCAAAGATAGATTTGAGATCTGGATATCATCAACTCCGCATTAAGGACAGTGACATATCCAAGTCTACCTTTAGGACAAGATATGGTCACTATGAGTTCACGGTTATGTCATTTGGACTAACTAATGCACCAGCAGCATTTATGGAACTCATGAATAGAATCTTCCGACCTTTCCTTGATCAGTATGTTGTCGTCTTCATAGATGACATTCTGATTTATAGTAAGGATGCTCAGCAGCATGAGCAGCATCTTTGCCAAACTTTGACCTTGCTAAGAGAACATAAACTATACGCTAAATTTAGCAAGTGCGAGTTCTGGTTACCTGAAGTGTCTTTTCTTGGACATGTGGTATCTGCCTCGGGTATTCGTGTTGACCCTAAAAAGGTAGAATCTGTTCTACAATGGGAACAACCGAAAACACCGACGAAGATTAGAAGTTTCTTGGGGTTAGCTGGTTACTATCGAAGGTTTATTAAGAATTTCAATTCTATAGCCTTACCTTTGACCAAGTTAACCCGGAAAGATGTTCCTTTTTCTTGGAGTGATAAGTGTCGACAATCTTTCCAACTGTTGAAGGAGAGGTTGACAAGTGCACATGTGCTTGTGTTACCTGAGCAAGGAAAAGGATATGTAGTATATTGTGATGCCTCCAAGAATGGACTTGGATGCGTGTTGATGCAGGATAAACAAGTGATTTCTTTTGCTTCCCGACAGCTTAAGAAGCACGAGGAGAATTATCCGACACACGATCTGGAGTTAGCTGATGTGGTTCATGCCTTGAAAATCTGGAGGCATTATCTCTACGGAGAAACATTCCAGATATTCACAGACCACAAGAATCTTCAGTATATCTTCTCTCAGCATGAGTTTAACATGAGGCAACGTCACTGGATGGAGTTAATCAAGGACTACAACTGTACTATTGATTACCATCCGGGCAAGGCCAATGTGGTTGCAGATGCCTTGAGCAGGAAATCAGCAACATCAACCATGGATAGAGAACAACTAAGTTCTTTAGTATGCTCTAGGAGAGATATGCTTATCTCTTTAAGGCAAAACAATGTACAGTTGAAGGTGTCATTGTTAGCCAGTTTGTTAGCTGAGATGCATATTAAACCTACTCTAAGAGAGTAGATAAAGGAGGCACAGTTAGAGGATGTTGCAGTTCAACAGATCAGGTCTGAGTATGGTGATGAAAAATGAGATGGTTTCCATGACTCAGATGACCATGTGGCATGCTATCATGGGAGGATGATAGTGCCAGATGTGGATAACTTGAGGAAGCTAGTCCTGGAAGAAGCTCATTCTTCAATGTATGCTATGCATCCAGGGAGCACCAAGATGTATCGAAATTTGAAAGATATGTATTGGTGGCCCGGGATGAAGAAGGATGTTGCAGAGTTTGTGATGAGGTGTCCAGTGTGTCAGCAGGTTAAGGTTGAGCACCAGAAGCCTACAGGAACAATGCAACCTTTACCCATACCACAGTGGAAGTGGGACCATGCGACCATGGACTTTGTTGTTGTCCTACCCAGGACAAGCAAAGGACATGATTCCATTTGGGTAATTGTTGATAGGTTGACAAAGACAGTGCATTTCTTGCCTGTCAAAACAACCTATTCTGCTGAGAGGTTATCCCAGTTGTATGTGCAAGAGATAGTGCGGTTGCACAGAGTTCTTGTCTCTATAGTTTCTGACAGAGGTCCCCAGTTCACAAGTCGTTTTTGGGAGAAGTTACACAGAGCCTTAGGCACCAAGTTAAGGTTTAGTACATCCTTTCACCCACAGACTGATGGACAGTCTGAAAGGACTATACAGACCTTGGAAGACCTGTTGAGAGCATGTGTTCTCCAGTTTACCGGGAGTTGGGATCTACACCTGAGCTTGATAGAGTTTGCCTATAACAATAGCTATCAACATAGTATTGATATGGCACCATATGAAGCCTTGTATGGTAGACGTTGTAGATCACCTTTGTGTTGGTATGAGACTGGTGAGCACCAGTTGTTAGGTCCTGATCTTGTGCAGCAAACTACAGAGAAGATTAAAGTTATACAACAACAGCTTAAGACTGCACAGGATAGGCAGAAGTCGTATACTGATAAACGTCGTAGACCCCTAGAGTTCCAGGTTGGAGACAGAGTGTATCTCAAGGTCTCACCGTGGAAAGGAGTCCTTTGTTTTGGAAGAAAAGGGAAGTTAGCTCCTAGATTTATGGGACCTTATCCAATCGTTGAGAGAATTGGAAAGGTAGCCTATAGACTAGAGTTACCTCAGGAGTTGCAGAAGTTACATCCTGTTTTTCACATTTCCATGCTGAGGAAATGTCACCCCGACACTGGGTCAGTTCTACAACCTATGGAAGTAGAATTGAATGAAAATATAACATATGAGGAGGGACCAGTGTCCATTCTTGATAACAGAATTAAAAGGTTAAAGAAGAAAGATATAAGTCTTGTGAAAGTCCTCTGGAACCACCGTGGTGTTGAAGAAGCCACTTGGGAACTAGAGGATGAGATGAGAAGGAAATACCCTACTCTTTTCTCTTAATGTGTTTTATCGATTTTGGGGACGAAATCCTTGTAAGGGGTGGATAATTTGTAACATCCCTGACCTGGGTTATAACCTAACCCTGGAAGTTTTGCCTAAATTATGTAATTAAACACTTGTGAGTATTCTCTGGCATGTAACTAAGTTCCTAAAGGAACATATACTTTCAATTTTGCTCCTTTATAAACAAAGTTGTAGCATTGTTTTGTAATGTAGGGACCCATGTGCAAGTTACCCAATTTAAGGGCTTAACTTGCAATTTCATAGGTTAAGATGTTCTTTTGATGTTGAGACATCATATGAGTGAATATGATGAGGCATGATGGATTTTCCAAGCTTGGGCATTCAAATGCAGCTTGTGGAGTGATCCTAATGCTTAAAAACCCTAATTTGGAGTAAAGTGTAATTTACCCAAATTGTGGGTGAAATTTGTAAAGTACACCTTCTAGAGCATCTTATATGACTCTTGGAATCATTTAAAGTAGAAATGATGAAAGAGATACATCAATTAATAATCAGATAAGAAAAGTGATCTTTGTGCATGAAATTCACCATATATGGGTATGGAGATCTTTCATGTATGAACCCTAGTTGAACGTTGACCTTCTTCACCTTTGGACCTTGGGTTTAAGATGAGTTTTGCTTAAGTATGAAAGGGAGAAACGTGGCTTATAATAAGGGGAAGGGACGTGCCTATAAGAAAGGAGGGACCTAATTAAGAAAAGGAGAAACTAGTTGTCCTTATGTTGGAAATGACCCCAAGATATATATACACCTTTCCTTTGTTTGTAAAGGAACGTTTCCTTCACTTCCTTTCTTATTTACTTGATTAGACCGAATTAGGACAGAGCTATGGAGAAGAGGAGGGTGACCAACCTGTTCTAGGTAAGAGAACACCACCTTCTAGCTTGAATTCATGGAGAAAATTCTTGTATAAGGTTGGTTTCATGGCTAATTCACTTAGCTTTCTCGTTCTAGCCATCTTTTCCCAACCTTTCCTTGGAGAAGCACCCTTGGCCGACCTGTGGAGCTCAAGACACCATTAGAGGCTTGAAGCTTGGAAGCTTGGAGCTCAAGGAACGACCTTAAGGCGGGTTTTATAACTTTAAACTCTTTGCTTTATATGCATATTTGTTCTTGCAATTTTAGTATTTAGTTCTCCTTCTACCTCCCTTCTTCCTTGAACTTTTGCAAGAAAAACGGTGGTATAACCGTCCTTGATAGAGGTTGAAGAAGATGGGCATGATTACCAAAGTTACTTTATCAAACGGTCCTGGTCCCCCCCCCTTCTGACCAAACCGTTTGAAGGGCAAACGGGTTCACAAGGTCGGTTGGAGCAAACGGGTTCAACCCGTTTGAGGGTGTTGACCAAGTGTTGACCGTTTGTCATTCCTGTTCATAATCATGTAGGCTAATGACCCACAAAATTTGAGGGGTTAACTCGAAAGGAATCGTAAGTTGAAGGCCAATCAATTAGGCAATCGAATTGAATTAAGTGCTGATTTTTCCAAACTGATTAACTTGAACTTTTTGGGCAAACGGGTTCCAGCCATTTGAATGAGTTGACCAAGCATTGACCGGTTGAGATTCCTGTTCATAATATGTTGAATTTCATTCCTGAAAAGAATCAAAGTTAAATTCTTAACCAATTGAGAGTTGAAAGCACGTCAACATCCTAACCCTAATTGGGCTGAAATTGCTGTTTTCATATATAGATTTTGTTGAGTTTTGGGTTGAAGGACCCAAAAGGTCTCAAGACCGTTTGGGGGTTCCTCCAAACGGTCTCAAGACCGTTTGGGCACAACCCAAGACCGTTTGAAGGTCTAAAGTTGAGGTAATTTGATGGGTTGAGGGTCCAATTGTAATAAGTTGATGAATTGATAAAAATGCTGATTTTAGACCTAATTCAAAGTTCAGCCCTAATCCAACCAACTTGGTTTTTGGTCAAACTTTGGGAAAACGGTCTAAATACCGTTTGGATGATGTCCAAACGATCTCAAGACCGTTTGGGCCAAGTTTGGGCCCAATTGGAGTTCAATTGATAGGTTCAACCTTAATTTGATTCACATTGTTGAAAATTGATGATTAGCCGATTGGAAACCTTAATTGAGTTAGACTTAACTCTAATTGGCTTTCAATTGCAGGTCAAATTGGTGTCCAATTGTTTGAAGATCATCCTAATAGACTCAATTTGTAAATGGCTCCACACTCGTTTAGGCTCAAACGGGTCCACACTCGTTTAGGCTCAAACGGGTCCACACTCGTTTAGGCTCAAATGGGTTGACACTCGTTTAGGCTCAAACGGGTCCACACTTGTTTAGGCTCAAATGGGTTGACACTCGTTTAGGATCAAATGGGTCCACACTCATTTAGGCTCAAATGGGGTCACACACGTTTAAGCTCAAACGGGTTCACACTCGTTTAGGCTCAAACGAGTCCACACTCGTTTAGGCTCAAATGGGTTGACACTCGTTTAGGCTCAAACGGGTCCACACTCGTTTAGGCTCAAACGGGTCCACACTCGTTTAAGCCTAAATGGGTCCATACTCATTTAAGGCTCAAATGGGTTTAGGGTCGTTTGAGATTAAATGAGTTCAAGGTCGTTTAAAATTCAAACGGGTTGGAGGTTGAAGGTTGAAACCAATTGGAGACCTTCAAGGTTGTTTATACTTAATCACTTGAAGGTGTAAATGGTTCAATGATGATCTAATCTAAACCCTAAAGGAAACTTAAGATATTAAGGGACTAAGTGACTAATGAATTGACCCATAATGATGATCAATGGGTAAATTACCAAAATGCCCTTGAAAGGTTCATTTGAGTGATACCTTGTTCTAATCAAATCCTAATCACTTGATAGTGGTGATTTGGTTTATGTTAATCAAAGATGACTTGAACCAACCTAATCTAGAGTGGTGTTATCACCATCTACTAGTAAAAGGAGAGAGAAAGTATCATAAGAGAGAGAAAGTACCCTTTTATGGTGGAAACTCAAGTAAAGTACCTTCAATACACATGAATGTGCATGATTAGGGTATGATCCACCTATGTGAGATCATAGAAACCCTAATTATGATAAATGATGAATCTTAACCTAAATCTGAGAGCATCAATGATGATGTTCCTCATACATGATGATGTTATGAGTTCAATTCACTGTAATGTGAATAGTAAACCCTAAATTCTAGGGTGATGACATGTAATGTGAATAGTAAACCCTAATTGAAGAGAATCAGGGAACTTAGATCTTATGGCAAGAGTGAAAGTATAATTCTTGAATTGAATTGCTTTTATCACTTGAATTAACCATGCAGTTCCTTAGATGAGGATAATCATATCCAGGTATGGATGATGATGCTACATTCATTGAAAGCATGTTGTTAGCTTTATGAATAGTAAAATATCTTGATGCCTTGTCAGTGGCATCTTATGAGATTAATGGGCTGTGAGAGCCATAAATACCATCAAGGTCATGCTTTAGAGGTGACTTGTGATGAGAATATTGAGAAATGATAATTGATGTGAGTTAGGCTTGTTACATTTAGTATTCTCCCTTCATAGCTGCTATGCTAATGTTATTGTTTGAAAACAATGTATGATGTTAAAAGAATACTGAATGTACCTAACTAATCAAGTGTAATCATGCCATATAGAGCCCTGATCATAGATCCATCATTGTCAGAGATCAAATGATGGTGAAACAGGTTTTCCTAAGGGAACTCCTGGATCACATACTTTTGAGTATGTGGGGTATATGGATGTGTAGAACCTTACATCCTAGTGTAGGCATTGATGTAGATGTGTAATCCGTCAATCCTTCACTACAAATCCATACCGCATCAGTGGAAGGTAAACACAAAATCTCCTGATGGCGAAGAAAGCACAGATACCGTATCAGTGGAAGGTAAACACGAAATCTCCTGATGACGAAGAGAGTACAGAACGCCACTGTAACTCTAAAATAGTGAAGGACCAGATTACCCTGGTAAGCTATAGTAGCAGAGACACAAGATGTCCTGCAAGTAATCCTCTTACTGACTGAGGAAGGTGAAGGTCATGAGAATCTGGCTCTTTCAATGACCTAGTATGATATTGAGGCACGTAACAGTGATCGGTTAGAGTATGAGTGGTATACCTCATCTCCGCAGGGCATGATAATAATGTTTGAAAAACATAATCTACAGCGTAGTATACCTGTTAGAGATAACTACGAGTTAATTGATTGATGTTACACTGTATAGTGCATATGTTCTTCATGTTTCATAAATGTTGAACTCTTTCTTACTACCAAAACTGTTGTTGAATACTTTGAAAGCTTTTACTGCTTAAGTTATTCTTTGTTTTGCCTTATAAAGCTTCTAGTGGAGAGTTATAACTCCCGCTGGGACAATTATTTACAATTGTCTCACCCCGTAGACTTCAACTTTTTAGGTGGTCATCGAAGACGGAGGAACCGGTCTACAGGTGACCAGTCCCAGCAGCAGAAGCACCAGGAGCAGTAGTAAATCTCATGTGGAGATTTAGCCTGCTATGTGGTGTAGATAGAGTCAGTCCTATGTGTCCTCTGTACTCTCAGGTCTTGGAGTTGTTGGTCTGAGTTTTGTTGCGATTCTTGAGATTTTGAATCATGATGTGTATAATTACTCAAGAAGTAATTTGACAGAGATGTAAACAGTTTATCTCCTTTTATGAATGAAGTTTTATGGTTTCAATGCTTTATCTCAAAAAGTTTTTAATTTCCGCTGATTTTTGGTATTCCGCTGCTAATCGAATCACTTCCGCTAAGTTTAAAACTCGAAGTTATGTGTTTATCTCGGGTTTTGGACATCAGAGCCCACAATGTGTATGTGATACAACCTAATGGTTTTATGTATCCATTAATGCAAATAAAGTCTATAAGCTACAAAGGTCAATCTGAGGATTGAAGCAAGCATCTCAGAGCTGGAATCTTGTATTTGACAAGATAGTCAAAGGATTTGACTTGAGTCATAATGAAGATGGAATCTATGATTACAAAATATTTAGTGGGAGCATATTGATATTCCACATAATGATGCAAAATAATGTCCTTATCCTATAAATATTAAAACTTGGCAAGTAAAGTACCTTCTATATGAAGGGTTTAGGCAAAGCATCCTATGTGATAGGGATCAAGGTCTATAGAGATAGATCTGGAAAGCTTCTTGACCTAAGTAAAAGCACATACATAGGTAATATTCTAAAGTGTTCAACATGCAAGACTCAATGAGAGAAAACTTGTCCATGTTCCATGGAGTTAGTCTTTCAGGAGCCTAGTGTGCCAATTCTTGTGAAAAATAGGAACACATGGATAGATGCCATATGCATTCACAATTGGATCTATCATAAATACAATGTTATGTACGTATCCCATTATCTCGTACGTATTGGATATGATGAGAGGATATCTAGTCATCTGATATGTATTGACATGATGAGAAGACACATATATACCTACTTAGAAATCTCATATGTATTTGATGAGAGGGTATATGTCAGATACCAGTGACAGTCACTAGAATACCATAATGAACATCCTTATGTGCTTGTGAAGCACTTAAAGAATTGTTTACTTGGTTATGGTAATAAGATATAGTTGGATGTAAAGGGTTAAACCCATGTAGGCTTCCAGAGTGGCAAAATGATCACAATAGTGTTTAACATTAAATGAAAAATGTAAGCTAGAAAGAGTTTTGAGCTAATGATAGTTGTTCAAATCTATAAAACAAAGACGAGTATCTCTATGTTCTAACAACAACAGAGGATATTATATAGATCAAGAAGTTCATATGGGTGAACTTATATGAGGTTCCAAATCATTGATGACACAGTACAAATATTGATGACAACAATGGAACTACTAGTTAGACTGGGAATCTCAGATAGCATGCTACTTCACTTCCATCTCATACGAGTAGTTGTACAGCGAAGAGATGTGAAAATTGAAAAATACCAACTTAAGGAAAACATTTATAATCCCTCTATAAAAGCACGTGTGCAGTAGAAGCATGATGGTCATGTTAGGTCACTTGGGATGAGATCTATGAGTGACTGGATCTAAGTACAAGTGGGATTCTGATGGTATGTATACCCAGAGATCGAATCATATGATGATTGGCATATGGCATTAGATACCTAATTTAAAAGGCAAGTGTAACATATCGAATTCTGAAATTTTGTCTTTTAACCCTCTTTCCTATCTTTTCCTTTCATTTATATCCTTATTGGCCTTTCTATTTAATTAGTAAAATTTATAGTGGTTTAGTGAACATTTATTCACTAATTATACGAATGGAAGGGTTTATGCACAAATACCTCAGTGAAAGTTTAATTACCATAATTAAGTGCTCTAAACCTTAATCTAACTTTTTAGTGTGATTTGAAAACATAAAATATGCAACATAACTCATTTTAGTGGTAATATGAAGATAAGAAACTTAATTGGATGGACAATTTAGATAATGGGCTGTTAATGGGCCATATGACATATATCATAAAAATAAGTCTCAAAAGAGGAAACAAACTTCAAATTCGAAATCTACATATCAAAATTAGCCTACCTGTCAAATTTCATCTAATTTGGACCCCTTGAAATATTAGGATAAGTTTAGGAGATAGAAAATGAGTAAAAGGCATAAGTAATGAATAATGTGATTATATAACTTTAAAATATGACAATAATGGAATATTCATATTCTACACATCAAAGATAACTTGTGGATGAAGTTTGGTCCAATTTGGATGTTGTTTGTGCAAGTTATGCAATTTTAGGTACAGTCTGGACTTTTATGCAATTTACCCAATTGGGAGGTTTTCTTTACAAATTATCAACTGAATTTTAATACTTAGATATTACCTTACCATTAAAGAGATTTTAAACCATTGTAGAACCAAGTTTCAACTTGGTTTGATGGTATTTCTTTCCAAGGGCATTATAGGTATTACCCTCTTTATAAATGTGCTTATCTTTAAAAGTTATCAACCAATGAGGTTATTTCTTTCTTGAAAAATGGTGGGGATGGCCTATAAGGATCTATGGGCTCTTAGGACCGAATTTTGATATCCAATAAGAGTCCATGAGTTGTCCTCTTGCATGGCCATCAAGCCCTAGGCTAAAGACACATGGAAAGTCCCTTAGACACCTCATGCTTCACCTCTTTCTTTATATAGCCATGTATACCCCTTCCCAACTCACAATTTGAAAACTCTTGCTCTCCTTTTCTTTCCTCTAGCTTAGATAATAGTTCCTTCTGTATTTGGCCACAAATTTTCTGTCCCAAGGTAATAGAGGGAGCCAAGCTCCTCCTTGGTAATTTCGACCAAAACTAGTAAGTTTCCTCCCTTCCTTCCATGTTTTCATACTGTTTGTCTTCCTTACACCTTCTTCTAGGTCGGAACCATGACCATACATGGTAAAACTCCACCTAAAACCCTAAAACATCTCATCTCCATGCTCTTTTTCCAGGGTTTGCACCTCTAAAGTGGAGAAGGTGATCTTTGCTCAAGAAAGGAGCTTAGATTGGAGAAACCATATCTTATAATCTCGGGATCATTTCTTTTTGGACCTTCTTACCTACCTAGAGGCAAGTTTTGTTAACCCCCTTCTCATATATTGCTTAGTACATGCTTAAAACCCATGCTTCTATATTGATAATCGATGATTTCCATCTCTTTTTACCATGTTCTTCTAAGGTTTTGGTTTCTTGCTATTTTATCTGCTATAGAATCTCTAGTTTGGTTATCTAAGAAACTTCAAACCTGATCTTGGGTCAAATGGTGTTTTCTCCCTCTCCCTCTCTCTTCAATTATCTCGATCGGTTTGATGATGTGGTAATTTCCTATTGGTCAGTATTGAAAAATTCATATCTTCTAAACCGCTTATCCAGATTTGACAAATAAATATGTTTTGGAATTGGAAAATTGATCTCTATCTAATAAAAATATTTTCAAGGTATGATTTCATGGTTTTATGAAGGGTGATTTTTGTAAAGCGGATTTAATGCATAAAATCCATAAAAATTACATCTTAATCATCATAACTCCAAAATTAACATAAAAATATGATTTCTTGATCAAGAGAACTTAGTAAGTTTATTGGTGATGTTTTAAGAGTCTAAATCCGAATTTTTCTAAAAAGGTCTAAAATTAGGGTTTCTATACAATAATTTGCACTATGTACTCTAATACATGTTAATACATTGAAAATAGGCAAAGTGGAACTTGGACTCAATTAAAGTGGTGAAAGTTAGTAATTGATATGAGTAAGAGAGGTATGTGCAATCCCTATTTATGTATGTGCAATCCCTCTTTATGTATGTGCTATGTATGTGCAATCCCTATTTATGTATGTGCAATCCCTATTTATGTATGTACAATCCCTCTTTATGTATGTTCTATGTATGTGCAATCCCTCTTTATGTATGTGCATTTAAACCTTAAGTTGGGAATAATTGTGCCTTAACCTATTTTTCTATAATGAGGCTTTATTAAACCCTATTTCATATACTCTTGAATCTTTTGTTATACGTGCCTCATAAATTAGTTTTGAAACACTATTCTTGGGTCTTGGTACCCCAATTCCATGCTTATTGATTCATATAATTATTCTTGTCATGAATATTGTTTATAGCATGTGGATTTATGTTTTATTTAAAATAAAGTAGCGGTACTTATGTACAACCACCCACAGAGGGCATGTAAATAATCTCCCTGGGGAATGTCTTATTCTCCCCATAATATTGTAGGTGATTGGGAATGTCTTATTCTCCCCTCACCTAAGGTTAGAGGTCCGGTAGGTGCCTCAACCCTACTTAGTTAGGTAGACATAATTATCTTACATGCAAAATCTCTTATTATATTTGTTAATGGCAAGCTTCTTTGATATATAGCCGCATACTCTTGTTATCTTCATCATATGATGAACCCTATCTTGTTGTTATTTGCTTTACTTATCTTGATATCCTAGACTAGTTTTGTGACACATACTTTTCTTCCCTTTCCCTTTTTGTTGGGTGCCTTCCCAACCACCCAGGTGTTGAGCAAGGTGATAGATAAGATAAGGAAGATCTTCGCTTTTATCTTGGACTCAGTTCATGGAGATGTTGCTTGGAGACAAGATCGTAGTATTCTAGATTTCCCTCTATCTAGATCCTGATTGTGTGTCTTGATGTAAATCCTAATGGGAGAATTTGATGTATTTTTGTAAACCTTTTATGAAATTGAATATAGTCAGTTATTTTTTTTATTCTGATGTTTTCTAATGGTCTGTTGTATACCAATGTTTAATAAATTTAGAAAATTTATGCCTATTCCAACATACATGTGAGTGTGTTTGGAATGGACGTCAATTCTTCAATTTTTTTAGTATAGGGGTGATTTCACTCCTTTACAGCAAGCTTCCAATTTATTTTGTATATTCAGTTATGAGATAATGAATTAGATAATAAATGTCTAGAGAATTATATTACTCAATGGCGTATGTCTTCAAGTATGTGACTTGGAAGAATGAGATCATATGGATGCTAAGAGTATATTAATTCTCTTTATGCCCCTAATAGGTTGTTATTGTGGAAGGTAGATAGACAACAATAACACATAAGATCAGAGTGTGAGTTGGTTTATGACTAAATCTCATTAGTCATGATATGGCAATATCAAACCAAGCACATAGATACATGTTAAGGAACATCATATTGGACAAACCCACCGTGAGACTGACACATGGAAGACATCATCATGGAAGTCATAGTCAGGTCTCACAATGATGGTGGTGGTTGTGGTTCTTAGACCTGAAATCACTACACTCATTACATGTCATTGGGTACACTTTGACATCATCAAACGCAATCCTGAAACATGGGTTGTTATAATGGTGATGATTGGGTGACTTTGACACATGGGTATGACTATGAGCAATAGATATGGGATTTGTCCCTCTGATAGGAGTATGATATCCAAGGCCTTTTGATTAGCGAGACTGAGAAAAGTATTGCCATATGCATGTGAGTCAATATATGATATTGAGCTTACATATATTTCATGAAGTATGCTCTAGTTCAAGAAACAAGATTGAATAATAATGAGTGTGACTACTCCATGCCTCTCGTTAAATCTGGATATCAGTGACAAAGGAACTATACAAACACTATAACACCATACACAAATTCTAGGTTGAAATTGCTCCCCAACTTTCCATTCACTTGGGCACACTTTGCTTGTGATATCATAAGCTAGTTATGGACATTCACTGTCAATGTGATATAGGACGTATAGGTTCACACACATAGGAACTCATCTAGAAGAGGAGTTTGATCTTGAATGATAATTGAATTAAGTACTAAAATGTTTAGTACTCAATTCACACAATAGATCAATGGATTGGTTGACTGAACTTCCAAACGACCATCTCAGTGGGTGAGATGGCAGTTTGGACAGCCAGATGGGTGTCTCAAGGGTTGAGACAGCCGTTTGGGTTGTCAAGCAAATTAGAAGTTGAATTACGCTTAGTTCTTCCCTATGAACTGACCAGTTCAAGCTGTTGAACCGATCGACTTGACTCGAACTCACCAAACAACCATCTGGGTGAGTGAGGCATGCATCTCTCTTGTGTGAGATGGCCCAGTTGGGATGAATGAAGGTTTTGGAGTTTTCCCAAACTCATTTTAATTGCATATACTCAGGGTGCAAGTAAATTAATGTATGACATTAAATAGGAAATGATTTGCCAATTCATATCAGACTGGGAAAGTTCAAAACAACTGTCTCGCTTAGGGAGACGACCGTCTCGTATCCTATATGACCATTTTTATTAGTGAAACGACTGTCTCGCGTGTGAGACAACCATCTCACTTGGCAAGATGAACATTTCATCGCACGCAGGTTGTGAAACTTCTAGAAAAGTTGCAAAAATTCAAGATCTACTTATCCTTTCCACTCCCGCTTTAGTCCCACATTGGCTGGGGACTGAGAACTTTGACCCTAAGCCCTCCTATATATAGAGGGGTATTGGGGGCTTCCAAGAACACAACTACTAACAGACAATTCATAATTAGTTTCTCTAACAAGTGTTGTCCTCTCTTGTTGTGGTAACCACGAGAGCCCAGGCAAGTCCTACCCGACTAGGGAGGGATAGCCATGGGAGAGAAAGAACTGAGGATCATTATTGTGGGAGAGTATGTTGGTGACCAGTACACTAACGGGAGGGACAAATTCTTCCTATTCTTTTCTATAGGACGGCAGGAGTTCTAGTTGGTCTGTCTGGACTACTCTAGAGTGAAGAGTCTATTGGATGCTTCTAGGAGGGCAATGTCAACTCGCAGTCTGTAGTGAGATCTGAGGAGCCGCTACAACAGTTGTCCGAGTATGATGTCTATGGAGTAGTCAGATGAGTCTGATTGTGACTCAAAGCTACACAGACATCATCCAAGATAGAGTGTGCATCTACATCAAAGAGGGTTGTCGTAAGACTTGCTCCAGGACTAGGTATATCATCGTGAAACCATCCTTCCCATGGCATAGTTATTGATGTGATCTACTAGTTAATGGAAAATATGTCAGTAAATTTTTTGTTTCCGCTGCCTACCTAATTTTGAATATCCCTACAAATTTAGTATTTCGACTAAGGAACTAACTAATCTAATTAAATTAGTAAATCTAAATTATGAAAGGTCAACAAAACAAAGATAAAAAAGAAACTTGGATTGGGTATTACCAATTAGACCAACCTCAACCATGCAAGACTTTCTCTTTTAATTTATATATCTTCTTGACATATTAAGCAAGTAGTCATAAGACATATCTACACCTTCCTTCTCTTGAGATCTTGGTAGATTAATTAAAGGTATCTCTCTCTCTAGATGATTAACTACTAGATCAAGAATAAAGATACGACTTTTGCTATAATAACTCCTTACTATAGTGTCTTATTACTAATCTATACACTAGATCTTAGTGAAGTCATTCTTTCAAACTAATCATGATCAAACATCACAAGATGGTAGCCAATCAAATAAGTGACGCACTAAAATAGGAATATATAAACAAAAGTACAAGAACATATGTATTAAATAGAAGAAGGAATTATTACTTGGTTGGGAGGGCTTGAAGTCTACTCCCAACCCCAGTTATTGAGTTTAGCCACTCATGGTGTAAGAAGAAATCAGATTACAACTTGAACAAGCCAGGATAGCAAGAGGGAAAAGAAGAGACGTGTAACACAAGGGGCCCACTTCCCAATGCTCTGGAAATATTTCAAGAATGACAATTGGCCCCACAAACCACCACTAGCCTTAAATGTGCACTTTGTCCTCACTCACGTGCAAGTTGGGATCAACTTATTGACTAGTCACCCATCCTAGTACTGCTATGGGCTAAGCATGCTTAACCACATAGTTATTTAGTGACGGGATCCCTGTAAAGGAGGTGCACCTCGGTGACATAGGTAGTCCAATCATACCTTTAAAGATCGCTATATCTTAGGCCTCACATTTCATCATGTTACAATCTCCCCCACGTAGACTCTTGATGTACAGTCGAGAAGTTGACTCTAACTTTGTCTACTTGTGTACCCCTTAAATGAACTAATATTTCTTGAATGACCTAAAATGGACCTATATTCTTAGGTAATTCCTCAAAGAAGAGATTAGATGCTAGAAGACTCTCCAAGGTATGTGGAATTGTGTTATTCAACATGCATAGAGGACATGTGATTGTTATCATACGAGTTATCATAGAACCATTTATTAGCTAGAATCTCATCTCCTCATGTGATTCCTCTTCACGTGACTATCAATCACATCTATCAATTATGGGTATCTTATGTATGGGGAAAACTAACAATTGAAGGAATTGGTCAAATTTGAGGAAAATGATGATGATGTCATGATCTAACCTTAATTTGAAGACTCAATTCTGACTAGTGAATGTAGTCTTGAAGTTTAAGAACTCTGATATGACCCTCAAATCATGTAAAGTCAACTTTACCAAATCTAGACTATATGCTTTCCATGTTTGAGTAAAATGATAATGATATTGATTTGATGAAACAAATAGGATTTATACCTCATACCTCATGTTTGATGAGATTCCTATTTGATTGAGTTCATGTTGCACTATTGCTGATTAAACCTCATATATAATGAAACATACTTTTCCTCAATTTTGATATGTACCATAATCATGTTGTGAAATGACTATCCCTTTGGACCCTAAAAATCATGTTGAAATACTCTGATACAAAAGGTTTTTTCCTATTGATTACTATGCCTCTTTGTAATATCGATTTTGAATGATAGGATAGATACAAATCTCAATCATTCCTTATTATGTTCCAACTCTTGATTTCTCAATTTGATTTCTCGATTTCCAAAATACACCCTTGCCTTGATGGTGGAAGGAAGGGAATGCAATTATGACCTTGATCTTGCAAAATCTTGAAACGTGGTTGCCCTATTATGATCTTGATCATTGACCTCATGAACTTTTGAAACATGATTAGATTGTCTGATACTCTTTATTTGGATATGCTTGATAGCTTGTGTAGACTAATGTGCAAAATTAGGATTTTAGTTCACTTATGAATGCCCTAACCTAGGTCACATCCCTTTAATGAGTTTCAATTAAAATGTAATTGGTCAAACTATCTATCCAAATTGACAAAATGCCTATCCACAATCATTTCTTGAGGTATAGCATTGACCATTCTACAAGAAAATAATCATGTCATGACAAGATTCTCACTGTCCAATTGCACCTTAGTCGAGAAAATTAAAACTTCTGCCAATCTTAATGTTTGCATCCCAGAAACTCAAAATAATACGATGTAAATAAGTTAACAACAAGTCACCAAATGGGAAAAAACCAAAGTCGGTTCAAGGAAGACCAAGGAATATAGAAAAACAACAAAATCAAAATAAAATATCAATCTTGTTGTGTGTTTATATAGTATATGTTGGGAACTTAATATTAGGTGACCAAAAAAAGAGTTCCCCAATTTAATGATGAAATAGATGTTTGTTCCACAACCTTTGAACTAAATATAATACAACCATAATAGAAGAAGTTATAATGTCATGATTTACAAAATAAGGAACAATATCATTAGTAAGGTCTTCCATAGAATTAAAAAAACCATATAGTTACCTTATTACATGCTTAATAAAAAACTCCAAAATGTCTAATATAAAAATGGTGGCACCCCAACAGAGGATTTCCATGCAGAGGGGTATACCCAAAAAGGAATTGTGAAATAATCTTACTAAACATCACCAACCAAGAAGACAAACAAAACCTATAAATAAAATTCCTAAAATTATTCACATGTCGATCACCGTAAAAAGGTACATATATCCATCCACTCATATGCAATTAAGTATACAAAATCCATCACAGGTGACCAAGGCTACAACCAATTTACAAAGGGTATGTGTATTTATATTCATATTATAAGCAAAGTTTTCAAAACAAAATATAAGAAACATGTATTGGTGCATACAAACCAAATGATGAATCATGGATACATCATCATGTAAAATACCCTACCTAAAAGTGAGTATACAAGGATGACTCTAGACACAATCGAAAGGATAGATACCCACCTTTATCTTTTTTTGTCCTAATTAAGGTGGATTCCAACTCCCAAAATCCTTAGTTGGGTGATGGTAATCTAAAAATGATGGAGAATCATGAGAGTGATATCAACGTTCTAGCGAGAGATAAAATATATGTATAAAATTATAAGTAAGCAAGATCTATTGCATGTATTAAATTAAGAAATTATTACACTATTAAGTGACTAATCCAAGACATAAAAGAGAACTAATGAAATATAAAATAAGGGTAAGTGACATGTAAAAAAGCATAGAAAAGCAATAAAAATTGAAGCAACAATGCAATTACATAGATAAGGCTATAAGGCTTGGTTATATATTTAAATATTAAGTGTTGGGTAGTTGAGATGTATCTTCAATACTATCAATTAATGAATATGAAGTCCCCTAGAGCACCATAAAAGTTATTATGATTATCTGGTGTCCTTAACACCGATCTGTGTCTCAATGCAAGCAATAATATAAAGTAGGGACTCATCACCCAAGACTGGATTACAACATCAAATCCATCATGGGTACTAAAGTCATGTCACTTATCATATATCATGGGTTCACCATTAATTTGTCCCTTCTATTACTCCCATCCACAACCCAACCCTCCATTTTTCAACCCCATTTCCCTTTTCTACCTCCAAACTATGCTTTGTAATCTATGTCCCTTTATCATCTACTAGATTAGCGCTTGATGTTTCTCATGCCATTGTCTCCTACCATCTTTACGTGTCTACATCAACATGGACAACAAGGATGAATTTCATAATTTAATATGTTTGGGGAGGCCCTCTTAATGGTAAAACTCCAACATATTGATGTTTTGATGCAAGGCCTAATGACTCTTGATGCATACCTACAAATCATGTCACAACTACAAAACCATTACTTCCAAGACTAGAATGTCACTATTGTTGCAACAACTACTCATTGACCCCCATGACATGGTTACCATATGGAGCATATCATTAAGTTAGATATAGTTGATTATATTGGGGATTAATTTCTAGAGGTATTCCTCTACTAGTTCCATAACTTTGATGATTAAATCTAGCAACATCATCAACTAGAAGAAGCACATAAGCAACTCTTTGTAAAAATGAAGTTGAATGGTGGATCCCTTGCATGGTGGAAATACCAACCACACCCTACTATGTTGTGGGTTGTTTTGTAGTATGCCATCAAGGAGAATTTCATGACGGACGATCATCTCTAACATTTGTACATCTAGTTATGCAATTGAAGAAAGACACTCACTCGATATTTGAGTACAAACATCTGTTCTACAAGCTATGCTATCATTATAGCATATACAATGATGAAACAATAATGATCAATAATTTCCATTAAGGGATCAATGACAAGATAGTAAAGAAGTTGAGGATTTTCCTATTCGATAGGCTTTAGGACATAGTGCAATTCATGATGTAGATCGAGGATGATCTATGATGACGGCCTCCCCACTTATGACTACACCAACATGCCATGTTCTTTTACCACTACCATATTTGGGTTCCATGAACCCCACCATGACGACAACATTGTAATCTAATCAGTCGATGATAGTGAAGACACTCCAATGTTTCACATGCTAGTGTTACGATCATCATTCCTTAAAGTATCACAATTACATCAAGAGGACTATTACGGGGACCGAGGAGGGTGGAATTGTGTATGACGATGTTCTTCACACTAGTCATCCTAGCGATGATGCAGGTATACATGTTTGTCATGATGGTGTCACAACACTTAAATGTTTTGCATGTCTAGACATACCTTCATGTGTTTCCGAACACATAGTTCCCATCTCAATCGTGTTTTTGTGAAATCCCCCTAATAACCAGGTGGTGAGGCCTTTTTTGGCAAATACATGATTCACTAGTTGATTGTATTTTGAACCCCAAGGGAGTTATGCTTGAGGAATGCCACTTATTTAGATTTATTTTGTGTTACTAAAAATATGCAGGTATGTAAGTGCAAATTATGTAAATTTGCGTACTTAGGAACATTTCTTTTATGTTATTTTATTTCAAGTTCTAATTTTTAAAGTTGAATCAATGGTCAAGCTTAGTTAGTTTGTTAGTTACCAATGAAAGGTTCAATACTCCAGTAGACTTTAAGTGTTATAACAACCATGGAACAGGACTTCAATTTTTAGTCAACTTTGAAAACTGTGGAAGTGGAAGTTTGTGGAAACAATGAGGAAACTTTGAGAATTTTGACAACCAATATTTGATGAAATTTTGACAACAAATAACCTAAATATATTGATTTCATGATGAAAATTGATAGGTTTCATCAAATCTTCCTTAGATCAAAATCTATGTTTATCTATATACATCCATACATGTTTACATATGTAGAAAAACATAGTCACATGAAAATTTACAACACCCCATCTTAGTGTCAACTTCGACAGGCATGGAAGTGGAAGTTTGTGGAAAATGTAAAGAAACTATAAGGAAGTTGTGGACTAATACTTGACACAAAATAAGATAAAAGATAGTGAGATTGTGAGAAAATTTGGCATAAAACATTAAATTTTTTGTAAACACATACTCCATATACTAACTTATATATGAAATGTTTAGAACTTAAATATGTTCTATATATGTGTGTTTCGTAATTACAGAAATCCCACAAGTTTCCTACAAGTCATATGAATGTCAAAAATGGTTTCCTACAAGTTTCTTTGTGCCTTCATTATGAGTAAAACAATAATAACTACAAAGATCATCGAGAAGATGGGAGGTTTTGAACTAGCTTGGTCGATCTCATCACTAAGTCAGTTGAATCCATTGACACATGTCAATAAATAGACAACCAATGGTCATGGAAGTTTACCATGTTTCGAAATTGACAGGCGTAGACATATGTAACATCGAGTATATACTACCAGATGTTGAGGATGTTTAGTACCATGATACAACAACAAAAAGATTCTACATCTCAGTGATGAGACTGAAATCCCCCTCCATTTCACACTTTTTTATTTACTCGACTGCTACTTTGGAAAAGGAGAAAAAGTAAGCATGACGATCATTCATTTCAATTGTGGATGAAGTGGGCATGTATTTTTCAATTGTGGATGAGGGTGTCCCTTTCCCGCCCATGCACGAAAGGATCCTAACTCCTGCCTTTCTTCATGAAACCAAGGGGGTGTTTCGCTGTAACGTTTGAGAGTGCTCCTACATTTGAGGAACGATGCACTTTTTATTGCAACTTTTAAGAATTACAATAGTTAGAAGTATCCTTTAGGCTCAAATATGACATTGAACATGATTATCAACCATGTCCACCATTGCGGCTGTAGGTTGTGTGAAGTCAGGTGAAAACAATAGTTAATAGCTTTTAACATGCACTTCATCTTCCCTACGTCTAAAACCAAAAAACTCAACAAGGTAAAGAGTATGACAATGAGAATAGTACAAGGGGTTGCCATCCTCATCTTCTGGCCAAGAATCCCTTGTGATGGTGGAGCTTTTATAAGGGCCAAGCATTGCACCCTACTACTTGCAACAATGGTTCAGGAAAAAGAAGAGGGATAACCAGAAGATTGCCACCTACTTGTGTCCTCAAGATTCTCTATATCTTCTTAGTGGTGGCATCGACATCACACTATCACCAACATGTACCAGAGAAACTCAAATGAATAGGTGGCTATGTCAGTTGGACAGCATATTTCCTACTCGATGGGGGATTGGAGCTCTCTCATCTGTAAGAGATGAGGAAGTAGTCTGCATCCTAGACCTAATCTCACATGGAGGAGGAAGGAGTGAATTAAGAGAGGAGTGTATGTCGTGAGGAGAGAGGAGTTGGGGGAGGACTAAGATTGCACAAATGACATCTCTCCTGACATATTTTTTTCAATCACGCCAATGTCGATGTGATTTAAAAAGCCACATTTTATTACTTGAAAAATACCGCAATCTAAATACCCTTAATTATAAATTACTACAATAACCATCCAAATGGTATTCAATATACTAGATTGAAATACATTATTCTATTCAAATACACTACCCAAACAGTTACAATATTTCACATAATATAACTAGCAGCTGGACCACCCAACATTGTAGGCTTGTGATGTAAAAGAACCCAAGCCTGGGACCTTGGGGATCTCATCCAGTATGATTCATGACCATCATTCTAGGACGACAACAATAAGCCTATCCAGAATAGTTCTTTGTTGGTGCTTAACTAGTAAAGTGGGATCTAATCTCAGTGTGTGTGCCATTGAATATAATTATAGAGAGTCCATTGTATATAACTAATGTACTATCAATATGTATGTAATATATTCTTTGATTTTTGTTCAAATTGAATATTTATCAGAATTTAGATATTTTCTATTCAGATGGATTCAGATGTTATCGTATGATATCTATCCTTCATCAGATGCATAATGGATTGGCCACTTTTTCATATTTGAATGTTAGATATAGCAGTATTATGCTTTGCTTTGTATTTGATACAAATACTAGTCATGTCACATGATACAATACTTTAATGTACTTCAAATCTTATATATATATATATATATATATATATATATATATATAAAGTATGTGCCAAATTAAATAAAAGTCTTCACAAAGGCCTAGGCTACAAATTGGGCTATAAAATTTTTTTGTATGGCAAAGCTCTATGATCTAAACACAAAATTTGAATAAATATATGATGTCCTCATCACATTCCTATTTATGATATGTTTTATGCACCATAGGAGGGAAATTGAGTCATCAGTAAGAACACTAAAGACATAAAAGGAAAATAGAAGAAAAAAATGATGGTTTGCTTCACATGCAGCCCCATGTATATGAACATTATGTGTGGCAACATCAAAAGCTTCCTGACCAGCATTAATGTGGTGCCCATCACTATAGCAAGTGAGATAACTCAAAACCAAACTATGGATTTAAAAATAAACATGCAGGTTACCTTAAAACACAGGAAATTAAAACCTATTTCATCAAACCATAGGTCCCAACATATTGCACATGAGTCCACAAAATCCACCTATATATATATATATATATATATATATATATATATATATATATATATATATATATATATATATATATATATATATCACCTGCCCAAAACATTATACAAGATACTATTCACTAGCTCTCAAGCCACATCCTATCACACAAGGTAACATGTTCATATACAAATATGCCATCTTTATACAACAACGGGCATAAAGCCAAAACCTCATATCAATACATACAACAAAAACCTCCCCAAGGACTTGAGTGTACAGGGATGACACATAGGACTCTACTTCTATACACAAGCAACATATCCAACCTTTTGACATCTACCAGTTATCTTGTTGCTCAGCACCAACAACACGTCGTCAACTTCCTTTTGCTCAATCACCTAAAAGATGTGGAAACCCACATGGTGAGACCAAAAGTCCCAGCGAGAGATATAAATCTCTGCCTTTGTCTATTAAAATCATAGATAAGATAAGTAGGTAAAACCACATAGTAAGCATATTGAGTAGATTCAGGTAAATGATATGTACTCAATAGGTGAAGCAGATCAAACAAGACTAGGCAGCTACCATTGAATAGTAGATCAAGTTATATTCTAAAAAGAAATATGAAGAACATGTATAGAAGTTGACTTCTCTTACCATCTTATAATTCAAGAAATCAGTAAAAGATAAGGTAATGGGGATCAACCAATGTTATTCATATTTAACCCTAAGTAGTATATACTATACAGCTGTGTTATGTCTTTTACTATTGCCCCTAGGATTTGAGTGGTAGCACCTAAATCCAACTGACCACTGCTAAGTCAAAATCGGTGCCATACAAGGTCAAATGGAAGAGCCAAAATCCACTACCACTTCACACCTCCTGGTCAGCATAAGAGAAACGCCGTAGAGGCATACCAATCAATTGCAAAAGATGACATATAGTCAACATAAGGATCGGCTCACACATGGTCGTCCATATAAAATGCCTAGACCACCTTAGTATAGGTAACAACGCTAGATGTATAGGGTCACACATGGCCATTCTTAAAAGAAGGAGTGGCTCACACATGGCCATCCATATCATAAGAAGATCAGCTCATGCATGTCCATCCCCCACAACCTGTAATTGTGGACACATGGAGGTACCTCAACTTGCACCCCCGCATATTCAAAAATATACACTCTGAGTTATACTTGTTTCACCAATCCAGCAAATAGAGTTGACACTAGAAAGGATCTATGGCACATGGCATGTACATGATTAGGGTTCCACTTGATTAGCTAGCCAATTGGGTGACTTTATCATCAATCAAGTTAGAACGTATAAAGACAAAAAAAACTACAAGAAAGAAGGTAAATTGCAAATCTAGAAGATATAAAGCATATAAGGTGTGAACTTGTCACACAATCACCACATGGTACTCAAATCTCAACCATTCACAAGGACAACATCAATGTTACACGTCATAATGGGATATAAATCCCTTAGTCACATCACTTGAGTATATCACCTCTCAAAGCATCAAACCATCACCAAGGCATGGGACCTATCACATTAAACTGTGCATGTGTTTCATCACATTATGCCTCGTCAGTGTGCATAAGCACTACATTGTATCATATAATCACCACCATAGCATACACAATCCATGGCATACATATCACCTGAAAGGTTAGGGGCTTGTAAATAGGAAATTTAAAGTAGTATAATAGATCACAATCTCAAGAGAATGAAAGCAAACACATCATATATCTCGTCATTAGGGTTAGGGCTCCATGTTGATCCAATTAGGGTTTAGTAGATACATCAAATCATTAAACCATATATAGCACCCCCCATGCTTTGGAACACTTTATGGTTAAGGACTATGATTACGGTTAAGTAAACACTTGTCCCAATAGCACTCTACCTAGTTTTCTCATCATTCATATAAGTGCATTGATTGTATGTTCAAGCATAAGTCTTAACCATTCATCAGCCATGTGTCGCGACCACCCACTAACATGGGTCGCGACCACCACCATGGGTGTCTCAAACATGACCAAACCCCGATGTCGTGACCATGACACACCAAGGGGGCATGTCTCGGCCCAACAAAGGCTAGGGTTCCCACCACCCAGAGAAAACATGTCGCGACCTCCAACCTCAAGGGAAGCAACTCGAACAAAACTAAGACTATGTCAACCTCAAACCATGCCATGGGTCATGACCAAACAAAAGATAGCTGAGAGTTTGTGAACACAACAAGGGTAAAGGTCACTAAAATCATAAGATCATATAAACCTTCCAAAATAGAAGCAAGGTCCTAACTAATCTAGGGCAGGTATCTCGATCAAATAGTCAACGATCATCTCGACCGATACCACAAAAGAGCAAGGTGTAATGACCACCAATGGTCCAGCTACTACCAAGACAAAGAATCATCATCACACCCAGGATAACCAAGGTCAAAATAGAAGCAAAGCACACCTAAAATAGAATAGAACATCAAGGTATACCACCACGCTCAATGAGGAAAACATATCCTGAAAACTGGTCATCAAAACCCTAACACTTGCATCATGAAACTACCATGAAAAAGGGATCTCAAACAAGAGAGAACCAAGTTAACCCACACCAAAATAGAATCAAAACTTCATCAAACACCAATACACTCCATCATCATGCATGCAACCAAAACCAAAGTCAAGAGATAGGGGAAAAACATCATTGCACCATAATCACCAAAATTGGGTACAAAACTAGGGTTTTGGATTCCATCCAAACAAAGCATGAACTCAACATCAACCAAGTTATAGGGTATATCATCATCTACCAACATGTTAAGGAAACATTCTATAAATAGAAAATAGTAGCATGCATGTAGATAAAGTGCATTAATAGAGAAGGTTAAGAGTTTTATAACCTGTTGAAAAGGTCACTCCAAGTGTTGCAAACACACAATCCCAAGGATGATGAAGCTCCACAAAAAGCTCCACCCTTGGCTACAAGAACACCTCAAGAAAGAGAATACACCGTGGTCAAAGATTTCCCAAGGAAAGAGAGCAAGAATCTCCAGGTCAAACCAAAAGAAAGAGGGGGAAGAGAGAAGAAACTTCCTCTCACTTGGGTGTCTCCTTGTCAAAACATGGGCTATGACCCATTGTGAGGAGGAGTTTACTCTAATGAATGACCACCATGTCAAAACATGATCTAATGCTGAGAAAAGGGAAGATGGTAGGGTAGAATATCCAAGGAAAATACCATAAAGGAAAGGTAAACACTTACCAAGGTAGAAGATGATCAAGGGTCACCACGAGCACCACATACAAGGTCGATCCTCCTTCAAGGCACCAAAACCTGCACCTCCTTGCTCCACTGAGCTTCAAGAATGACCAATAAAGGAAAGAGAAAGAATATGGCCATAAAATATTACTTGCATGGAGAGAAGAGAGTTTATATAGCAAAGGAGGAGAGAGTTAGGGTAAGAGATGAGGTGTCAACAAGACAGGGTTCCAAAGGGACACTTGTCCACCCAAGAAACAAATATGCAACCACTTCAAACCCATATGCATGAGATGGTTATACACTTTATGTTGGGTCATAATCCAATTGGGTCACCCTCATGGATATAGTCGTGACCCCCCCATGGAACACCATCCATGGTCGCAACAACACCACCAAACACAACAAGGTCGTGACACATAAGGTCACCAAACCCCTCTTAGGTCAAGACACCCTATACAAAGGCAACAATCTCAATCCAAGATCATCCAAAGACATCTTAGTCATGACCACAACACCTAGAGGGGTGTCTTGACCATGACACCCACAAAACAATCCATGGGTCGTGACATAGGTCGCTACACCCACAAGGGACACAAACCCTAGAAACCCTAATCACCCAAGGTGATTCCACCACTCAACCTAAGATCAAACAAGGCACCCCATAGCGCCAAAACCTCTCTCATGAAGCCAAGAGAGAGTAGGAACACTCTAGAGGTGACAAATTGTAGGATAACCCCTCAACTTGGGTAAATTGCAATATGCACCAAAATAAGTGCACAAAGAACAAACATCATCCAAACAAGCTCAAATTGGAGACTAAAGCCCTCCACAAGATATAAGATCATCTTAAAAGATTAGAGAAAGATTCTAATAACATCATCAAGCCAAAGAACTTACAAGCCATAAACCCCTAACAAGGATTTCTCCCCTGAAATCCTAAGTGAAAAGAGATGGATACTTCCTACACATCTCTTCATCAAGCTCCCATGTAGCTTCCTCAATGACATGGTGATTCCAAAAAACCTTCACCAACATGATGTCCTTATTCAACTTATTCACTCTTATGTTAAGGATTAACACAAGTCCTTCGACATAGGACATAACCACATCAAGCTCAACTTCAGCTGGCTACAAGACTAAGTCTTTACCAGGGTGGCACCTCCTCAAAATGGACACGTGGAAACTGGATGCAAGCTGTCCAACTCAAGTGGTGTCTTTGGCTTATAAGACACCTTCCCAACACGTGCCACCACGGGGTAAGGTCTCATATCCCTGGGAGCCCACATACCCTTCTTCCCAAACCTAAAAACACCCTTACAAGGAGAGACCTTATAATACACCTTGTCGTCCACTTGGAACTCCAATTATCTACTCTGGTTGTCTACATACGACTTTTTTCTGTCCTGTGCTTCCTTCAACTGATGTTGAATCACTTTAATCTTCTTTGTCATCTATTGTGCAAGTTCAAGACCAAGGAGTTGGTATTCACTGATCTCATACCAACACAACAGAGATCTACAATGTCTTTCATACAACTCTTCATGCGGTGCCATGTCGATGCTTTACAGGTAACTATTATTATAAACAAACACTATCAAACCGAGTTGGATGTCCCAACTTCCCAAAAATTGCAAGACACAAGCTATCAATCGATCCTCCAAGGTCTGTATGGTCCTCTCAGGCCGACCATCTATCTGTGGGTGGAAGGCAGTACTAAACCTCAACTGTGTACCCAAATTTGCATACAAGCACTCCCAAAAATGGCTTGTAAACTGAGGACCTCTATCTGACACTATGGTAGTTGGGACACCATGTAAATGCACGATCTCATCAACAAATATTTGGGCAAGCTTCTATGTTGTATATGTTGTCTTCACAGGAAGGAAATGAGCTGACTTGGTCAACCTATAAATGATTACCCAAATGGAAACTTTGGTTGTCCTAGGCAGACCGACCACAAAGTCCATAGTCACATGATCCCATTTCCATTATGGTATAGACAACGGTTACAACATCCCTGTAGGGTTCTGATGATCTGCCATAACTTGCTGACACACATCACACTTGGCCACAAACTCAGCCACATCATGTTTTAATGTAGGTCACTAATACAAATCTTTGAGGTTATGGTACATCTTGGTGCTACCTAGGTGCATAACATACATTGAAGAGTGATCCTCTTCCAAAACCATATTCCTTAAGATGTCAACATCAGGAACCATGACCATACAATGATCAACACTATCCCATCAACTATCTCATGGAAGCCATCATGCCTCTCACTGTCGAACTCTAATTGTATCCATTGTATCATGGTATCAACCTATTGTTCCTCTCTAATCTGTTGTTGCAACGTGGGCTTCACTTGTAGTTGTGCCAACAACCCAACTAGTAAGGAAACCTCTATCTTCACATTCATCTGACGTAAGGAAACCAACATGTCTCTCTTGTGGCTCACCAAGGAACACAACTGTGCCTTATCCATAGGTGATGATGAAGAAGATTTCCTGCTCAAAGTGTCTGCCATGACATTTGCCTTTCCTGGATGGTAACCAATCGTACAATCGTAGCCGTTTATTAGCTCCATCCAGCATCACTTTTGTAACATCCCTGACCTGGGTTATGTTTTAACCCTAGGTGTTTTGTTTAAGAAATATAATTATATGCTTGATATTATCTTTTGAAAAGTAATTAAGGCTCAAGAGGAACTTATATTTCAATTTCAGTCCATTTTGAACTATGTTGAAAATAATGTTTTACTTGGTTTGGACTAAAGTGCAAATTACCCAAGTTGAGGGGTTAAATTGAAAATGTTACATGATAATATGTTCCTCATGTGTTGAAGCATCATGGGAATGAAGATGATGCAGTGGTATGGCTAGTGAAAGCCTGAGTACCAAGAAAGAGCTGATAAAGCAATGCTTATGCATTAAAACCTAGTTTTGGTGTAATGTGCAATTTACCCAAAACCCAAGGTTCAATATGTAATTTACCACTTCACAATAGTCCCTAATATTCTTGGAATCTTTTAGAGGCAAGAAAATGAGAGGGGCATCTCATTTGAGCTACTTTGAAGGAGAGAGAATCTTGATATTAAAATAATCAAGATTTAAGCATAATTGAAATAATGCAAAAATAATTATATTAAATGGATTGTCCTTCAACCAAATTTGTGTTGGTTGAAATCCACACATATGGATGTCCTCATTCCTTTCAAAGGCAAAGTAAAGATCAACGTGAGTGGAGAACCCACTCCCATTAAGAAACTAAAAAGAATTATCCACTCACTTATGGATAATTACTATTATAAAGGTTAAGGTGCTTAATTTCTTTTCCCTTAATTCATGGATAATGGAAGGGAGTTCGGTGATGATAAAGGTACCTTTGATTACAAGGAACCAAGGGGGAAGAGGTGGCAACAATTTCGGAATTAAAGAATTGAGATGAGGCATTTTCTCTCTCATTGATTTTCTTATTAAAACACCCTTTACAACTCAAACCAAGGACTTTTTCGAATCCACTTCTTCCCTTTGCTTGAAAAAATGATCAAGGGATCTAGGAACAGAAGGAAGACGACCCCCAACCTGTTGGTAAGCTTCTTGACCTTCGTTCATCTTGATTTCATGGTGGAAATCACAAATTAATACATGATTGCTTCTTATCTCGATCCCATCTTCAATTCTAACCTTTCCTTTTCACTCAAAAGCTTGAGGAACGAACCTTGTGGTGTGGAAATTCTTCTTCCACCATTGTTGATGTGAAGCTCCAAGCTTTGAAGCTCAATTGGAGGTGGGTTATATAACTTGAACCCCTATTCATTGTTATTGAATTCAATTTCTCAAACAATTATGTTCAATTACTCTTCTTGCAATTCCTTTGATTAATTGATGCAATTACCATGATAATGGTAGTAGTTTCCGATGGACTAAGGCTTCATGATAATAAAATCATCTTAGGCACACATTCCAACAAGTTTGTATTGCAAATGGTTTCAAGACTTTGGTCCAAACGGTTTCACCAAACGGTTTGCAAACCGTTTGGAGGTTTGGATCCCAAACCGTTTAGATGAGTTGACCATTTGGATGGGTTGACCATTTGAGGTCAGGACCCTAGTAAATGTTGGATGATGATCTAATGGATTCATTGATTAATTCAATATATGGACAATCCTCCAATTAGAAACCCTAATTGGGTTAAGTGCTGAATTTGTAATTGTTTGACTTAATGTTTTGGGTTGATTAACCCAAACGGTCTCAAGACCGTTTGGAGGTCACCCCAAATGGTCTCAAGACTGTTTGGAGGTCTAGGGTTGAGTATGGTTGAGTAATTGAAGATTTAGAGATATCAAATTGAAGTGCAATCAATAGTTAATTTGATGATCAATCCAATGATCTAAACCCTAATTGGATTTCATAAATTTTAATGAATGATGAGGCAAGACCGTTTGGAGGTCATCCAAATGACCTCAAGACCATTTGGAGGTCATCCAAATGACCTCAAGACCGTTTGAGGTCAGGTAATATCATAACTTGATGATGATTCATTGATTATAATTGAATTAGTTCCACAATGTTAACCATTGATGGTTCCTCGATTTCAAAACCCTAATTGATGGTTTCCTGATTATAAATCCTAGTTCAATTGGGTTCAAAACCCTAATTGATGGTCCAATTGAAGGATGATTCAATAGTTCAATTGATGAATAAATCAAGGAATCAATTGATAGGCAGATCTTTGTTGGAAACCTTGAATTGGTTAGGTGTTGAAAGACCTTTTTGGTCCATTCGATTTTGAGAGGGCTTGGACCAAACGGTCTTAAGACTGTTTGAGTCCAAACGGTCTCAAGATCATTTGGTTCCAAACAGTCTCAAGACCATTTGGGTCCAAACGATCCCAAACTATTTGGAGACCCAAGCCCATTCAGTTGCAACAAATTTCTTGCTTAAACGGTTTCAAGGGAAATGTGCCCAAACGGTTTCAAACCGTTTGAAATATGAGAGGCCAAGATCATTTAAGGTCTAAGTAATCAAAACCATTTGAGGTTCAACATGGTTAATCCATTTGGATACCTAATGTAATTGAAGATTCAATTGGTCAATTCATTTGGATACCTCATGTAATTGAAGGTTCAATTGATCAAATCTTCTGGACATCCTAGAAGAGGATGAGAGAGAGAGATTCATACATGAAAAATAATCATGTAGCAATCAAGCCTAACACATTCAAAATAAGTGAGATATACAATTAGGGTATGATCCTTGATAAAGAGATCATGAAATCCTAATTGATGAACTCAAACCCTAAATTAGGGCAATTCTGAATGAAACCCTAATTTAGGAGGATGATGTGATATCAATTTATAGTAATGACATGAGTAACCCTAATTCATGGTATTTTAATGTAAAACCCTAATTATGGGTTATTGAGTATAAACCCTAATCTAGGGTGATGTGATGTGAATAGTAAACCCTAATTCTAAATAGGGTGAAGGTGTGTGAAAACCCTAATTCTAGATTATACTATATAGCATGAAACCCTAATCTTGGACAATGAAATGATGAATCATTGGTCCTAATTGAACTAAGGGGATGTGTAACCCTGATTGAAATAAAATGGGAAACCCTAACCCTGGTAAGGGAATAGTGGTGCTACCCTTGAATAGCATGGAACTGAATTATGAATGATATATCTATTATCATATGTACTAACCATGCAGGTATCCTGAGATGATGAACATAGCCAGGTATGAGCTATGATGCTTTATTTGTTGAAATTATGTATTGGGCCTTGTGTGCCATAATATGCCTTGTTTCTTAGTAAGAGGTAACAAGAGAGTTAATGGGCCTCAAGTGCCAGATGAGATGCTTGTGTAGCAAGTGTCATGTGTACCTTGGTCAGATGACCTGAAGGTGATGGTTACCTGAAAAAGTGGTAACAGTGCTCAGTGATGAGCTAAGGGTTTGAATACCAAGAACCATATGTTTATGGCAGTGAGTTTGAAATGAGGGACTGAGATCCCAATGTCTTTTAAAGACTGTGAAGTAACCGATGAAAACAGTACATGTTTCTTCATAGCATTTGTCCTAATAAGTTATGTTTGAAAACTTTACTGATGCTAAAAGAATATGATAATGTACTTAAATTATCAAGTGAAAGCTATTCATGTAGTGCTCTGACCATAGATCCATCATCGTCAGTAGTTGGTGATGTTGAAATAGGTTTTCCAATGGGATCTCTTGGAGTTCGCATATTTTGAATATGTGGAGGTCAATGGGCAAAAATATCCTTACGTCCTAATGGGGGAATTGATGGAAGGTAAACATTAAACCTCTCAATCCTTCATTATATGTTCTGGTATGGATGTATCACTAATCTCCCAATGATGTTAATGCCGGATTGATGGAGGTAAACACAAAATCTCTCGATTGCAAAGAGAGTGCATATGCCGTTGTAGCTCTATAGCGAAGATGCCACTATACCCTAGAAAGCTATGTAGCAGAGACACAATATGTCCTGCATGTGATCTAGCACTGACCGAGATGTGGGAATTCATGGAAGTCGGCTCTTCCACTGACTTTGTATGGTACCGATTTCGACTTCGTAATGGTCGGTTGGAGTATGAGCGGTATACCTCATCTCCTTAGAGCTTAAATATGTTTGAAAAATGTAATCAGCCATGTAGCGTATTTGCATAAAATTGAAATACGATCACCATTGGTGGATGATTATCCTGCTTAGCATGTCCTGGATACATAAATGTTATTTATGTTATTAATTCTTTATTGAATAAGAAACATGTTGCCTTATCAAGTTATAGCTGAAATACTTGAATAGGAATGTTGCTCTAATCTGCATAGATACTGATTTTCCTGCTAATGAAATATATTATCCCACTGCTAAGTTTATTTCTATTAAACTACTATAATAATGTTTATGGTGGAGAGTTATATCTCTCGCTGGGGCAATTGTATAATTGTCTCATCCCCATGGGATTCAACATTTTTAGGTAGATGCAGACAAAGAGGCAGAACCTCTATAGTAGGGGAAGAGCAGTAGCAGCAACAGCAGGGACAACAATGATATCCCCGGTGGGGATACTGGTTGTCAGGCTTTGTACATATGTCAATAGAGTCCTATGTGTCATCTCTGTACTCTCAGGTCCTAGGAGTCAGTAGATAGTGTTTTATAATCGATCTGAGATTTTGGTTTGATGCTTCGAGGATTTTTTTACTTATGCTTTTTAGTAGAGTAATGATGTATATATATTCCTCGAAGGAGAGATGGTACATGAAATGTACAATGTGGACCAATATGTAAATAGTATATTATGGTTCTTGTTTACAGAATTTTCTAGTGAAGGATCTTTTTATAATATGTTTTAATTTTTAGTGATTTTCAGTAATCTATTGCTAATGAAATGCTTTCGCATTAGTTAATCTTATTATATTATTTAAGACCGGTTTTTTTTCCACAAATTAGTGGTATCAGAGCTCTAGGTTTGCTGAGTCTACAGAGACATAGGATTAAGGTCGTTGAGTCTGTTCTAAGTGTTTTCCAGTTTATCTGATAGTCTCTTCTACTCATATACGAGAAGAAGAACTTGAAGATGTCTGGATCACATGACGAACATGTTACTGAGAGTAGTGTTTCTGCACCAGGAGGAGGTGCAAGCGACCAAGATAGAGAGGATCTTGTACCTGAACAACCCCAGTTCAATCAAGCAGATATGGGGAACCCAGCCTTCCAAGCCATGTTTGGATAGTTTATGGCATCCATGACTCATATGACGGATAGGATACCACTACCTGCACCTAGGGCACCTACCCACCATGAAGGACAAGGAGCCAGAAAGACCTTTGAAAGGCTTCGCCAGGTGGGAGCCACAGAGTACGCTGGTACCACTGACCCAACTGATGCAGATTTATGGTTGACGGAGCTGGAGAAAGCTTTTAGAATCCTTAACATCCCTGAAGTAGAGAAGGTGAGGCATGCTGTATACCTTCTGAAGGGGAGTGTTGGTCATTAGTGGACCATAGAGGAAGGTAAAAGACCAGGAGTTGAAGTCAGATGGGATGAATTCTGACGTGAATTTGTCGCTAGATACTTTCCTAAGATGTATCTAGATGAGAAGATCTATCAATTTGAGAGGTTGAGGCAAGGATAGATGAACATTAGCAAATATGAAGCTAGGTTCATGGAGCTTTTGCGGTTCTGTCCTCACATGGCAGCTACGGATGAGGAGAGGATTCGGCGTTTTGAGAAGGGGTTGAATGCTGAATTGACCACTCATGTGTCTGCTCTAGAGAATAGGGAAATATTTGCCACTTTTGTGGAATCCGTGAGGCGGATAGAGAGGTATGTGATCAAGAAGCTACAGACCAGTAATAAGAAAGTGTATCCTCAGTTCCAATAATAAAGGTCTAAGAGTTTCAAGAAACTAAGATTCTCTGCACCACCACCACCACCAAGGTTTAATACCCCGACGTAGTGGACGTCAAGTAGGGGTAAGGGTCATAGTTTTCCTCCAAGTAGAGCCCCCAGTACAGTGTCAGCATCAGTGACAGGACCACCCAGGTAGAGTTTGGGAAGTTACAACTGCTACCAGTGTGGGAGGTCAGGACACTTGAAGAGAGATTGTCCTGAGAAAGTCAGAACTGTAACTCAACCCCAGAGGCAGAGTCAGCAAGGCTCACAGAGGTGACAATTTAGTAATAATGCTAGAGGACGTGGACAAACATCCCAAGTTGGATCATCAGCACCCAACAACCAAGCATAGGGTCAACAGCAAGCAACGGCTAGATTATATGCCATGAATCAGCCCGAAGCAGTAGTCAACCCTCGGGTTGTGACAGGTCAGATGGAACTGTTTTATTATGATATGTCTTTGTCCTGCTTTGTATCTGTGTTAATTGATCTGGGTGCTACACATTCTTTTATCACTCGAGAAGTGATTTATGACTGCAACATGATTGTCAGTCATAGAGCAGATAGTTTGATGCTAGAAACCCCTTTGCTGGGATTTGCAGTGTTGCGGGAGGTGTGTTCTCCCTGCAATCTTTCCTTTTTTATCATCGCATTCAAGTGGAACTAATACCACTTGAGATGCAGGGTTTTGATATAATCCTAGGGATGGACACCTTAGAGAAGTATAAGGTTGTCTTGGATTGTAGTTCCAAGCAGGCTACGTCCACAGACAATGGTGACACATGGATCTTTCAGGGAGACAAAAAGATTCTTCCAACTTGTCTTGTGTCAGCTATGGTAGCTGAGAAGTTGATGAGATAGGGATGCTTTGCATTCTTGGCACATGTGGTAGATACCACAATGGAGAGCCCTCATCCTTTTGAGGTTCCAGTAGTTAGGGAATTTGAAGATGTATTTCCTAAAGAACTTCTAGGTGTTCCTCCGTCCCGAGAGATTGATTTTGAAATTAATCTAATCCCAGACACGCAACCCATAGCACAAACGATGTATAGAATGGCACCTGCTGAGATGGTAGAGCTCAAGAAACAACTGTAAGAGTTTCTTGAGAAGGGTTTTATCTGACCAAGCACTTCACCTTGGGGTGCTCTGGTTCTCTTTGTTAAGAAAAAGGATGGGTCGATGCGGTTATGCATTGACTACAGACAGTTAAATAAAGTAACTATAAAGAACAAGTATCCTCTGCAAGGATAGATGACTTGTTTGATCAGTTGTGTGGTGCAACTATCTTTTCTAAGATAGATCTGAGGTCAGGATACCATCAGTTGTGTATTAAGGAGAGTGATATACCTAAGTCTTCCTTTAGGACAAGGTATGGTCACTATGAGTTCATAGTTATGTCGTTTGGACTAACTAATGCACTAGCTACATTCATGGAACTCGTGAATAGAATCTTTCGACCTTTTCTTGATCAGTGTGTAGTCGTCTTTATAGATGACATTCTGATATACAGTTGAGATGCTCAACAGCATTAGCAGCACCTTCGTCAGGCTTTGACTTTGCTAAGAGAGCATAGGCTATATGCTAAGTTTAGCAATTGTGAGTTCTGGTTACCAGAAGTTTCTTTTCTAGGACATGTTATATCTTCCTTAGGTATCTGTGTTAATCCTTAGAAGGTAGAATATGTCTTGCAATGGGAATAACCAAAGACACCGACGGAGATTTGCAGTTTCCTAGTGTTGGTAGGCTACTACAGGAGGTTCATTAAGAACTTCATCTCTTTAGCTTTACCCCTGACCAAGTTGACCAGGAAGGAGGTTCCTTTATCTGGAATGACATGTGTCAAAATTCTTTCCAGTTGCTAAAAGAAAGGTTAGCAAGTGCACCTGTGCTGGTGTTACCTGAGTAGGGAAAGGGGTATATAGTTTTCGATGATGCATCCAAGAACGGTCTAGGATGTGTGTTGATGCAGGATAAACAAGTGATTTCTTTTGCTTCTCGACAGCTTAAGAAACACGAGGAAAATTATCTGACACATGATCTAGAGCTAGCTGCTGTGGTCCATGCTTTAAAGATCTGGAGACATTATCTCTATGGAGAGACATTCCAGATTTTCACATACCATAAGAATCTAAAGTATATCTTCTCACAGCATGAGCTAAACATGAGGCAGTGCCGCTAGATGGAATTAATCAAGGACTATGACTATACAATTGATTATCATCCAGGGAAGGCTAATGTGGTAGTTGATGCACTTAGTAGGAAATCAGCAACACCAGCCATAGATAAAGCACAGTTGAATTCCTTAGTGTGCTCTAAAAAAGACATGCTTATCTCCTTTAGGCAAGACAATATACAGCTTAAAGTATCGTTGTTAGCTGGGTTGTTAGTTGAGATGCAAGTAAAACCTACTCTGAGGCAATAGATTAAGGAAGCACAACAAGATGATACTGTGATTCAACAGATTAAGTCAGAGTATGGTAGTGAGAAACGGGATGGTTTCCATGATTCAGATGATCAGGTAGTCTGTTACCATGGTAGGATGGTAGTACCTGATGCTGATAACTTAAGAAAGTTAGTTCTGGAAGAAGCTCATTCTTCGATGTATGTTATGCATCCAGGTAGCACCAAGATGTATCATAACTTAAAAGATATGTATTGGTGGTCTGGATTGAAGAAAGATGTAGTTGAGTTTGTTATGTGGTGTTCGGTGTGTCAGCAGGTTAAAGCTAAACATCAGAAGCCTGTAGGAACAATGCAACCTCTACCTATACCGCAGTGGAAATGGGATCATGTAACCATGGACTTTGTGGTTGGTTTGCCCAGAATAGCCAAAAGTCATGATTCCATATGGGTGATAGTTGATAGGTTGACTAAGACAACACATTTCATTCCTGTCAAAACAACCTACATTGTTGAGAAGCTTGCACAGATATACATAGATGAGATAGTGTGGCTGCATGGGGTTCCAGCCACTATTGTTTCTGATAGAGGTCCCCGGTTCACGAGTCATTTTTGGGAGAGATTCCATAAAGCTTTGGGTACACAATTAAGGTTTAGTACAGCCTTTCACCCCCAGACGGATGGACAGTCTGACAGGACTATACAAACTTTGGAGGACTTGCTTAGAGCATGTGTCCTTCAATTTGTAGGAAGTTGGGATCTACACCTGAGCTTGATAGAATTTGCTTACAATAATAGCTATCAGCACAGTATTGAAATGGCACCATATGAAGCATTATATGGTAGACGTTGTAGATCTCCTTTATGTTGGTATGAAATAGGGGAGTACCAACTTTTGGGTCCTGAGCTAGTTCAGCAGACAACTGAGAAGATTAAAGTAATACAACAACAGTTGAAAGCTGCTCAGGATAGATAGAAATCTTATGTTGATAAGATTCATAGACCCTTAGAATTCCAAGTTGGAGACAGAGTGTACCTCAAGGTCTCACCTTGGAAAGGTATCCTCAGATTTGGAAAGAAGGGCAAGTTAGCTCCTAGATTTATGGGGCCTTATCCAATCATTGAGAGGACGAGAAAGGTAGCCTATAAGCTGGAGTTACCACTTGAGTTGCATAGATTGCACCCAGTGTTTCACATCTCCATGATGAGAAAGTGTCATCTTGACATAGAATTAGTTATGCAACCTATGGAGGTAGAACTAAATGATGATATATCATATGTTGAAGGACCTGTGTTGATTCTTGATAGGAGAATCAAAAATCTGAAAAAGAAAGATATATGTCTTGTGAAAGTTCTCTGGCATCATCGTGGCATTGAAGAAGCTATGTGGGAGCCATAGGAAGAGAAGAGGAAGAAGTATCCTTCTCTTTTCTCTTGATATTTTCGTTGATGATTTCGGGGACGAAATTCTTGTAAGGGGTGGATAACTTGTAACATCCCTGGCCTGGGTTATGTTTTAACCCTAGGTTTTTTGTTTAAGAAAGATAATTATATGCTTGATATTATCTTTTGAAAAGTAATTAAGGCTCAAGAGGAACTTATATTTCAATTTCAGTCCATTTTGAACTATGTTGAAAATAATGTTTTACTTGCTTTGGACTAAAGTGCAAATTACCCAAGTTGAGGGGTTAAATTGCAAATGTTACATGATAATATGTTCCTCATGTGTTGAATCATCATTGGAATGAATATGATGTAGAGGTATGGCTAGTGAAATCCTGAGTACCAAGAAAGAGCTGATAAAGCAATGTTTGTGCATTAAAACCTAGTTTTGGTGTAATGTGCAATTTACCCAAAACCCAGGGTTAAATATGTAATTTACCACTTCACAATAGTCCCTAATATTCTTGGCATCTTTTATAGGCAATAAAATGAGTGGGGCATCTCATTTGATCTACTTTGAAGGAGAGAGAATCTTGATATTAAAATAATCAAGATTTAAGCATAATTGAAATAATGCAAAAATAATTATATTAAATGGATTGCCCTTCAACCAAAATTGTGTTGGTTGAAATCCACACATATGTATGTACTTGTGCCTTTCAAATGCAAAGGAAAGATCAATGTGAGTGGAGAACCCACTCACATTAAGAAACTAAAAACAATTATCCACTCACTTATGGATAATTACTATTATAAAGGTTAAGGTGCTTAATTTCTTTTCCCTTAATTCATGGATAATGGAAGGGAGTTCGGTGGTGATAAAGGTACCTTGGCATGCAAGGAACCAAGGGGGAATAGGTGGAAACAATTTCGGAATTAAAGAATTGAGATGAGGCATTTTCTCTCTCATTGATTTTCTTATAAAAACACCCTTTACAACTCAAACCAAGGACTTTTTCAAATCCACTTCTTCCCTTTGCTTGCAAAAATGATCAAGGGAGCTAGGAACAGCAGGAATACGACCCCCAACCTGTTGGTAAGCTTCTTGACCTTCGTTCATCTTGATTTCATGGTGGAAATCACAAATCAATACATGATTTCTTCTTATCTCGATCCCATCTTCAATTCTAACCTTTCCTTTTCACTCAAAAGCTTGAGGAACGAACCTTGTGGTGTGGAAAATCTTCTTCCACCATTTTTGATGTGAAGATCCAAGATTTGAAGCTCAATTGGAGGTGGGTTATATAACTTGAACCCCTATTCATTGTTATTGAATTCAATTTCTCAAACAATTATGTTCAATTTCTCTTCTTGCAATTCATTTGATTAATTGATGCAATTACCATGATAATGGCAGTAGTTTTCGATGGACTAAGGCTTGATGATGATAACATCATCTTATGCACACATTCCAACAAGTTTTTATTGCAAACGGTTTCAAGACTTTGGTCCAAACGGTTTCACCACACCGTTTGGAGACCAAACGGTTTGCAAACTATTTGGAGGTTTGGATCCCAAACCATTTAGATGAGTTGACCATTTGGATGGGTTGACCATTTGAGGTCAGGACCCTAGTAAATGTTGGATGATGATCTAATGGATTCATTGATTAATTCAATATATGGACAATCCTCCAATTAGAAACCCTAATCGGGTTAAGTGTTGAATTTGCAATTGTTTGACTTAATGTTTTGGGTTGATTAACCCAAACGGCCTCAAGACCGTTTGGAGGTCATCCCAAACGGACTCAAGACCATTTGGAGGTCAACCAAGACCTTTTGGAGGTCTAGGGTTGAGTATGGTTGAGTGATTGAAGATTTAGAGATATCAAATTGAAGTGCAATCAATAGTTAATTTGATGATCAATCCAATGATCTAAACCCTAATTGGATTTCACAAATTTTAATGAATGATGAGAAAAACAGTCTCAAGACCATTTGGAGGTCAACCAAACTACCTCAATACCATTTGGAGGTCATCCAAATGACCTCAATACCGTTTGAGGTTAGGTCATATCATAACTTGATGATGATTCATTGATTATAATTGAATTAGTTCCACAATGTTAACCATTGATGGTTCCTCGATTTCAAAACCCTAATTGATGGTTTCCTGAGTATAAATCCTAGTTCAATTGGTTTCAAAACCCTAATTGATGGTCCAATTGAAGGATGATTCAATAGTTCAATTGATGAATAAATTAAGGAATCAATTGATAGGCAGATCTTTGTTGGAAACCTTGAATTGGTTAAGTATTGAAAGACCTTTTTGGTCCATTCGGTTTTGAGAGGGTTTGGACCAAATGGTCTTAAGACCGTTTAAGTCCAAACGGTCTCAAGATCATTTGGGTCCAAATGGTCTCAAGACCGTTTGGGTCCAAATGATGCCAAACTGTTTGGTGACCCAAGCCCATTTGATTTCAACAAATTTCTTGCTTAAACGGTTTCAAGGGCAATGTGCCCAAATGGTTTCAAACCATTTGAACTCTGAGAGGCCAAGACCATTTAAGGTCTAAGTAATCAAAATTGTTTGAGGTTCAACATGGTTAATCCATTTGGATACCTAATGTAATTGAATACTCAATTGGTCAATTCAATTGGATACCTCATGTAATTGAAGGTTCAATTGATCAAATCTTCTAGACATCCTAGAAGAGGATGAGAGAGAGAGATTCATACATGAAAAATAATCATGTAGCAATCAAGCCTAACACATTCAAAATAAGTGATATATATAATTAGGGTATGATCCTTGACAAAGAGATCATGAAATCCTAATTGATGAACTCAAACCCTAAATTAGGGCAATTCTGAATGAAATCCTAATTTAAGAGGATGATGTGATATGAATTTAGAGTAATGACATGAGTAACCCTAATTTAGGGTATTTTAATGTAAAACCCTAATTGGGATGAATAGTAAACCCTAATTATGGGTTATTGAGTATAAACCCTAATCTAGGGTGATGTGATGTGAATAGTAAACCCTAATTCTAAATAGGGTGAAGGTGTGTGAAAACCCTAATTCTAGATTATACTATATAGCATGAAACCCTAATCTTGGATAATGAAATGATGAATCATTGGTCCTAATTGAACTAAGGGGATGTGTAACCCTGATTGAAATAAAATGGGAAACCCTAACCCCGATAAGGGAATAGTGGTGCTACCCTTGATTAGCATGGAACTAAATTATGAATGATATATTTGTTATCATCTGTACTAACCATGCAGGTATCCTGAGATGATGAACATAGCCAGGTATGAGCTATGATGATTTATTTGTTGAAATTTTTTATTGGGTCTTGTGTGCCATAACATGCCTTGTTGCTTAGTAAGAGGTAACAAGAGAGTTAATGGGCCTCAAGTGCTAGATGAGATGCTTGTGTAGCAAGTGTCATGTGTACCTTGGTCAGATGACCTGAAGGTGATGGTTACCTGAAAAAGTGGTAACAGTGCTCAGTGATGAGCTAAGGGTTTGAATACCCAGAACCATATGTTTATGGCAGTGAGTTTGAAATGAGGGACTGAGATCTCAATGTCTTTTAAAGACTGAGAAGTAACTGATGAAAATAGTACATGTTTCTTTACAGCATTTATCCTAATAAGTTATGTTTGAAAACTTAACTGATGCTAAAAGAATATGATGATGTACTTAAATAATCAAGTGAAAGCTATTCATGTAGTGCTCTGACCATAGATCCATCATCGTCAGTAGTTGGTGATGGTGAAACAGGTTTTCCTATGGGATCTCCTGGAGTTCGCATATTTTGAATATGTGGGGGTCAATGGGTGAAAATATCCTTGCGTCCTAGTGGGGGAATTGATGGAAGGTAAACATTAAACCTCTCAATCCTTCATTATATGTTCTGAGATGGATGTATCACTAATCTCCTGATGATGTTAATGTCGGATCGATGGAGGTAAACATGAAATCTCTCGATTGCGAAGAGAGTGCAGCCGCCGCTGTAGCTCTATAGCGAAGATGCCACTATTCCCTGGCAAGCTATGTAGCAGAGACACGAGATGTCCTACATGTGATCTCGCACTGACCGAGATGTGGGAAGTCATGGAAGTCGGCTCTTCCACTGACTTTTTATGGTACCGATTTTGACTTCACAATGGTCGGTTGGAGTATGAGCGGTATACCTCATCTCCTCAGAGCTTAAATATGTTTGAAAAATGTAATCAGCCGTGTAGCGTATTTGCATAAAATTGAAATACTAGCACCATTGGTTGATGATTATCCTGCTTAGCATTTGCTGGATACATAAATGTTATTTATGTTCTTAATTATTTATTGAATAAGAGACATGTTGCCTTATCAAGTTATAGTTGAAATACTTGAATAGGAATGTTGCTCTAATCTGCATAGATACTGATTTTCCTGCTAATGAAATATATTATCCCACTGCTCAGTTTATTTCTATTAAACTGCTATAATATTGTTTACGGCAGAGAGTTATATCTCTTGCTGGGGCAATTGTATAATTGTCTCACCCCCGTGGGATTCAACATTTTTAGGTAGACGCAGACAAAGAGGCAGAACCTCTGTAGTAGGGGAAGAGTAGCAGCAACAACAGTAGGGACAACAGTGATATCCCAGGTGGGGATACTAGTTGTCAGGCTTTGTACATATGTCAATAGAGTCCTATGTGTCATCTACGTACTCTCAGGTCCTAGGAGTCAGTAGATAGTGTTTTATAATCGATCTGAGATTTTGGTTTGATGCTTTGAGGATTTTGTTACTTATGCTTTTAGCAGAGTAATGATGTATATATGTTCCTCGAAGGAGAGATGGTAAATGAAATGTACAATGTGGACCAATATGTAAATATTGTACTGTGGTCCTTGTTTACATAATTTTCTAGTGAAGGATCTTTTTATAATATGGTTTTAATTTTTAGTGATTTTTAGTAATCCATTGCTAACGAAATGCTTCTGCATTAGTTAATCTTATTATATTAGTTAAGACCGGTTTGTTCGCCACAACTTTCACATGTTCAGCTCCTGTTGCAAAAATATGTACTTCAGGTTCTTGTGATCTGTGAAGATCAGACACTTCTCACTGTAAAGGTAGTGGCTCCAGATCTTCAAAGCATGGACCACTATAGCTAGCTCCATATCACGGGTTGGGTAGTTCTCCTCATGTTTCTTAAGTTGTCACAAAGAAAAAGAAATCATATTCTTGTCTTGCATTAGCATGTAACCCAAACCATTCCTCAATGCATCACAGAAGACTATGATTATTTCCCTTGCTCAGGAAGAACTAACACTAGTACACTAGTCAACTTCTCTACTGGAAGGCTCACAGACACTTGTCATCCTAGATGAAAGGCACATCTTTCCTTGTCAGCTTCGTTAAGGGTAATGCCACCGAACTGAAGTTCTTGATGAACCTCTAGTAGTATCCTACCAAACCCAAAAAACTATGAACTTATGTCGGCATCTTCAGCTGCTCCCATTCTGTCATATATTCCACTTTCTTGGGGTCCACACAAACTCCCTCAGCATATCACGTCCTAGGAAGGACACCTCCTTCAACCAAAACTCACACTTACTGAACTTGGTGTACAACTGATGCCGCCTCAACGTGGCCAATGCTTGACGTAGATGTTGGTCATGTTGTTGGTTGTCCCTGAAGTAGTTCAAGATATCATCTATAAACACTACCATGAACTGGTCTAGATAGGGTCTAAGCATCCTATTCATCAGATCCATAAAAACCGCCAGTGCATTGGTTATCCCAAATGGCATAACCATGAACTCGTAATGACCGTACCGGGTCCTAAACGTTGACTTAGGTATGTCATCTGCCTTGATCCGCAATCGATGATATCCCGATCTCAGATATATCTTGGAGAACATTGCAACTCCTCACAAATGGTCAAATGGGTCATCAATCTGAGGTAAGGGATACTTGTTCTTTATTGTCACCTTGTTCAACTGTCGGTAGTCTATGCACAACCTCATAGATCCATCTTTCTTCTTCACAAACAGCACTAGAGCACCCCATGGTGATGTACTTGGTCTGATAAAACCCTTCTCAAGAAACTCTTGCAACTATTTCTTCAACTCTGCCATCTCAGATGGTGTTATCTTGTATGGTGTCTAAGCTATCGGATGGGCACTCGAGACTAGATTGATCTCAAAATCAATCTTTCGGGTGGGGAGCACCTAGAAAATCCTCTCAAAACACATCCTCAAACTCACATGCAACTGGTACTTCCTGAATACTAGGATTCCTCACCTTAATATCCCTCACATGTGCCAAAAATGCCTCACAACCTTGCCTCAACAACCTCTTTGTCACCATCGCTGACAGTAGACACATTAGAAGAATCTTTCTATCTCTCTGGAAGATCCACGTCTCATTACCATGCCAAAATGAAGCCACCTTGGCACCACAGTCCAAGACCACCTGAGACTTCTCCAAGGTATCCATTCCAAGGATCACATAAAATCCATGCATGTCAAGCGGCATGAGATCCACTTGAATGCTATGTCCTAAAAAAGAAAGGACACAGGAAGGACACACCTCCCGCAACTCTGTAGAACCAATTAACGGGTTTCTAAATGAATGATATCATGTCTATGTCTAGCATGCAAAGAGATACTAGCAATTACTAAACGGGTGATAAAAGAGTGAGTCGCACTTGGATCAACCAAAATGGATAAAAAGCAACAACAAGACAAATCAAAATGTAATAACTCCATCAGACCTGTCACTACTCGTGAGTTGACCACTCCTTCTAGCTGACTCATGCCATAGAATCTAGCTATCACCTAGTGATGTCCCCATCCTTGTCCCCTAATGGCATATCCTAAAGAACTAGCCTATAATGTATGTCCATGTCCTCGTCCTCCTCCACTACTATATTGTTGTCTCTATGAGCCCTGATGGCTCTTCCTGGGTCACTTCATCATCCTTCATGGAACCAAACTACTTGGTATGCCCAACCTGGCCACACTTGTAGCATGTTTTGTTCTCATACCATGGCCTTAATGGCCCTATCACTTATACTAATGCTGCACTGGTGGCTCCTGTGGGTGGAAAACTATGGCCTCTGCCTTTGCTGGGAGATCATTGAGTTTGTGCATTGGACCTCTACTAACCTGGTGGTGTAGAAAACCTAGGATTCTTTAAGCCTCTAGACGACTACCCCTGGTATTATGCATGCCTCTTCTTGGCATTCTACTCCCACTTATCAACCACAGACCGTTCAATCATCCTGATAGACTCCGCAAACATTGCAAACTTCTCATGATTCTCAACCATTACCACAGCTGTCGACAGCTCACTATTCAGGCCCTTTTCAAAACATCTGATCCTCTCCTCATCTGTCACCACCATGTGAGGACAGAACCTCAACAACTCCATGAACTTTTCCTCGTACTCATTGATCGACATGGGTCCTTCCTTGATCTTCTTAAATTGAGAGATCTTCTCATCAAGATAGATACGCGAGAAGTACCTACTGACAAATTCCCACCTAAACTCCTCCCAATTGACCTCAACACCTAGTTGTTTCTCTTCCTCAATGGCCCACCAGTGGCCAATACTTCCCTTTAGAAGTTACATTATATTCTTCACCTTATTAGCCTCAGGGATGCTAAGGATCTCAAAATCCTTCTCCAGTTTCATTAACTAAAGATCTGCATCTGCTGGATCTGTCGTACCAGCATACTCCACAGCTCTGGCACGTCTCGACCTCTTGAAGGTCTTCCCAATTCCTGAGGATTCCACATCTTGGTTAGCACAAGAGAAACACTACAGAGACATATCAGTTAACTATAAAATATGACATATAGTCAACAGAAGGATCAACTCACGCATGGCCATCCATATAAAACACCTAGCCCACCTTGGTATAGGTAACGACGCTAGAAGAATAGGCCCATGCATGGCTATTCTTAAAATAAGGAGTGGCTCACGCATGGCCATCCATATCAAAAGGAGATGGCTCATGTCTGGCCATCTCACACAACTTGTAATTGTAGACACAAAGAGATACTTCGACTTGCACCCCCACATATTAAAAAATATATGCTCTGAGTTATACTCGTTTCACCAATCCAACAATTAGAGCTGACACTGGAAAGGATCTATGGGACATGGCACCTACATGATTAAAGTTCCACTTGATTAGTTATCCAATTGGGTTACTTTTAGCATCAATCAAGTTACAATATATAAAGCCAAAAACAAACTCTACAAGAAAGAAGGTAAATTGCAACTCCAAAAGATATAAAATGTACAAGGTGTGAACTTGTCACACAATCACCACATGGTACTCAAATCTCTGCCATTCACAAGGTCAACACCAATGTTACACATCATTGTGGGATATCAATCCCTTAGTCATGTCACTTGAGGATATCACCTCTCAAGGCATCAAACCATCACCAGGTCACAGGACCTATCACATTAAACCTTGTATGTGTTTCATCACATTATGCCTCATTAGTGTGCAAAAGCACTACATTGTATCATATAATCACCACCATAACATACACAAGCCATGACATACACATCACTTGCAAGGTTAGGGGCTTATAAATAGGAAAGAGAAAGTAGTATAACATATGAACATCTTAAGAGAGTGAAAGCAAACACATCATATAGCTCATCATTAGGGTTAGGGCTCCATGCTTAGCCGATTAGGGTTTTGTAGACACATCAAATCATTAAACCCTAGATATGACACCTCCCATGCTTTGGAACACTTTAGGGTTAACTATCATGATTAAGGTTAAGCAAACACTCATCCCAACAACACTCTACCTCGTTCATTCATCACTCATACAAGTGCATTGGTTGTATGTTCAAGCATAAGTCTTAACCATTCATCACCCATGTGTTGCGATCACCCACTAACATGGGTTATGAACACCACCATGGGTCTCTCGACCACGACCAATACCCTGATGTCATGACCGCGACACACCAGGGGGGGCATGTCTCAACCCAACAAAGTCTAGGGTTCCCACCACCCAAAGCAAACATGTCATGGCCTCCAACCTCAAGGGAAGCAACTCGACCAATACAAAGACTGACTCGACCTCAAACCACGCCATGGTTTGCATCCAAAAAAAGATAGGTGAGATGTTGTGACCACGAAAAGGGTAAAGGTCACTAACATCATAACATCATAAAAGCAAGGTAATAACTCATCTAGGGCAGGTATCTCAATCAAACGGTCCACCAACGTCTCGATGGATACCATAAAATACCAAGATGTAATGACCACCAATGGTCAAGCTACTACCAAGACAAAGAACCAACATCACACCAAGGCTAATCAAGGTCAAAATAGAAGAAAACCATAGCTAAAATAGAAGAGAACAACATGGAACACCATCACGTTTAAGGAGGAAAATATCTCTCAAAAACCGGTCATTAAAACCCTAACACTTGCATCATGAAACCACCATGAAAAAGGGATCTCAAATAAGAGAGAAACAAGTTAACCCGCACCAAAATAGAACCAAAACTTCATGGAATGCCAAAACACTCAATCATCATGCATGCAACCAAAATCAAAGTCAAGAGATAGGGGAAAAACATCAATGCACCATAACCACCAAAATGGGGTACAAAACTAGGGTTTTGGATTCCATCCAAACCAAGCATGACCCCAACATCAACCAAGTTCTAGGGTCTATCATCAAACATAAGAGAAACACTATAGAGACATATCAGTCAACCGTAAAAGATGACATATAATCAATAGAAGGATCAACTCATGCATGGCCGTCCATATAAAACACCTAGCCCACCTTGGTACATGTAACAACGCTAGGAGAATAGGCTCATGCATGGTCATTCTTAAAAGGAGTGGATCACACATGGCCATCCATATCACAAGGAGATCGGCTCAGGCATGGCCATCTCACACAACTTATAATTTTTGACACAAGGAGATACCTCGACTTTCACCCCCGCATATTAAAAAATATGCGCTCTGAGTTATACTCATTTCACCAATCCAGTAATTAGAGTGGACACTGGAAAGAATCTATGGGACACGACACCTACATGATTAGAGCTCCACTTGATTAGTTAGCCAATTGGGTGACATTTAGCATCAATCAAGTTACAATGTATAAAGCTAAAAACAAACTCTACAAGAAAGAAGGTAAATTACAACTCCAGAAGATATAAAATGTACAAGGTGTGAACTTCTCACACAATCACCACATGGTACTCAAATCTCTGTCATTCACAAGGCCAACATCAATGTTACACATCATTGTGGGATATAAATTCCTTAGTCACATCACTTGAGTATATTACCTCTCAAGGAATCAAACCATCACTAGGTCATGGGACCTATCACATTAAACTGTGCATGTGTTTCATCACATTATGCCTCATCAATGTGCATAAGCACTACATTGTATCATATAATCACCATTATAACATACACAAGCAATGACATACACATCACCTGCAAGGTTAGGGGCTTATAAATAGGAAAGAGAAAGTAGTATAATAGAAGAACATCTCAAGATAGTGAAAGCAAACACATCATATAGCTTGTCATTAGGGTTAGGGCTTCATGCTTAGCCGATTAGGGTTTTGTAGACACATAAAATCATTAAACCCTAGATATGACACCTCCTATGCTTTGGAACACTTTAGGGTTAAAGATCATAATTAAGGTTAAGCAAACACTCATCCCAGCAACATTTACCTGGTTCGTTCATCATTCATACAAGTGCATTGGTTGTATGTTCAAGCAGAAGTCTTAACCATTCATCACCCATGTGTCTCTACCACCCACTAACATGGGCCATAGCCACTACCATGGGTGTCTCGACCGTGACCAACACCCTGATGTTGCGACTGTGACACACCAGGGGGCATGTCTCGACCCAACAAAGTCTAGGGTTCCCACCACCCAAAGCAAACATGTCATGACCTCCAACCTCAAGGGAAGCAACTCGACCAAAACCAAGAATGTCCTGACCTCAAACCACGATGTGGGTCATGGTAAAAAAAACTATAGGTGAGATGTTGTGACCGCAACAAGGGTAAAGGTCACTAACATCTTAACATCATATAACCCTTCCGAAATAGAAGCAAGGTAATAACTAATCTAGGGAAGGTGTCTCGATCAAATGGTCAACCAGCATCTCGATTGATACCATAAAAGACCAAGGTGTAATGACCACCAATGGTCAAGCTACTACCAAGACAAAGAACCATAATCACACCAAGGCTAACTAAGTTCAAAATAGAAGCAAACCATCATCACACCAAGGCTAACTAAGTTCCAAATAGAAGCAAACCATGGATAAAACAAAAGAGAATAGTAGGGAACACCATCATGCTCAAGGAGGAAAACATATCCCAAAAACCAGTCATCAAAACCCTAACACTTGCACCATGAAACCACCATGAAAAAGGGATCTCAAATAAGAGAGAAACAAATTAACCCGCACAAAAATAGAACCAAAACTTGATGGAATGCCAAAATGCTCAATGATCATGTGTGCAACCAAAACCAAAGTCAAGAGATAGGGGGAAAACATCATTGCACCATAATCACCAAAATTGGGTACAAAACTAGGGTTATGGATTCCATCAAACGAAGCATGACCTCAACATCAACCAAGTTCTAGGGTCTATCATCATCTACCAACATGTTAAGGAAACATTCTAGATATGGAAAATAGTAGCATGCATCTAGAGAAAGTGCATTAATAGAAAGCGTTAAGAGTTATACAACCCGCCAGAAAGAAGGTCACTCCAAGGGTTGCAAGCTCCAAACACACGATCCCAAGGATGATGAAGCTCCATTAAAAGCTCCACCCTTGGCTACAAGAACACCTCAAGAAAGAGAACACACCATGGTCAAAGATTGCCCAAGGAAAGAGAGCAAGAAGCTCAAGGCTGAACCAAAAGAAAGAGGGGGGAAGAGATAAGAAACTTCCTCTCACTTGGGTGTCACCTTGTAAAAACATGGCCTATGACCCCTTGTGAGGAGGAGTTTACTCTCAAGAACGACCACCATGTCAGAACATGGTCTAAGGCCGAGAAAAGGGAAGGAGGTAGAATATCTAAGGAAAACACCATAAAGGAAAGGTAAACACTTACCAAGGTAGAAGATGATCAAGGGTCACCACAAGCACCACATGCAAGGTCGATCCTCCTTCAAGGCACCAAGAATATCACCTCCTTGCTCCATCAAGCATCAAGGATGACCAAGCAAGGAAGGACAAAGAAGATGGCTGAAAAGGATCCCTTGCATGGAATGAAGACGGTTTATATAGCAAAGGAGGAGAGAGGTAGGGAAAGAGACGAGTTGTCAACAAGATAGGGTTCTAAAGGGACACTTTTCCACCCAAGAAACAAACATGCACCCACTTAAAACCCACATACATGAGATGGTGATACACTCTATGTTGGGTCTCGACCCACTTGGGTCACCCTCATAGTTACGATCGCGACCCACCATGGAACACCATCCATGGTCGTGACAACACCACCAAACACAACAAGGTCGCGACACACAAGGTCACCAAACCCCTCCTAGGTCGAGACACCCTATAGAAAGGCAACAATCTCAACCCAAGATCACCCAAAACCATCTTGGTCACGACCAAAACACCTAGAGGGGTGTCTCGACCGTAAAACCCACAAAACAACCCCTGGGTCGCGACATAGGTCGCTACACCGACAAGGTACACAAATCCTAGAAACCCTAATCACCCAAGGTGATTCCACCACTCAACCAAAGCTCAAACAAGGCACCCCAAAGCATAGAAACCTCTATCATGAAGTCAAGAGAGAGAAGGACCACTCTAGAGGTGACAAATTGCAAGATAACCCCTCAACTTGTGTAAATTACAATTTGTACAAAAACAAGCGCACAAAGCACAAATATCATCCAAACAAGCTCAAACTGGAAACTAAAGCCCTCCACAAGATTTAAGATCATCTCAAAAGATTAGAACAAGGTTCTAAATACAAACAAGGTTAACCTAAAACACAGGTCAGCGGTCTTACATAGCATGTGCACAAATTGTGCATTTATGAAATGACAAGATATCGTCTTCAACCATACTACGAGAAGCAACAATTGGACAAGAAGACAGTACAGAGGCTGGTTGCACCATTGGAGGTGGGAGTTGAGGATGCTTGGACTCCAGATCTAACCGTGAGGTAACATTATTTGGTGCAATATCACTAGTAGAGAGAATCTGAATATTTGCAGCAAACTAACCATCTTTGACCTTAGGCTTGACACGAGAAACATTTAGGCCGTGTTTGGTTCACTGGAAAGGACTACAAAAGGATGTGGGGAGGAAAAAGATAGGAAGTACATGAACGGGATCAGCTGATCATTTTCCTATCCTATGTTTGGATGAAACCATGGATTAACAGATAATCGTTGTTGTGATGAGAAAAAAAAATGAGGTTGCAAGAACAAGAAGGGATAAGTTCAGAATTTGTGACCGATAAACATAGAGGTTCGTGCGAAAATGATAGCACTCAGTCGGCCATTGGTTTATTCGTTGCCTAATCGAAGTGTGAAGGCACACTCCAGGAGCTACATGCACAACGAATTTAGCCAGAAACTACCGAGAGAGAAAATCGGTGACAGACGAGCAGACAATTTGGGAAATTTGTGAGGTTGCCAAAATGGATGATAGCAAGGAGAAGGGCATGAAGTTAAACCTCCTGAAGAAAAGATCAACGAAGAGACGAAGAGGAGTCGATGAAGGGGAGCAGAATTGTTGGGTAGAAATTACCTGACGGTGAGAAGGTGAAACTGGGAGGGAAGATGATCCCAGGTGATGTTGCTTCACAACGAGGAGAGAGGAATGAACGTCAGTCTCGACTTGGGGAATTGGGTTCCGTCCGATTGTGGGTGACTTCTATTACCACGCAAATACCTAGGGGTAGTGTGGAACATCAAAGTCCTAAGGAGTTGGGACTCTACTCCCCTCCAAATGCTATCCTAAAATAACCTTTACGCAAACAAATATAGGATTGCACTTGTTAGTAGGATTACAATCTTATCCTTTGTGGAATCCTACAAACCAAACGGGGCCTTAGGTCTAAGGCATGAAAATTATTACATTATTGGTATTGCAAAATACGGATAAGAAATTGTTGAATGTCACTTAGTGAGTGATGAGACTGACAGATCTTCGCTTCACATTTTCTTTTCAATTATTAGGTCTTCAGCTTCTACTTCGAAAAGAAAAGAAAAAAAACATGTAGATCATCTATTCCAGTTGCGGATGCGGTGGGCCCTGGCCCGCCCATGTATGAGAGGATCCCTACTTCCCTTCGCGAACCGAGTATCGCACAAACTAATAAATGGCCGAAACCGTGTCGGTGGCTGATTGGTGCAGTGTCTATTTCATGTAATTATCCAGCAGCTGGACAACCCGGCGCTCAGGGCCCGTGATGTAAAAGGACACGAGGGCGGAGGGGCTGGGCCCGGGGCTCACCTCCGTCACGAGTCATGACTACCACCACTCTAGGACGGCGGCGGCGACGAAGCCTAGCTATTCGGACCGGAACAGTTCGCCGTTGATGTTTTACCACTAGAGAGTGAGATATAAATCTCAGTGAGTCAGTGACGACATGCGGTCGGGTGTTGGCGCCGTCGGATCTGCGCTGAACGGCATTCGACTGGCGGTGCGTCTTCCACCAACAATGCCCATGGGACATTTAATGCCGGACTTTGTTACAAAGGGGGAGGGAAAATTTAATGAAAAAAAAAAAAACAACGACCAAGGATTCAAGGACATTCTGTTGCGCTGGTGGACAAGTCTATTCATGAAGTAAGCCAGCCGTTGCAGCAATCAGCAATGTGTATGTGAGCTGGTAAGATCTTACAAGGCCAACTCATGCACCCTGTGATCTCATCTTTTGCTTTGATATAATAAAAATATAAAAACGAGCCGTCCAAAAGCCAACTCGCGAGCACTTTACAACTAAACTAGCCATCAGTTATGCAAGCCGGAATAAAAGCAAAGAAACAGTCACCCGACGTGTTATTAGCATGCAGCCAGCCGGATTACCCGTGATTCCATCCCATCTCATTTAGATATCAAGACGGGCAGGCTGGGGAGCTTGTCGTTCTCGATCTGCCCTCGTACAGTGCTTTAGTGGCTTAGCCTGATTTCTCCCTCCTGCCCAAGCGGGGTGTGTGTGCGCGATGAGATAACGCGCTAGTTAATTAAGGCAGTGGAGAGACTGGCGCATGCATCTAGACTTGACCAACGAAGAATATGTATTCAGTGGCGGGTCTAGAAACTTGTAGTATGGGGGCTGAGTCAAATATGTCATCACTAAATATATGGACCTAAATGCTTATAATACAGATTACTTAGTTAGATCAATAATCATCAAGATGTGCAACCCTAATATTGTCTATGCCCAACCCGTACCGGAACTTGGGCATGTACCTCATTGATTACTTAATCCAAAACACTAAATGGTTTTCAATATATTTTAATTGAAACTTCTAATATATTTGAGTGCACCATTTCTAGTAATATTGATCCATGTTTGAACCATAACCGGCAGGGATCATGATTTCTTTACCTTCTTTCATCATTTTTTTACTATGCAGAAAGATTGATATTGATGTCCTTAACAAATTTGTGATCTAAATTTTAAAAAATTATAGCTATAAAAAGATTTTGCAAAATACAAAAGAAAAAATGAGAGATATCACATCAATGTTGATTCATGTAAAAATTCTACTCACGAACACAACAATAACGATCAAAATAATAAGAAATTTGCATTGTCTTCCTTTCTTTTTTTCTCCTTTTGTTATGGCTTATCATCCTACCACTTAACAACACAAAAACTAAAATACTACTAATTACTTCTTAGCGCCTACTTGAGAGATGGGATTTTGCCCAACAATTTGAAAAGCATATAGGAGTAAAAATATTAATTTTGTGGGAGAATTGAACTTGAGATGATTAGATTCAAGTACAACAACATTTACCAACTAGGCTGCACTTACAATTTTGCTACTTTGAAATAACATGTAGATATCTTGGTTGTATTATTTAGGGCAGGCAAAACAAGACCCGACCTGAATGACCCGAACCGAACCCAAAATTTTAAGCAAGTTTAGGGTCTAAAGTTTTTTGACCATATCTAAAAATGACCCAAACTCGAAGAACCCAAAATTAATTTAGGGTCGGATTCGGGTTTGTACTTTAGACCCAAATTGACCCTAATTGACCCAAAATTTAGAATTATATTTTCAAATAAAATTACAAATATTATACTTTAAGACACCCAATGGCCCATTAAATTACTAACCCATCAATCATGAAGTTTATTTTGACAATTCTACATAGTTTTGTATTTATTTGTATGATTTATTATATAAATTATATTATGAATTTGAGTTTAAAACTCTCGAACAAACTGCAATAGGCTTTATATGTGTTTCTCAATCACATTGTAAGTTTATCACAATGAAATTTGTTAATTACACTTGGGAATCATCAATGACTAGATAAATCATAGCATTTTTTAAAAAATTATTATCTTGGTGTTAGATTTATGGGTCAGACCCGATAGACCAGGAAATTATTTGTGAGTACGGTTAGAGTCCAGGGTTTCGACCCGAAAAATTCATCTTTTGTAAGTTTAGGATCTAGTCATAAAGTGTTGACTTGAAATGACCCAAAATAAAACCAGCTCAACCCGAACTTGATTACCACCCCTAGTATTATCCTAACAATTGACATCCACTTATTTGGAGACAGCAAGGAGGTCCTTTCTTTTTTTTAAATATTGATGTGGAGATTTGAACCAGGGACAACTACCAAGAGATACGAAACATTGACCAAACCAGCTGGGTTAAGGGTTGTGTTTGGGTTTGAAACAAACCATATATATTTCTTTATACTACTGTCAAGTTATAACTACTATTTTTAATTGGGGGAGGGGGGCTACAACCACGACAACCTCCCCCTAGGTACACCCTTGTCTGTGTCACAAATGGAATTTGTGGGTGACTGGGTAGCAACAAAGCCAAACAAAATGTAATGGATGAGTGAAGAATTTGTGGGTGGCTGGGTAGCAACAATGCCAAACAAAATGTAATGGATGAGTGACACGTCTAATCTTATAGCAGCGATCATGGCGATTAAATATCTAGGACATGCTTGGATTGGAATGAAATTGAGTTGAAATTGCACTCTAGGTTGTCTTATTTATTAGGTTTTTTGTATAACAAGGAATATGTGTCTTTTGTACAACAAAGCAGGGTAGCATTTTGCTTTTTTTAGGTATTGGTTCAAATAGGGTCAAATACAGATTGGTGATGTTCTTGTGGCATGAAAATGACTACCTTGTCTCCATCTAGTGGGGAAGGATGCAACTCCTTAAGCATATCAACCATGACGATAGTTGGTGCATCTAACTAAATCCTTGGGGACGCAATGAATTCTATATGATCATGGAAGATGAGGCTGGAAAGTACAAAGCTCCACAAGTTTCCTTGTCATGGTGACCAGAAGCTAATAACAAAGACTATAAGGAGTGGGGCCTGAGAGGGACCACTCATTACTTAAATTTAAGGAAAACTTACAAATACCCCTATAGATCAAATCCAACAAAATAAAATCCATTCAAGTAGTTGGGGTTCAAAATATTTCTTTAAATTGAATGATAACATGAACATAGTTTTGTTGAAGTGGAAATTTAAATCTAACTGTGACATGATTTTCTCATCAAAGTTTAACTAATGAGCTATAGATGGATTCTAATTGAAATTAAAGTTTAAACTACTCAGATCAGTTTGTTGTTAGTAACTTCTCCATCTTAGAAGTCCTCATCAGCTAGATATGAGTGTCACCACCTAACTCCTAGTCCTCAGACTATGCAACCTTTGAGTGGGTTGAATATAACACCCAAAGTAGAGGGAACAAAAAGGATAGAACATCAGTGAACACTGAGTATGGGCAGTATATAATAATTAGGTATTAGAGTAAAATTCAAAATATAATTTTAAAAGAGTTAAAATATTTTATAGGCGTGTTAATTATGTCAGTAGTTACTCATGTGTGACAAAACTAGAACAACTATAAACATTTTTGTAGGAAATAACACATCTATCATAAATATGGATGAGCGGGAACATATATACATCTGCTCTGAGCAGGATAGGATACACATCTTCTCTAATAATATCACCTGCAGGAATTATCACCTCTACATTATCAAATGTGGGAATTTACACAACCACATAGAATAACACATGTCACATCATACTAGTAGTCACCGCATGATGCATAACAAGAGAGTATGTTAGTTTAATTCATGATATGAGAGATTAGGACATCCATTGAAAATTAAGTGAGTCAAAATACCCATAACAAAAGTCTCATAGATAAAAGAGATTCTAGTAACAAAATGGATCTTTAAAATAGGAGTAATGCAAAGAAATAACTTTATTATGATTGTAAGACCCCTGACCATGCTTAAAGTGTTAAACATGTTTAATTACCATAATTGAGTACTTTAAAACTTAATTAAACCTTGTGATATGTTTTGGTATCATGTGACAAGATTAAGTTTCAATTATGGTCCAATTTGGACATTGTTTGAGCAGGTTATGTAATTTTATGTATATTTTGGACTTTTATAAAATTTACCCAAATCTGAGGTTTTCCTTGCAATTTGTGACATGAATTATGTTTGTTAGATGTTTTCTTAACGTTCTTGAGCTTTTTGAGTCATGGGGCTCTTAGTTGAACCTTGGCTTGGAGGTGTTTCTTTCAATGGTGACTTAGGGTTTTTCCCTTTCATGGATGAGCTACCTTTACGAGCTATCAACCAATGGTTCCTCTGTTTGGTTGAGATCCAAAGGTCACCAAAAGGTGGTGACAACTTATTTTCATACCTAGATGTCATTAGGTCGATGGTTTTCTAGTTTTGGTTCACATGGACTGGTGGTTCACTTAAAAGATATGGTCAACCAATGGTTCACCACTTAAGTGACTAAGGCCCCAAAGAACTGATGGTTCCTTTGCTTGGAGGTCAAGGGTCGGCTTGGGGAGCCAATAATCGAATTCTAAGTAGGTCTCCATGAGTTTTGGAACACCTTCTTTCATGTCTATGGAATCTATAGGCTATGGACACGTGGAGAGCTACTTGGACACCTCAAGCTTCTCTCTTTCCTTATCTATAAGCCTTATATACCTATCCATTAGCCCACAAACGAAACCTTTGGAATCATATCTCTTCCCTCCTATATAGAGATTAGTCTTTCACCTTATTGGGGGTGAATAGAGTGCCCAAGGTAGAAGAAGATAGCCAACCTTCTTGTGAGAGCATCTACAATTCGGAGCTACCCTCATCTAGGATTTGTGAAGCTTCCTTTAGGAGATCTTAACCTAAACTAGTATGTTTCTCCTTCTCTACTCAGTTTCTTTTTCTTTTCTTCTTCCTCCTACCTTGTTCTTGGACGGAACAATGTTGTTCCATGGCAAAGTGTGCTTTAAATCTCAAATAACTTATCTTCTTGCTCCCTTTACCTAGGGTTTACTCCCTTTCTTGGAGAAGAAGCTTACTTGACCGAATTCAGACCTAAAGCTAGGGTTATTCACCTTATTTGCTCAAGTTTTCTTACTTCTTGGATTTTGATATTCTTTCTAGAGGCGAGTTTTATAACACTCTTCACTTTTCTTGCTTATTACAAGCTTGCTTACACATGTTCTTGCTCTAAAATGATGATCTAAGCTTAGAGAAGCTATGTATGTTTAAGGTTTCGATTTTAATGTCATTTCTTGCTTAGTTTCCAGTTCTAGATGAACCTAAAAATATGTGCATGACCTTACTGAGGAAGACCTAGATCAGGTTTATATGGCAACCAATGGTGTTAAGTACCTATCAAACAATGGCTTATACTTAGTGTTTTAGGCTAATTTTCAACTATATACATGAACTGATGGATGACCTTATATTAAAATTGATGGAGATGTCTTTTTGGCAACCGATAGTGATGACCAATGGTGTCAAATGATGGCCACACCTTAGGTAAGTTCTAGACTCTTTTGGGAAGCTCAATGATCAATGGTTTATTGCCCTAGAAATGGCATGAACTAATGGTGATTTTTTTAGCTCAACATCCAATGGTGTTCAATGATGGTAGTATTGATCCCATCAGTTGATGGTGACATAATGTGTTAAAACTGATGGTGGTTTAGGTTACCACAACCAATGATGGCAACCAATGGTGTCAACTGATGGTGTAATTAAGTATCATGAGTTGCTTCAGTTAATCCCTAAATTGATGGTTTCTTTGATTATATGATCTGAAGGTTAAAACTACATATCAACTGATAGTTTTGAAATGTTAAAAATGATCCAATGGTTGTGATTGGATGCTTAAACATCTAGTGGTTTAGGAGGAAGTCCATAGTATAATGTGTTGGTTCTAATAATGTGAATTTTATGGTTTCCTACATGTGATCAACCTAAGGAGCTTATTTGTAATAATTGATGATTTCCTTTAAATGTACAACCGGTGGTGAGTTTTATCCCCATAACTAATGGTACCCTTTATGTTATTAAACAAAGTATGCCTAGGGTTATATGGTGACTCTTTCCAGGTCATAACTCGATGGCTTTATAAGTGGTTTATTTTAGGTGTTTACTTATATAAACAACCAATGGTTTTACCTTCTCAACTATCTAATGGTTCTGGGTTGATGCTTGTGGTATGTTGATATGGTTGAATCATGTTGAAGCCTATAGAGGTTTGCTCTTATATAATCTTACCTTTTCCATCATATGAATAGAAATGATAATGACCATATTGTGTTCATAAGCAACCCTATCGGGATATCCTTGTTACATCTAACCCCAATGCAATTAGGTGATGAGGATTAATCATAATCAGCCTCCTTGATTGATTAATAGAATAATGGAGTACTCTCTTTATTCTATAATCTAATGGTTACATATTGATTTATGCATGGATCCATACTTTAGGATGGTATGGAATGTGATGGTGATGCTTTATCTTATGCATCCATGATTATATGGGGATGCCACGAGTTCGGTTTTGGGTATCAATATTGATTTGTAACTCCAGTGTAACTTATCTTATTAAACCTATCACTAATGCAAATAGATGATGATGGTTAATCATGTTTATCTTCTCAGTATGGTATGATGAAAGAATACTCTCTGTAATGTTTGTTAAAATTCTAATGTGTTAATTGGTGGTCATGATAGCATTATGATTTATGCTTTCTTATGCTAAACGTGTACACTATAAGTGCGATGATGGCCAATCATACCTAGCTTCCTTATATGTTGATATAATAAAGAAATTCTCTTAAATGCTAAGATAACCTTGCAATGTTATCCTATGAACATCTTTTAGTTCTTTAATGCAATATCATGTTGAGCTTGTGTATCACATGAATGGTGATGTATGTTGAGCCATGTTATAAGGCATGGGAGTTCCAGCTGACATGATTGTTCTCTCACCCTAGCACCTCTAGAGTTTCTTCCTCTAGAGGTGACTGGCTGGGGGAAGGGGGATTTGGCCGCCACAATGCAGTTTCCCGTTCCCCCTCAGCCTCTTCTTACCCATCTTCAGAAGGGTCTCTTCTTCGGGAGGCGTGTGGGCATGTTGTCTTTGGAAACATCAGTCTTCTTCCTCCCTGTCATTGAACCCGGCTGTGACGAGTTTCCTACCTCCTTTCTCTTTTACTTGCTTTCTATTTAGACTAGGTTGTTCTCTTATTTTTTTCTCTCTTGCTGTTGATCGGGGCTTCTTTCTCTTCTCGTAGTAGATTTTTCTTTCTCAATCAATTTTTTGTGGTGTTGTATGGAAGCAAGTGTGGGGGAAATATCCTTTTGGAACACCAATTTGGTGCAGGTACTCTACCACATATACATACTCAGGTTGAAGGTATTCCTCATAGAAAGTTGTGTTAGCTAGTGAAGGAGAAGAGAGATCTATACATCATTGTTCTTATCAGATTTCGATATGAGCTTTTGTGGTGGTTTGTATGTGTTCTTGATCTTTATGTGTTCTTTTAGTTTGTTTTTCTCCTCATGTAGATTTCGTATGGCTCCTCCATAATGAAATTTGTCTGTTTAACTTCAAAAAAAAATGTTATAAGGCATGGGAAGATAATAATGATCTTATAGGGTATGATGTGATGGTCTTAATGACCTTGGGCATGGCTGAGGCCTGATGGAGGTGTAATCCTCTTCATGATATCATAAGGGTTGGAACCCTGGGACATTGTGATAAGGATTTGAATCCTATGGTGGTAGGATGACTAGTATAGTCTCATGAATGGAAATGAAATAGTACCATGTGGTAATTGTGGTTAAGATCTGTATCTTATATGTTTTGTATCTATTGGAGTTGTTATACTTATAAACTTGCTAGAAATGAATTAGAGTTTGTATGTCCACTTGTATGATGCAGCCTTAATTCACCCAATTGGTAATAAATAATCAAGTGAAACCCTAATCATGTAGTGGCATGTGCCATAAACCATCTTTAGTGTCAGAATTTGTTGTATGGTGAAATGAGTGTTCCTAAGGGAAACTCATAGCATGTACTGTTGAGTATGTGGTGTAACGTCCTAGGATTTTAGGCCTCAAATAACATTATCTTAAAAGGATTGATTGAACTACCCATATCACCAAGGTGCACTTCATTTTCTGGGAGCCTATCACTAAAGAACTCCATAGTTAAGTGTGCTCAGCTTGGAGTAGTACTAGGATGGGTGACCAATCGGGAAGTTGACCCCAGCTAGCGCGTGAGTGAGGAAAAAGCCCGCAGTTAAGGCTAGTGGTGGTCTGTGAGGTCATTCCTGAAACTCTTCTAGAGCCTAGGGTAGTGGGCCCAAGCATTACAAATGGTATCAAAGCCAATTCCCCTCCAGTAGGTGGGGCCCACATGGGCATGTGGCATGCCAGTCTTGAGCCGTACGGTCTAGGCATGTAGGAAAGGGCTATCCATTGTGATGTAGCCAGTCGTGTGTTGGTATTCCTTGATCAAGAGCTGTGTATCCATGGGCCATGTTGGGTCTGCACTGAAATGGGGAAATATTATGAGGCCATATAGTTAATCCTTGACGAGGACGTCAAGAGTCCAAGTGGGGGAGATTATAACATCACAGGATTTCAGGCCTTGGATAACATGATCTTAAAGGAATGATTGGACTACCCATATCACCAAGGTGAACCTCCTTTTCCGAGAGTCTGTCACTAAAGAACTCCACAGTTAAGCATGCTCATTTTGGAGTAGTACTAGGATGGGTGACCAGTCGGGAAGTTGACCCTGGCTTGCGCCTGAGTGAGGAAAAAGCACGCAGTTAAGGCTAGTGGTGGTTTGTAGGGCCAGTCTTCATTCCTGAAACTCTACTAGAGCCTAGGGTAGTGGGTTTGGGCATTACATGCGGGGTGTAAGAGACTGTGTGTGTCCTTGACATCCCTAAAATTCCTCAGGGCTTAATAAAAGATGCAATACATCCATGTAGAATATCTATTTAGGGTTATATATGACACTTCACATTGGATGATAACCCTTGTTTGCTCTCTTTACATAGAGATGATTAATAGTGTAATAATAGATAGTAGATATGCTTATGCTGTAAATATTCTTATGTTATAGATGTGTACATGCAGTAGTAATGATAAAGATGATAGGTATGTTTCTATGTTGCTACTATTGGTTATGATTGTGATGGAAGTCATCTTATGATGTTAACTATGCTTGCACTGTTAATTAATGCCTTTCTTATTAGATATGCTTAAACTGCTAATCATAATTATGCATATAGTTGTGGTTTTGATTTTAGCTCTACTTATGATGTAGATCTGTTTAACTTGATAGACATGCTAATACTATTAGCTATGTTGATGCTACTAAACTTATACATGATAGTAGAGATGATGATGCCATTGGACTGTTTCTACAGTTAGTAGCACATATGATGATAGTCATGCTAATGACGGTAGTTTTAATTTGCTACTTTATGTATCTTGTTAACCAGCACTGCTTCTAAGCCTATCTATTATACATGTGTAAACTGCTTAAACTACTTGATTACTTAACTCGTAATCAATAAGAGGTGTTGAAAGTTATATCTGTCGGTGGGACATGGGTCTCACCCGTGGGTCACCACATCTTTCTAGGTAATCGGAAGCAGTGGAAACAGACCTATGGAAGCAAGGAGGAATTATGGTGATAAACCTTATAAAAGGTTTTCAAGATGTCTAGTGTGTCCTAGAGTCATCCCTGTACTCTCAGGTCCAGGTGGGAAATTTTGTATACAATGTTTTAATCGATTCAAGCCTTTGATAGTATGTTGATGCTTGTCTATGTGGCATATGTGGATAATATTCGTATGCATATATATATGTTATGTCTAAGGCCATGGAACAAATTGTATTAGATTCTTGGCATTGTATGAATACAAGTAAGATGTCGGCTTCAATGCAAATGTTTCTAAGCATATTGGTGATGTTGAAATTGGTTTTAATTAGCCCCTTTTTCTTTTGTGTGTTTAATTAGTAACCAATCACGATTTATGTTTTGAGTAAACTCATTTAGTGTGACGGGTTCTCACAAGTTGGTATCAGAGCTCTAGGTTCACTGAGTCTACAGGGACACTAGGATGATGTATAAGTTGGGAACATGACATAAAAACATGGTGTATATCGCCTAATCTTAGTATTTGGATGCCTTGTCTAGGTGTTCAATTATTAAAGGAAAGGTAAGTATGGAACTCTTAGATTGTTATCTTTCGAATTACTCTGATTAGGTAGTCATTTTGAAACAATATAAAGAGAATAACAAATCAAAAATCATGGTGACAATACCTCAATCTTACCCTAAAGAAGGGGAGAATTACATTGTAACCTATCAACACTTGAATGTTTGGTTACTACAAGAGAAAATTATGACACCATGAAACCTAAATCTGAATACAAATAAGAAAATGAAGAGTTCTTGAAGCTATAATTCAAGAATATTATAAAGTAAAGACGGGTAAGTCTGTATACATAAAGTGTTTTAAGGTACAAAATCCACATAAGATGGAGATAACTCATGTGATAAGCATTATATGAGAAGATGAATAAGAACAATGACAAATGAATAGTGGAACCTGAGTTAATCTCAGACCAACCTATGTGTGTAAAAAAGTGTTAATCTAAAATCTTCATGACACGTCAAGGAAATTAAAGGGCTATGGTCCCTTCTTAAAGAAGAAAATGTGAAATATGATGATCTATCCCATGATAAGGGGTTGAGAAACATAATAGCACAAGAGGACATACATAAGAATGATGACCAGTTAATGAGTAAAGAGAAATGAGATACATTAATCTTGATAATTCCTATGTTGATCGCAAGGAACCCAAGCTGAAAATGCAAAATGATACATAAAAAGTTGTAACTTACATGATGAAGGTAGAACCGGTAACCCCCTATTAGAAAACCCCAAACAGTGTTGATGTGTGATGGGAAGTGTGTTTTCCCTTGTGTTCTTCCTTTCTAGGGAACAACTTTCAAGTGGATTCACTTGGTATGTGTGGATTCATTGTAATCATGGAGATGGATATCATGCTATAACATGTGGTTGGTTAGATTATGGTCCCAAGATCATGATGTTTTGTGATGAGTATGCTTTTTGAGCCTTCTAAGAGATGGGGATACTCCTACTATATGTTCATAGTTAGATATGATGTTGGGGAAGTGGATGATACAAGGATGTGAGTTCCTTATAGCACATATAGTGGATACCCAGGTGATGAGTCCTAGTATCCCAAATGTTTTAGTAGTATATGAGTTTGAAGGTGCATATAAGATGAGCTTTATTGTAATGACCCCGCCTCCCAGTAACCCCCAATTAAGAGAGACTGAAAGGTCAGAGCCGTTACCAATAACCCGGATCAAAGGTTCGACAAATAATCAATAACAATTAATAAACTGTACCAACTAAGCTGAAAACTGGTATAAAATAAAACTTTGCTTGCCTTTTAAAACTAGGATTTCTAAACTTCTATCCATGAAGATACTAATCTAACTAATCCTCCTATGCACGTTAATTCTCATTTAATTCTGCATATGCCACTTTACTGTTTGTTCTTTTCATTTGTACCTAAAATGCCGACAAACAAAACGTCGATCAGCAAGAAGCTGGTATGTGGAGGAAACAATAATCATGCAAATATAATAACAATGTAATCATGCAATTAATCATTTAACTACCAAGAGTATGTTTTAAGCCATACTACTCAATCCATACCTATCCACACCTCTGTGTGGTCCCTGTAGTGGACTTATATGATACCTCTATAAAGGTAGATCTTTACCCCCATGGTCCTACCTTATAGGTAGCTAATACATAGGGTAATAGAGTCGTATGGCACTACCCAAAGGTAGCCCAATATCTAACTCAATATGACTTGATGGTCCTACCCTCTAGGTAGCCATATACTAAGTCATTCAATGACCTGATGGACCTACCCTCTAGGTACCCATGTACTAGGTCAACTATTAAGCCACAGAGGGGACCATGATCTAAGCTAATAGGCACATATCTTATGTGATAGTCATATCCACATTATAGTTTGCATGAATTAAAATCATCCAACAATTAATTCATGACATCGATGAAAACTTCGGTAAACCTCAAAAAACTAATTCGAGATATTCATAAGCGTAACCACATACCTTTGGTTGCAGATTTCAAGAAAGATTCAATATGTAGGAAAACACAATCAATCAAGTAAATCCTGAAATAAATTACCAATTTCCTTTTATTAATATTTACCCAAAATCATCACATTACTTAGGGTTTCAATTCCCAAATTTAGTGTTTCCTTGGAAATTTGGGCTTTTACCTCCTCTTTCAATATTATGATCCTTAATTATCAAAATTACATGAAACCCCTAATTTCTCATTATAGCACATCTTATCAAGTTTAGAATCTTTATTGAGCATCTTATTTCTTTATTCCAAATAAATATGATTTTTATCTCCTTTTATCCCAAATTAGGGTTCCCATATAGATTAGCCTTCTTTTATGGATTACAACTCTAATTTAGACATCTTTGCATTCAAAATGGATATTTAAACTATCTTTATAATTAACAGGGTCAATCTTATCAATTTGACCAATTAATTCACCAAATTACACACTTAATATTCAATAAGGGTTTCTCATCAACTTTTAATACACTTTACTAGAAATTAGGGTACTTTTTGCAAAACGGAGTAGAATCAGGTTCTCAAAGTATTTTTATCAGATTCCTTGCATTTTTCTATACAACTTTCATATATAGAGTTTTGTCATATGAGATTCCTAGTTATTTATATCATTTTTGCAAGAATAATCCTTTTTCCGATTTATTTGATTAGAGAGGGATTTACTGAAAAATCATCGGTCGCTCGATCTGTGGACCGGTGGTCCGCTTCTTGGATCCAACAATCTCGGTCGTGCGCGCCTAACCAAAGATTCTCCTGCCCTAGAGCGTTAGAACTTGATTCAGACCACCGTGGTCCATGATCCAACGGCAACTCGATCGTCGTCTACCTCCAAACTGAGCAAGGTCCCGCGGTCAACTCACCAGTTGACCCTGAACTCCAGGCCACCTGCGAAACAACTGAGAAGCCACGAAGCTCCTCCGGCGATGCCCAAACTTGTTGCCTCGATCAATTGCATGCTCCCGCTCAACCTTCACCAGCAACGTGTCGTCGGAGTGTCGCCGCCGACTTGCTGGTCGTAGAGGGGGTGGTTCAGGCTAGATTATATAATTGGAAACGTCGTTCCACTCTACTTCGTGCTCCGCAGCGATTGAACTGATCGAAAGGGATGTTGGTTCCCTTCATAACCCTCCCCTATATATAGGGTCGAGGTCAGGTTTTTTGGAATTGGGGATTTCCCAAAATGAAGATGAAACCTACACAAACCAGTGATGATCCTTTGCGATTTCATCTCCTAAATCCAATGGGACTAGTAGAAAACGCCCACTCTCTCTGGATCTCAAGGAAACCGGAGAGGAAGAATCCTCTGCTTCCTACAGATTCCTAGTCCCAGTAGGACTAAGACGATGACCGATCGTCGTTGGATTAAAATCCAACGGTCCGTATTATCCGCGTTTGAATAAAAGGAAACAATTTCCAAATAAATTCAAATTGTATTCCTATTTCAATGATAATCCTTAAAAATTCATAACTCTCAAACGGTAACTCCTTTCCTACTAAAATTTTGAGGGAAACTCAATTATATTTTTATATTCCATCCTAAAAAATTTGAAGTTATTATCTCAAAAGTACGATCTATTTTCTTGGTTTGCAAGTGATCATTCAATTACCCATATTTTCCATGTCCTTTCTATTTCTTTTATCATTATTTTCCAATTCTGAGTTCCTTGAACCCCAAGGAATCCATTAAACTTGAAATCCTATTTTTGGGAATTATCCCTTAGCCTTTTGTTCTTACTTTATTTATTTTCTTATGTACTCATTATCCAATTGAATTTCTTTTTCATTTCTTTTTCTTTTTCTTTCAATTGGGCTCAATGGCAAATAAGGCCCATTAAGAAAACATACAAGGCTATCATACACGAAATCCATTCAAATAAACTCATAGATTTTGATTTATATTTAAATAGAGATTTACAATCTCATGGTATCTTGGAAAAAATGGGGTTATAACATCCTCCCCTCCTTATAGGAATTTTGCCCTCAAAATTCAATCAAGCAAACAAACAATTTAGGATAAGACTTTTCCATGTCCATCATTGGCTCCTATGTGGCTTTACCCTACCCATGGCACTTCCAAAGAACCTTTATCATCACATATTCTTTTCTCTGAGTTCTTTCATCCTGGCGTCTATAAACTACATAGGTGACTCAGACCATTTCAGCCTCCCTTGGGGCTCACTAGGTTCATTGCTCAGCACATGGTTGGGGTACCTCACATAGTGCACTCAATTGGACACATGGAACTCATCACACATTTATTTATCTTGAGGGGTAAGATCAAACTTAACCTTATCCACCAAACCATGTCAAAAAAAACTCATGCATCGGGGACTCAGCTCTCTTAGCTATAACTTAGAGGGGTCAGGTTTTTCATGTCGCATATTCTCCCACAGTGAACTGCATGTCAGCTACTTTGCATCTGCTCATGACTCTTGTCATCTCTAGGCTCCTTTCAGCCATTACACAATCAAAGAGACATCATCTACACACATTGTGGCCCTTTTCTAACCATCACGTGGTCCTTTCACCAACATCACCTTACTGAAGTAGTGACCGACACAACCTCTCTTACAGAACTTCTTTAAATCCCGATACTAGCTACGGTGGTCATCATCACATCTTTCATTGGATAAGATCTGTCTCTACATATCACCCTGAACAAGCACACATGCTCTCATCAAACCATTAGTTAGGGGTGATAAACTGTACCAACATTGAGTTTTGTATGTTTTTACTTCCACCTCATGGAAGTGAACCGTTAGGTCATACTCAAGAACTTTTGAACTCATATCATGGTGTAGTTGAACCATCTCTCTCTCTTATGTAGTTCAACAGAATTTGTCTCTTGTCAGAACTCCCTTCTTTCTCATGTTATCTAGGTGAGGCAATCTACCATAACCCATATTGCATCTTGACCTTCTTGGTCTAGGGGAGACCTACCACAACATCCATAGTGATGAACTCCCATTCTCTCTTGGGGATTCTTTATACTTTTTATCCATGCACTGGGTTACTGGTGTTCGTCCTTCACCTCCTGGCTTGCATGGCCACATGCACATTGTATCAGGCATCCAAAGCTCTACCATCACTTACTATCTTTGTAGTTACATGGTGTATGATGATCTTAAAACCATGATCTCCTGTACGTCATGATTCCTCAAGCTTGATACCTTAGAAACCCTAAGCCACTCTCATCAGGGTTTCATCACTTTTCTTTCCAAAGAAGAACATCTGAGGTTCTACAACCATCCTTTCATTGCATCAAAGACTAGGCTGGCTATCCAAACAACCACTAATCTTGTTCAACATATCTCGTTATATCTGAGTGTTAGCCAAACTTATTTCTTTTTTCCAACTTAAGGTTAGCCTAACAACCTCAACTTCTTCTAGCTTCTAGCTAAACTAGGCAGCTATATCTCAACCAGAGCATTCATTACCACTCCTTATCCTCAGATGTTAGGTAATGTCGAAGACATACACCTCCATGTATTATACTCATCATCTCATCTCAAACTCTAAGTTTGTCTTCATCAAGAAACTATGAGCTCATCCTCATGGTGATCAAAGTCAACCTTGGTTAACTTGCAAATTCCACATAGCTCTTGATAAAACATCCTCACTATTCCTCTTAGTGTTTGTAAACCATCCATGTATCATTCACTCCACCAAGGTATGTTATCATCTCTGTCCTCATTCCTTATAGCAACGTTCACATCATCTTTACCCTTGGTGTATGGCATGCGTATTGTCCCATCTCTCAATCCCATAACAAGAAGAAATAAGCATTTGGCGGCCGTCCAAACACAAAGTTCTTCCTATTCCAAGAGTAGAGATGACACACCCCACCTTGCCAGTACACCTTCAAATCTAGGTTGAAACGTGCCATCATCTCTATATCAAAGTTACTTCCATGGAAAATTGGTCTCGAACCTATCTGGTCCAAACACAATCCTTAGTCATCACCTCTAGGTCTATAGGGTGCCGACACTTTTGGAGTCATCCCTCTTCCCTCATGCATTAGAGAGTGCCCTACTCATCTGCCCTTTGGGTCCCATGAGTTGATGAAGGTGATCAATCTCCTAACCCATGGCCCTCAGATAATGATAGTTGTTACCTCCCGACCCTATGGTCATGTGCAACTAGGGAATTAGGAAACTTCTAATTCCATCGGTCTTATCCCTACCTAAACCTAGGATAGACTTAGGATTCTCTTATAGTACATGTTCAACTTAGAACCTTACCTAATCCTTCATCATCTCTCTCTACATTCTTGGGTTGTCTTTCATCCTTTCTCAGGGATCATGGCGACCTGCCTACCTTGGTCAGGCCCCATACCAATTACCTTCATGGTAACACATCCATATGCACTTAGAGATGGTTAACTATGGGTCTACAGGTTCAATCTCATGCCATGTACTTCCATGATCCTTTTATTTAAGCAGCACCTCAGAGTTGTATAAGGCCTCACATCCTGCTACTAAACCTCTCCAAGTCTAAAAAACTCTTCTCCCTATCTCAGGAGGTAACCACCTATACCATAGGTACAGATATACCAGTAGACTCATCCTCTCTCTTGGGTTTGTTTCCTCTCATGGCATCCAAGACATCGTCAGCCTCCAAGGGTCAAGCATACGACAACCACTATCATCCACCTAGGTCGCATCATCCTCAACTCCCACTGTTCCTCAAATTTCAGGGTTTTAGGCTTCCAACCTTCTTGCCTGGGGTCTGCTCTCTCTCTAGAGCTAATCCTACAGCCAACCTCTCTATAATAGGTCCTTTCTTCATTAAGGATCAACCCCATAAGCATGCCCCTACCTGAGTGAAGCCTATGCTCAAACTTATGTTTACTCAAGATTATCCATAACCCCTTATGCTTATCTCATAAGCCATCCATCATGATCCCTTGTCTAGGGTTTCATTCAACTGTCAACACAACTGACGCACTCTAGGTGCAAGCTATATCACATTTGCAAAAAATGGTTTTTACAACAGTTCATTTTTCCATTTTACAATGGGTGTCAACTGTTGTATTAGATCACGTGGTCTTATGGGGGGGGGTTCTTTATACAACAGGTGTTGCACATGTTGTAATATATGTATTTTATACAACGGTTAATACATGTTGTAGATCATTGAACACTCCTATTGTAATAGGGGTGTTGTATATAACATGTTGAGACAAAAGGAAAATACATCTAGACACAAGGTTTCGAACTTGAGACCACTTGAAAGTAAGGCATGTCTCAATCTACTGAACCAGTTTCATTTTATGTAACACATATATTCTTTGTTGTACATATACAAAAAATGACGTGCAAACCTATTGTGTGATTGTGGTCTATTACAATAGGTGAAATCATGTTGTGTAATTATAGTATACTACAATAGGTTATAGTATGTTGTGTAATGATGGTCTATTACAACGGATTAACATATGTGACTATTACAACAGGTAGAGCATGTTGTATAATTATTATCTTCTACAACGGGTTAGAGTATGTTGTGTAATGATGGTCTATTACAACGGGTTAACATACATGACTATTACAATGGGTTAGAGAATGTTGTGTAATTATGATCTTTTACAACGGTTTAGAGTATGTTGTGTAATGATGATATATTACAACAAGTTAGCATATGTGACTATTACAACGGGTTAGAGCATGTTGTGTAATTATGGTCTTTTACAACGGGTTTGAGTATGTCGTGATATTACAATCTATTACAACAATTTAGTACCTGTTGTAGTATCACATATACTACAACAAGTTTGGCCCATTGTATATAACTTGTGTTGTATAAAATATATAATTCACAACACACAAATAGACTTGTTGTAAAAGATATGCTAACTACAACACAACCAACAAAAATGTTGTGTTTTTTCCATTGTAAAAAGCATTTTCTGTAGTAGTATAACCTCATCCATGAAGGAGATATCCTTTTCTCAAACATGCACGACCCTTCCCAGGGTTGGGTTGCCAAAGGTGCTAGGTCATCCACCTCTCATGGCTCGTATGGCAATCCAAAGGTATGTCCATCCAAACACCTAGTTTACCATGATATCTAACTCATCATGTTGTCTCTATCTCTAACCTTCACTTATGGTTAGGGTTAACATCATCCTTAGAGGATGTTCCAGGTCTCTACTTGCAATGGAGATTTCTATCTCCAAGACTAACTCTCCTTATTTATCCTCCTGACAAGAAGGCCTAGCCTCAGGTCTCTCCTGAGGGCATGACAACTTATGTCATACGACCTAAGCATGTATATATCCTTTAGTTTGTGCTTAATCTATTAAGCTTATATCCATGACATCTTATTTACATGCTTTCCTTTAATTTGATGGAGGATTCCTTAATCCTTATCAACCCTACCCATACCTCAAGAGGGCGAGGAGAAGAGAGGAAACCCAAATCCTTAAGGTCCTTATCAGAATTTGAGTTGCGAAGGGATGAACAAGATGAGAGAGTCCTAAAGTATCTTTTTTCGAATCATACCCTAAGACTTTGTCCAGGCAGTCACACAGATCCGGGAGTCCTCGTCTTCCGACTAGCGGTGCGGAGGAAAATATTGCCAGCCTCTGGTCATGATCCATTTCTAGACACCTCTGTCTTTCGGATAATCCTCTAATAACTCCCTTGGGTTCTACAGAATTTGTAAAATTTAATAACTATTAAAGATTAATTGAGGAACCTATGCTCTAATACCAATTCTAATGACCCCGCCTCCCGGTAACCCCCAATTAAGAGAGACTGAAAGGCCAGAGCCGTTACCAATAACCCAGATCAAAGGTTCGACAAATAATCAATAACAATTAATAAGCTTTACCAACTAAGCTAAAAACTGGTATAAAATAAAACTTTGCTTACATTTTAAAATTGGGATTTCTAAACTTCTATCCATGAAGATACAATCTAACTAATCCTCCTGTGCATGTTAATTCTCATTTGATTCCACATATACCACTTTACTGTTTGTTCTTTTCATTTGTACCTAAAACGTCGACAAACAAAACGTCGGTCAGCAAGAAGCTGGTATGTAGGGGAAACAATAATCATGCAAATATAATAACAATGTAATAATGCAATTAATCATTTAACAACCAAGATTATGTTTTAAGCCTACTACTCAATCCATACCTATCCACACCTATGTGCTGTCCTTGTAGTGGACTTATATGATACCTCTATAACGGTAGATCTTTACCCCCATGGTCCTACCTTACAGGTAGCCAATACATAGGGTAATAGAGTCACATGGCACTACCCAAAGGTAGCCCAATATCTAACTCAATATGACTTGATGGTCCTACCCTATAGGTAGCCATATACTAAGTCATTCAATGACCTGATGGACCTACCCTCTAGGTAGCCATGTACTAGGTCAACTATTAAGCCACGGAGGGGACCAAGATCTGAGCTAGTAGGCACATATCTTATGTGATAGTCATATCCACATTATAGTTTTCATGAATTAAAATCATCCAACAATTAATTCATGACATCGATGAAAACTTCGGTAAACCTCAAAAAACTAATTCGAGATATTCATAAGAGTAACCACATACCTTTGGTTGCATATTTCAAGAATGATTCAATATGTAGGAAAACCCAATCAATCAAGCAAATCCTGAAATAAAAGTACCAATTTCCTTTTATTAATATTTACCCAAAATCATCACATTACTTAGGGTTTCAATTCCCAAATTTAGTGTTTCCTTGGAAATTAGGGCTTTTACCTCCTCTTTCAATATTATGATCCTTAATTATCAAAATTACACGAAACCCCTAATTTCTCATTATAGCACATCTCATCAAGTTTAGAATCTTTATTGAGCATCTTATTTCCTTATTCCAAATAAATATGATTTTTATCTCCTTTTATCCCAAATTAGGGTTCCCATATAGATTAGCCTTCTTTTATGGATTACAAGTCTAATTTAGGCATCTTTGCATTCAAAACGGATATTTAAACTATATTTATAGTTAACAGGGTCAAGCTTATCAATTTGACCAATTAATTCACCAAATTACACCCTTAATATTCAATTAGGGTTTCTCATCAACTTTTAATACACTTTACTAGCAATTAGGGTACTTTTTGCAAAATGGAGTAGCATCAGGTTCTCAAAGTATTTTTATAAGATTCCTTGCATTTTTCTACACAACTTTCATATATAGAGTTTTGTCATATGAGATTCCTAATTATTTCTATCATTTTTGCAAGAATAATCCTTTTTCTAATTTATTTGATTAGAGAAGGATTTACCGAAACATCCTCGGTCGCTCGATCTGTGGACCGGTGGTCCGCTTCTTGGATCCAACGATCCCGGTCACGCACGCCTAACCAAAGCTTCTCCTGCCCTGGAGCGTTAGATCTTGATTCAGACCACCGTGGTCCATGATCCAACGGCGACCCGATCGTCGTCTACCTCCAAACTGAGTAAGGTCCCGCGGTCAACTCACCAGTTGACCCTAAACTCCAGGCCACCTGCGGAACAACTGAGAAGCCACGAAGCTCCTCCGGCGATGCCCGAACTTGTTGCCTCAATCAATTGCATGCTCACACTCAACCTTCACCAGCAACATGTCGCCGGAGTGTCGTCGCCGACTTGCTGGTCGTAGAGGGGGTGGTTCAGGCTAGATTCTACAATTGGAAACGTCGTTCCACTCTACTTCGTGCTCCACAGCGACTGAACTAATCAAAAGGGATGATGGTTCCCTCCATAACCCTCCCCTATATATAGGGTGGAGGTCAGGTTTTTTGGAATTGGGGATTTCCCAAAATGAAGATGAAACCTACTCAAACCAGTGATGATCCTTTGTGATTTCATCTCCTGAATCCAATGGGACTAGTAGAAAATGCCCACTCTCTCTGGATATCAAGGAAATCGGAGAGGAAGAATCCTCTGCATCCCGCAGATTCCTAGTCCCAGTAGGATTAAGACAATGACCGGTCGTCGTTGGATTAAGATCCAACGGTCCGTATTATCCGCATTTGAATAAAAGGAAACAATTTCCAAATAAATTCAAATTGTATTCCTATTTCAATGATAATCTTGAAAAATTCATAACTCTCAAACGGTAACTCCTTTCCTACTCAAATTTTGAGGGAAACTCAATTATATTTTTATCTTCCATCCTACAACATTTGAAGTTATTATCTCAAAAGTACGATCCCTTTTCTTGGTTTGCAAGTTATCATTCAATTACTCACATTTTCCATGTCCTTTCTATTTCTTTTATCATTATTTTCCAATTCTGAGTTCCTTGAACCCCAAGGAATCCATTAAACTCGAAATCCTATTTTTGGGAATTATCCCTTAGCCTTTTGTTCTTACTTTTTTATTTTCTTATGTACTCCTTATCCAATTGAATTTCTTTTTCATTTCTTTTTCTTTTTCCTTCAATTGGGCTCAATGGCCAATAAGGCCCATTAAGAAAACATACAAGGCTATCATACACGAAATTCATTCAAATCAACTCATATATTTTTATTTATCTTTAAATAGAGATTCACAATCTCATTACATATCTTGGAAAAAATGGGGTTATAACATCCTCCCCTCCTTATAGGAATTTTGCCCTCAAAATTCAATCAAGCAAACAAACAATTTAGGATAAGACTTTTCCATGTCCATCATTGGCTCCTATGTGTCTTTACCCTACCCATGGCACTTCCAAAGAACCTTTATCATCACATATTCTTTTCTCTGAGTTCTTTCATCCTGGCGTCTATAAACTACGCAGGTGACTCACACCATTTCAGCCTCCCTTGGGACTCACTAGGTTCATTGCTCAGCACATGGTTGGGGTACCTCACATAGTGCACTCAATTGGACGCATGGAACTCGTCACACATTTCTTTATCTTGAGGGGTAAGATCAAAATTAACCTTCTCCACCAAACCATGTAAAAAAACTCATGCATCAGGGACTCAGCTCTCTTAGCTATAACTTAGAGGGGTCGGGTTTTTCATGTCGCATATTCTCCCACAGTAAATTGCATGTCAGTCTACTTTGCATCTATTCATAACTCTTGTCATCTCTAGGCTCCATTCAGCCATTGCATGATCAAAGCGACATCATCTACACACATTGTGGCCCTTTTCTAACCATCACGTGGTCCTTTCACCAACATCACCTTACTGAAGTGGTGATCGACACAACCTCTCTTACATAGCTTCTTTAAATCCCGATATTGGCTATGGTGCTCATCATCACATCTTTCATTGGACAAGATCTGTCTCTAGATATCACCCTGAACGAGCACACATGCTCTCATCAGACCATTAGTTAGGGGTGAAAAACTGTACCAACATTGAGTTCTGTATGTTTTTACTTCCACCTCATGGAAGTGAACCGTTAGGTCATACTAAAGAACTTTTGAACTCATATCATGGTGTAGTTGAACCATCTCTCTCTCTCTTATGTAGCTCAACAGAATTTGTCTCTTGACAGAACTCCCTTCTTCCTCATGTTATCTAGGTGAGGCGATCTACCATAACCATATTGCATCTTGACCTTCTTGGTCTAGGGGAGACCTACCACAACATCCATAGTGATGAACTCCCATTCTCTCTTGGGGATTCTTTATACTTCTTATCCATGCACTAGGTTATTGGTGTTCGTCCTTCACCTCTCGGCTTGCATGGCCACATGCAACATGTATCAGGCATCCAAAGCTCTACCATCACTTACTATCTTTGTAGTTTCATGGTGTATGATGATCTTAAAACCATGATCTCTTGTATGTCATGATTCCTCAAGGTTGATACCTCAAAAACCCTAAGCCACTCTCAACAGGGTTTCATCACTTTTCTTTCCAAAGAAGAGCATCTGAGGTGCTACAACCATCCTTTCATTGCATCAAAGACTAGGCTGGCTATCCAAACAACCACTAATCTTGTTCAACAGATCTCCTTATATCTAAGTGTTAGACAAACTTATTTCTTTTTCCCAACTTAAGGTTAGCCTAACAACCTCAACTTCTTCTAGCTTCCAGCTAAACTAGGCAGCTATATCTCAACCAGAGCATTCATTACCACTCCTTATCCTTAGGTGTTAGGTAATGTCGAAGACATACACCTCCATGTATTATACTCATCATCTCATCTCAAACTCTAAGTTTGTCTTCATCAAGAAACTCTGAGCTCATCCTCATGGTGATCAAACTCAGCCTTGGTTAACTTGCAAATTCCACATAGCTTTTGATAAAACATCCTCACTATTCCTCTTAGTGTTTGTAAACCATCCATGTATCATTCACTCCACCAAGGTATGTTATCATCTCAATCCTCATTCCTTATAGCAACATTCACATCATCTTTACCCTTGGTGTATGACATGTGTATTGTCCCATCTCTCAATCCCATAACAAGAAGAAATAAGCATTTGGCCGCCATCCAAACAAAAAGTTCTTCCTGTTCCAAGAGTAGAGATGACACATCCCACCTTGCCAGTACACCTTCAAATCTAGGTTGAAAGATGCCATCATCTTGATATCAAAGTTACTTCCACGGAAAACTGGTCTCAAACCTATCTGGTCCAAACACAATCCTTAGTCATCACCTCTAGGTCTATAGGGTGCCGACACTTTTGGGGTCATCCCTCTTCCCTCATGCATTAGAGAGTGCCCTACTCATCTACCCTTTGGGTCCCATTAGTTCATGAAGGTGATCAATCTCCTAAGTCCTAACCCATGACCCTCAGACAATGATAGTTGTTACCTCCCGACCCTATGGTCATGCGCAACAAGGGAATTAGGCAACTCCTACTTCCATCGGTCTTATCCCTACCTGAACCTAGGATAGACTTAGGATTCTCTTATAGTACATGTTCAACTTAGAACCTTACCCAATCCTTCATCATCTCTCTCTCTACATTCTTGGGTTGTCTTTCATCCTTTCTCAGGGATCATGGCGACCTGCCTACCTTGGTCAGGCCCCATACCAATTACCTTCATGGTAACACATCCATATGCACTTAGAGATGGTTACTTATGGGTCTACAGGTTCAATCTCATGCCATGTACTTCCATGATCCTTTTATTTAAGCAGCACCTCAGAGTTGTATAAGGCCTCACATCCTGCTACTAAACCTCTCCAAGTCTAAGAAACTCTTCTCCATATCTCAGGAGGTAACCACCTATACCATAGGTACAGAGGTACCAGTAGACTCATCCTCTCTCTTGGGTTTGTTTCCTCTCATGGTATCCAAGACATCGTCATCCTCCAAGGGTCAAGCATACGACAACCGCTATCATCCACCTAGGTTACATCATCCTCAACTCCCACTGTTCCTCAAATTTCGGGGGTTTAGGCTTCCAACCTTCTTGCCTGGGGTCTACTCTCTCTCTAGAGATAATCCTACAACCAACCTCTCTATAAGAGGTCCTTTCTTCATTAAGGATCAACCCCATAAGCATGCCCCTACCTGAGTGAAGCCTATGCTCAAACTTATGTTTACTCAAGATTATCCATAACTCCTTATGCTTATCTCATAAGCCATCCATCATGATCCCTTGTCTAGGGTTTCATTCAACTGTCAACACTACTGATGCACTCTGGGTGCAAGCTATATCCTACTTGCATCAACCCAAAAGGGTTTCTATAGGTTCTTCTCTAACCTCATCCATGAAGGAGATATCCTTTGCTCAAACATGCACGACCCTTCCCAGGGTTGGGTTGCCAAAGGTGTTATGTCATCCACCTCTCATGGATCGTGTGGCAATCTAAAGGTATGTCCATCCAAACACCTAGTTTACATGACATCTAACTCATCATGTTGTCTCTATCTCTAACCTTCACTTATGGTTAGGGTTAACATCATCCTTAGAGGATGTGCCAGGTCTCTACTTGCAATGGAGATTGCTATCTCCAAGACTAACTCTTCTTATTTATCCTCCTGACAAGAAGGCCTAGCCTCAGGTCTCTCCTGAGGGCATGACAACTTATGTCATACGATCTAAGCATGTATCTATCCTTTAGTTTGCGCTTAATCTATTAAGCTTATATCCATGACATCTTATTTACATGCTTTCCTTTAATTTGATGGGGGATTCCTTAATCCTTATCAACCTTACCCATACCTCAAGAGGGCGAGGATAAGAGAGGAAACCCTAATCCTTAAGGTCCTTATCAGAATTTGAGCTGCGAAGGGATGAACAAGATGAGAGAGTCCTAAAGGTATCTTATTTCGAATCATACCCTAAGACTTTGGCCAGGCAGTCACACAGATCCGGGAGTCCTTGTCTTCCGACTAGCGGTGCGGAGGAAAATATTGCCAGCCCCCGATCATGATCCTTTTCTAGACACCTCTATTTTTCCGATAATCCTCTAATAACTCCCTTGGGTTCTACAAAATTTGTAAAATTTAATAATTATTAATGATTAATTGAGAAACCTATGCTCTGATACCAATTGTAACGACCCCACCTCTCGGTAACCCCCAATTAAGAGAGATCGAAAGGTTAGAGCTATTACCAATAACCCAGATCAAAGGTTCGACAAATAATCAATAACAATTAATAAACTTTACCAACTAAGCTAAAAACTGGTATAAAATAAAACTTTGCTTACCTTTTAAAACTGGGATTTCTAAACTTCTATCCATGAATATACCAATCTAACTAATCCTCCTGTGCACGTTAATTCTCATTTAATTCCTCATATGCCACTTTACTGTTTGTTCTTTTCATTTGTACCTAAAACGCCGACAAACAAAACGTCGGTCAGCAAGAAGCCGGTATGTGGGGGAAACAATAATCATGCAAATATAATAACAATGTAATCATGCAATTAATCATTTAACAACCAAGATTACGTTTTAAGCCATACTACTCAATCCATACCTATCCACACCTCTGTGTTGTCCCTGCAGTGGACTTATATGATACCTCTATAAAGGTAGATGTTTACCCCTATGGTCCTACCTTACAGGTAACCAATACATAGAGTAATAGAGTCGCATGGCACTACCCAAAGGTAGCCTAATATCTAACTCAATATGACTTGATGGTCCTACCCTCTAGGTAGCCATATACTAAGTCATTCAATGACCTGATGGACCTACCCTCTAGGTAGCCATGTATTAGGTCAACTATTAAGCCACAGAGGGGACCAGGATCTGAGCTAATCGGCACATATCTTATGTGATAGTCATATCCACATTATAGTTTGCATGAATTAAAATCATCCAACAATTAATTTATGACATCGATGAAAACTTCGGTAAACCTCGAAAAACGAATTCGAGATATTCATAAGTGTAACCACATACCTTTGGTTGCAGATTTCAAGAAAGATTCAATATGCAGGAAAACCCAATCAATCAAGCAAATCCTGAAATAAAAGTACCAATTTCCTTTTATTAATATTTACCCAAAATCATCACATTACTTAGGGTTTCAATTCCCAAATTTAGTGTTTCCTTAGAAATTAGGGCTTTTACCTCCTCTTTCAACATTATGATCCTTAATTATCAAAAATACATGAAACCCCTAATTTCTCATTATAGCACATCTTATTAAGTTTAGAATCTTTATTGAGCATGTTATTTCCTTATTCCAAATAAATATGATTTTTATCTCCTTTTATCCCAAATTAGGGTTCCCATATAGATTAGCCTTCTTTTATGGATTACAACTCTAATTTAGGCATCTTTGCATTCAAAACGGATATTTAAACTATCTTTATAATTAACAGGGTCAAGCTTATCAATTTGACCAATTAATTCACCAAATTACACCCTTAATATTCAATTAGGGTTTCTCGTCAACTTTTAATACACTTTACTAGAAATTAGGGTACTTTTTGCAAAACGGAGAAGAATCAGGTTCACAAACTATTTTTATCAGATTCCTTGCATTTTTCTACACAACTTTCATTTATAGAGTTTTGTCATATGAGATTCCTAGTTATTTCTATCATTTTTGCAAGAATAATCCTTTTTCTGATTTATTTGATTAGAGAGGGATTTCCCGAAAAATCCTCGGTCGCTCGATCTGTGGACCGGTGGTCTGCTTCTTGGATCCAACGATCCTGGTCGTGCACGCCTATCCAAAGCTTCTCCTGCCCTGGAGCGTTAGATCTTGATTCAGACCACAGTGGTCCATGATCCAACGGCGACCCGATCGTCGTCTACCTCTAAATTGAATAAGGTCCCGCGATCAACTCACCAGTTGACCCTGAACTCCAGGCCACCTGCGGAACAACTGAGAAGCCACGAAGCTCCTACGGTGATGCCCGAAGTTGTTGCCTTGATCAATTGCATGCTCCCTGTCACGCCCCAATCTCGCATTAATCACAAACCACGAAATTAGGGCACGACAGGTGGGATTTACACACAACCAGCCACTCATCACTTTTTAAAAACAATTAAAGACATTTAAATGTTAACCAAGCTTAAGCTCTAAACAGAAACTAAGCAAACTGCAAGAACTTTTCTATTAAACTGATAGCATATACAAGCAAAGTCTATAGCGTAATACATTGATTAACATAAAGTAAAGCATAACAGTTAATTTACATCTATGTACACATTCTCTCTCTCTCACTCACACCTTGTCCCGAAGATCGAGGGGAAAGGACTAAGAGACCTCTAACTCGACTAACTACAAACCTTCTATCAACTAGGCATTAGGATGAAACGATCCTTCTGATTCCTGATGCTGATGCTAACCTGAAAATGTTTGAGTAGAGGTATGAGCCTACTCACTCAGTGAATAGCATTTCACTTAGATATCACTAAAAAACTCATCAGGTTTATAAATTGAAATTAAACATAAATGCAGAACTAAGCAAGGCGGTTCTAATAACATAACAGATATACAGATATTAATCACATTTCTAAGCATCAACGGATATTTCAGGTAAATGAACAGTTATATAAATTTACTGTGATCCTACATGATTACTTATTCATATTATTATTATGCCCTAATCATATGCAGTGTACTCTGCATATAAAGATCCGTAACAAGTCCATGCTACGGCCCCACCGTACAAGACTTAGCGACACACCCGGGAAATGCTAAGTCTGACTCCAGCCCTGCTCTGCCACAGGACCCCTGGCTCTTCGGCCAGAAACATAGGCTCTACGGCCTCAAAGCACTACTCTGAGTGCACCTGACTCCTCCTTGAACCTGAGTACATCGGCGGAGGGTCTCACAGGGTTACCTTCGTGACACAAGCACGAATGGTGTTAGATAACCAAGTTTTCTTTTTACCAGTGCCATCGTGACACAAGCACGATTGTTGTTGGACACTGCCTCTCTTTCCATCCTCGTGCCACCAGAATTACTCAACCGGTTGATGTTGGACACGAGTTTCACCCCTAAGTTGCAGATTCCCTCTTAGGGGTTCTACGGTGTTAGGGCACCTAAGTCTAATAAATAATTAACAGATAAACAATTAAACAGAAATAACATATAGCAACTGTAAGACATAGAATTTCCTCCTTTTCATCATTTACATCACGCAATTCAAGTTCCAATGAACTTATCACACTAAAAAGTACATGTTACACTGTTTAGGAGTCATATCAACTGATACTGAAGCAAATAAGCATTTAAAATGAGTTAAATAATGATTTCTAAATGAACTGCTACTCACCCACTTCGGTGTGTTCGTATACACCGAAAAACGTCCACAACCATGCCTAATTCTGCCCTTTACAGCAGCGTGCACGCCGTGCACTTGGGCTGTACGCCGTGCACCTTCAGTGCACTTTTATTCTACTTTTCTGCAACCTTGCACGCCGTGCAACTTGGGCAGAAACTCATTCTGCTTCCTGTAACTTTGCACGCCGTGCAAACTGATTTGCACGCCGTGCAACCTGCGCAGAAACGGAAATCTTATTGAAAATGAACTTGATCAAAAACTAAGTCTTGGCTTAAGCTACGGATTCTAATTCTATTCTCAAAACTGAACTGCGTGCTGGTCTTACCTTGCTCTATTGTGTGCCAATCGAGCTCCGGTTTGGACCTATTCAATCCAACAGTAACTTCTTAAGTACAGGTTCACAAGCCCACACAAGCTCACACAAGGCTCCTTGATTTGGATGTCGATCGATGTTGCGTCGTGTTGGGACCTCAAGCACGAGTCCAAAGCATCGTTCATCGGTGCTTCCTTGTGCCCAAGGTGGCTTACAATAGAAAAACGCAGCTGCTGCTGCTTGAGCAAGGTGGGGCACCGCCCTACTGATTTGGGCTTCCATGGAGCGAGGAAGAAGAAAAAGGGGGCAAACGTTGCGGATTTGTGATGGGAGTCGTCGGCCGAACTCAAAGCAAGCTTCCCCTTGCGATTTCGTGCGCCCAAGGGGGCTCTTGGCCGGCCGCCATAGCTGCAGCAGCTACTGGCCGCAGCTACAGGGCGCCGCTAGGGCGTGGAAAAGGTGGAGGAAGAAAGAAGGGTGAAGGAAGGTGAGGAGGACAAGACCGCGGAGGGAGCGAATATCGACCGCCCACTCCTCCTAGCTGCAGGTCGGTCGACCTGTTACCTGGGCGCCGCTCTGTGCGGGTCCTGTTCCATCGGGAAGAAGAACAGGAGAAGAGGGGATAAGGGTTAAGCGAGAAATGAAATAAAGGAAAGGGTAGCCGACCCACTTAAAACAAAAACTATTAATGGTAAAAAATGCATCCAAGTCCAAGAAAACTAAAAAGGCTATAACTTCTTCCTCGAGGGTCCGATTCAAATGATTCTTCTTGCAAACTCTCAAGCACGAGATTATCTATCATCCCAAGGCATAAAATTATGTTAACTAGCTTGTCACAACTGGTCAAATCACTAATTGCAACAGTGAGTACTCAACTCAACTTAATTAACTAATTAATCAACATTGATATCATTAGTCGCCTCAGGTGATTCAAACTCAACTATTGATTCACATATTAACTTATTTTGATTATCCATGATATTTAATTTGATACTCAACACTAATCAAGGTGTTTAACGCTAATCAAGGTACTTATTGACTAACCCTGATATGGGTCGTAACAATCTCCCTCCCTTATAAGAATTTCGTTCCGAAATTCCTAAAAGAGAAAGGAAACTTGTTACTCATCTCTGACTCGTGTTCCCACATAGCTTCTTCTAGGTTAAGATTTCTCCATAGAACTTTCACTAATGGTATATCACGATTCTTGAGTTTCTTGATCCACTGATCAACTATCGGTATTGGTCCCTCAACATGGGAAACATCTGATCTGATCCCAGATCAAACCACAATACATTGTCTTTGTAGAACTATTATAACAGTATCTCAATTTATGGTAATTACTGAGAAATTATTATACTATTCATGCAAACAAACTAAAATTCTTAAATAAACAGAATGCACGTCAATTTGGTACTAAAATAAAATCATGCAATTTAACTGTTAAACATTATCACATCTCATAATGAAAATTGATATCAAAATACTTGATTCATCGTACACCTTATCCTTAGGGTTTCATTTGCCTCATTCATTTATCACATGCCAACACCCTACTTTTAGGGGTATCTCATTCACTAGTCACATGGCAACACCCTACTCTTAGGGTTTCCATTATCTCATTTGTTTGATTGCAATTCAAATCACAATACGGTATCATTCTAGAACTGGCAGAGCAGTATATTTCAAAATCATTGTAATTACTGAGAAATCTTTATATCATGCATGCAAGCAGATTAAAAATTCATAAATATCCCAGACTCAAATCAATTTTGGCACATACATACTGAATTCATGTAATTGAACATCTTATTACACCAATAAGTGTAATTTATTTCACCTATAAGAAACCATCTATAATATTTATGAATTGTCTGAAATTTCTCGAAGTACGTGCATATTAACCCCCAAATCCTGGTTTATGCATCACATAACTCAATTAAGAGTTATTTACATATCATATCACAACTATTTAAAAGTACTTGAGAATTCTAATAATACCTCAGAGAAACGTATCAATTCATGTAAATTTTAAGTCATACACATTAACATAACAGGAAGCATGCAATTAGGTTTATTTACATTTTTTTAATGCTATCTTACTATCTTGAAATCATGCATCTAATGGTTTACTAAATCTGTATTGTCTGGGTTTATACCCATACCGTACCATTATTAGTTGTGTATATTTCTAAACTCAACATTCTCACTAAGCAAACTCTATAAGACTTAAATGTTCTTCCCAACTTCCACTGAGATGCATAACACATGCTCTCAGCATGTCCTTAAGAGTCTGAATGGTCCTCTCAGACTGACCATCCGTCTACGGATGAAAAGGTTGTACTGAATCTTAACTTTGTGCCCGAAGCACGATGCAACTGTTTCCACAACCTAGATGTGAACTTAAGATCTTAATATGATATGATTGAATCTGGATTACCAGGCAACCTATTGATTTTATCCATGTATATCTTAGTTAAGTTTCGAGATATCAAAGGTTGACTTAATATGACGAAGGCGAGCAGACTAAATTAGTCTATCCACAATCATTCATATCAAATCACAACCTCTAGGTGTCCTGGGTAATCTTACCACAAAATCCATTGTGATAAATTCCCATTCCCATTTCTACTTAGGCATAGAAAAAGGTTACAAAATACATATAGGTTTCTGATGCTCATCCTTATCCTGCTGACACACACTGCACCTAGTCACATACTTAGCTACATCCTCTTCATACCAGACCACCAATACAACTCCTTGAGATTCATGTACATCTTAGTGTTGCCTGACTGCATAGCATACATTGATGCATGTGCTTCCTCAAGAATCTTTTCTTTGAAGTCATTATCTCGAGGTACATGCGACCTGTCATGCTAAACAACACACCATCATCAGAAAACCTAAACTCTGGTCTCTTCCCCCTGTCATGTCATGCATGATCCGCTGTAACTCACTGTCACCCTACTGTAGTTCCTTGATATGATCATAAAAAGTATGTTTGACTTGCATCTGTGCAATCAAACCACTATGTGTTGTCACCCCTAAGTCTAAGTTCAACTTCCGCATTTCTACTGGCATGTTTCTCTTGAAACATACCATAGAGAATGCATCAGCTATTGAACCTGACTTCCTGCTGAGGACATCAGCCACCACATTCGCCTTTCCAGGGTGATAATCTATCGTCACATCATAAAGATAGTGACACCATGTCTTAAAAACATGAACTACATCAACTATCTTTAGATCACATATCGGATAATACTCCGCATTCTATGCTACTTTCTTATAGCTACATTTTAGCTTTATATTTTACTCTTTTCTCTAAGTCATTTCATGTTGTTCAAATACCGTTCAGATTAACTACCTTAAAACCCTAGATCACTATCAAAGCTAGTTTACTTTTCATAGAACAAATCTCAAGGTCTTATTTTACAAAGATACTAGTATTCAAGATTACATCACTAGTGATATCCCTTAAATTACTACAACTCCAATCATTCTAGGGTTTGGTCCTTATCAGTAACATAGCATTATTGTGTACGGGTGTGGTCGATTATATAAATCAATTTGAGTTGCTTGGGTCAATAGCATATTAATCCAACACTCAACTTTATTTATATTGGCTGAAAATTCAGTTTTCACAATAGTTTCTGTAATTCGTTTATTAAATAGCTAACAGAAGCTCAAAAAATTCTGGAAATTTTATATGCTATACTTAATGAAGTTTCAAACCTCCAGTAAAAATTTGAGATCATTTATAATTACCAATAAATAATTAAAAATCAAACAGTGCGCTGCTATATAGCAGTCTGCAGCAGATTCGGTCGAGTTGCAAACTCGACCGACACCTTACTGTAGAGATCAAAAGTCATCCAAAAATTACACCAATTTAACAGAGTGTCTAAAATTGTGTTTTTCAAACACAGTTAAAATTTGAGATCAAATGGGATGTACCAATAAAAAGATAAAATTCAATTACCACACTGCTATATCATTCAGAAAATGTGATCGGTCGAGTTTGATACTCAGCCGATAAACAGGTCAGAACATTCTTCAAAAATTCTGATATTTTCTAATGTTGTTCACATTTTATATATCCAAATTATAACCCAATTTTAGCCAAATCAGAGTTACACATAAAATACTAAAAATCATTTAGTGAGACATTCTATTTATCAAATTCTGTATTCATGTGTCATTTGAATCCTAATTTGGGCCAATTAGGGTCTATGCTTCTCAAACCCTAATTCTCAAGACAAAAGAACGTTGAGACTTCTTATCATATTTTAAACCTCCTAGTGTATATACATTCTCACTATGTTACGGGTCTAAATCATCCAGAGTCTATTCTTATTTTATTGTTAATAGGAGTCATTAGATCCCATTAACGCATCCTGCCAGCCGGACCAGGCCGAACCTGTAGTCCTGAAGCCAAAAGCTACTCGAGATTAATCAACCCCTATTAATCTTAAACATGTGGAAAGAATATCCACTTAGGGCAAACTCAATTAAACATAATTTCGGGTCTATTTTAATACCAAGAAGACAAACATCAAACAATTCACTTCATGTCACAACAATATAAAAGAATCATGTTTACTTTACAAACTGAAAATTTCATTTCATGCATATAAAAGCATTTCTAGTGATCTTTAAATCAAATAAACAATGATAGACAATAGTTAAATCGCATCTTATATGTAATCTCTTATTTCTACATTAATTTCTTATCTCTTAACCCTAAGATTTCTAGGGTTTTCTCTCTAGCCTATCCTTCCTCTGCATACCTGGCTAGGGCATCCAGAGAAGAACAGACAGAGTAGCTTGATACTGGTCAATCTAAGTATTCAGACACCTGGCCAGGGTATCTAAATACTCAGACCTTCCAGAGCTAAAACACATCAGCTATTATTTGCCTCACTTATAACTTTATCTTTTGACCCAAATGATTCTTAACGACTCATCTTAAACTCTTTACTTGGTTCTCGTGACCACGTCCACTTCCTGTCATCTGCAATACTATAACTGAACATTTCCTGTTATAAAATTGCAGTTATAAGGAAGACACCTAAGTCCTAATCCTATTGGTCTCTTATCGTCCCCTGACCTTGAGTAACTATGTATTCAAACCAAAGCTCTGATACCAAAAATTGTCACGCCCCAATCTCGCATTAATCACAAACCACGAAATTAGGGCACGACAGGTGGGATTTACACACAACCAGCCACTCATCACTTTTTAAAAACAATTAAAGACATTTAAATGATAACCAAGCTTAAGCTCTAAACAGAAACTAAGCAAACTGCAGGAACTTTTCTATTAAACTGATAGCAGATACAAGTAAAGTCTACAACGTAATACATTGATTAACATAAAGTAAAGCATAACAGTTAATTTACATCTATGTACACATTCTCTCTCTCACTCACACCTTGTCCCGAAGATCGAGGGGAAAGGACTAAGAGACCTCTAACTCGACTAACTACAAACCTTCTATCAACTAGGCATTAGGATGAAACGATCCTTCCGATTCCTGATGCTGATGCTAACCTGAAAATGTTTGAGTAGAGGTATGAGCCTACTCGCTCAGTGAATAGCATTTCACTTAGATATCACTAAACAACTCATCAGGTTTATAAATTGAAATTAAACATAAATGCAGAACTAAGCAAGGCAGTTCTAATAACATAACAGATATACAGATATTAATCACATTTCTAAGCATCAACGGATATTTCAAGTAAATGAACAGTTATATAAATTTACTGTGATCCTACATGATTACTTATTCATATTATTATTATGCCCTAATCATATGCAGTGTACTGTGCATATAAAGATCAGTAACAAGTCCATGCTACGGCCCCACCGTACAAGACTTAGCGACACACCCGGTAAATGCTAAGTCTGACTCCAGTCCTGCTCTACCACAGGACCCCTGGCTCTTCGGCCAGAAACATAGGCTCTACGGCCTCAAAGCACTACTCTGAGTGCACCTGACTCCTCCTTGAACCTGAGTGCACTGGCGGAGGGTCTAACAGGGTTACCTTCATGACACAAGCACGAATGGTGTTAGATAACCAAGTTTTCTTTTTCCTAGTGCCATCGTGACACAAGCAAGATTGTTGTTGGACACTGCCTCTCTTTCCATCCTCCTGCCACCAGAATTACTCAACCGGTTGATGTTGGACACGAGTTTCACCCCTAAGTTGCAGATTCCCTCTTAGGGGTTCTACGGTGTTAGGGCACCTAAGTCTAATAAATAATTAACAGATAAACAATTAAACAGAAATAACATATAGCAACTGTAAGACATAGAATTTCCTCCTTTTCATCATTTACATCACGCAATTCAAGTTCCAATGAACTTATCACACTAAAAAGTACATGTTACACTGTTTAGGAGTCATATCAACTGATACTGAAGCAAATAAGCATTTAAAATGATTTAAATAATGATTTCTAAATGAACTGCTACTCACCCACTTCGGTGTGTTCGTATACACCGAAAAACGTCCACAACCATGCCTAATTCTGCCCTTTACAGCAGCGTGCACGCCGTGCACTTGGGTTGTACGCCGTGCACCTTCAGTGCACTTTTATTCTACTTTTCTGCAACCTTGCACGCCGTGCAAACCGATTTGCACGCCGTGCAACCTGGGCAGAAACTCGTTCTGCTTCCTGTAACTTTGCACGCCGTGCAAACTGATTTGCACGCCGTGCAACCTGCGCAGAAACGAAAATCTTATTGAAAATGAACTTGATCAAAAACTAAGTCTTGGCTTAAGCTACGGATTCTAATTCTATTCTCAAAACCGAACTGCGTGCTGGTCTTACCTTGCTCTATTGTGTGCCAATCGAGCTCTGGTTTGGACCTATTCAATCCAACAGTAACTTCTTAAGTACAGGTTCACAAGCCCACACAAGCTCACACAAGGCTGCTTGATTTGGATGTCGATCGATGCTGCGTCGTGTTGGGACCTCAAGCACGAGTCCAAAGCATCGTTCATCGGTGCTTCCTTGTGCCCAAGGTGGCTTACAATAGAAAAATGCATCTGCTGCTGCTTGAGCAAGGTGGGGCACCGCCCTACTGATTTGGGCTTCCATGGAGCGAGGAAGAAGAAAAAGGGGGCAAACGTTGCGGATTTGTGATGGGATTCGTCGGCCGAACTCAAAGCAAGCTTCCCCTTGCAATTTCGTGCGCCCAAGGGGGCTCTTGGCCGGCCGCCATAGCTGCAGCAGCTACTGGCCGCAGCTACAGGGCGCCGCTAGGAAGTGGAAAAGGTGGAGGAAGAAAGAAGGGTGAAGGAAGGTGAGGAGGATAAGACCGCGGAGTTGGGGCTAGGGAGCGAATATCGACCGCCCACTCCTCCTAGCTGCAGGTCGGTCGACCTGTTACCTGGGCGCCGCTCTGTGCGGGTCCTGTTCCATCGGGAAGAAGAACAGGAGAAGAGGGTATAAGGGTTAAGCGAGAAATGAAATAAAGGAAAGGGTAGCCGACCCACTTAAAACAAAAACTATTAATGGTAAAAAATGCATCCAAGTCCAAGAAAACTAAAAAGGCTATAACTTCTTCCTCGAGGGTCCGATTCAAATGATTCTTCTTGCAAACTCTCAAGCACGAGATTCTCTATCATCCCAAGGCATAAAATTATGTTAACTAGCTTGTCACAACTGGTAAAATCACTAATTGCAACAGTGAGTACTCAACTCAACTTAATTAACTAATTAATCAACATTGATATCATTAGTCGCCTCAGGTGATTCAAACTCAACTATTGATTCACATATTAACTTATTTTGATTATCCATGATATTTAATTTGATACTCAACACTAATCAAGGTGTTTAACGCTAATCAAGGTACTTATTGACTAACCCTGATATGGGTCGTAACACTCCCGCTCGACCTTCACCACCAACGTGTCGCCGCCGACTTGCTGGTCGTAGAGGAGGTGGTTCAGGCTAGATTCTACAATTGGAAATGTTGTTCCACTCTACTTCGTGCTCCACAGCGATTGAACTGATCAAAAGGGATGCTGGTTCCATCCATAACCCTCCCTTATATATACGGTCGAGGTCAGGTTCGTTGGAATTGGGGATTTCCCAAAACAAAGATGAAACCTACTCAAACCAGTGATGATCCTTTGCGATTTCATCTCCTGAATCCAATGGGACTAGTAGAAAACGTCACCTCTCTCTGGATCTCAAGGGAATCGGAGAGGAAGAATCCTCTGCTTCCCGCAGATTCTTAGTCCCAGTAGGACTAAGACGATGATCGATCGTCATTGGATTAAGATCCAACGGTCCGTATTATCCGCGTTTGAATAAAAGGAAACAATTTCCAAATAAATTCAAATTGTATTCCTATTTCAATGATAATCTTGAAAAATCCATAACTCTCAAACGGTAACTCCTTTCCTACTCAAATTTTGAGGGAAACTCAATTATATTTTTATCTTCCATCCTACAAAATTTGAAGTTATTATCTCAAAAGTAAGATCCCTTTTCTTGGTTTGTAAGTTATCATTCAATTACTCATATTTTCCATGTCCTTTCTATTTCTTTTATCATTATTTTCCAATTCTGAGTTCCTTGAACCCCAAGGAATCCATTAAACTCGAAATCCTATTTTTGGGAATTATCCCTTAGCCTTTTGTTCTTACTTTATTTATTTTCTTATGTACTCCTTATCCAATTGAATTTCTTTTTCATTTCTTTTTCTTTTTCCTTCAATTGGGCCCAATGGCCAATAATGCCCATTAAGAAAACATACAAGGCTATCATACACGAAATTCATTCTAATCAACTCATATATTTTTATTTATCTTTAAATAGAGATTTACAATCTCATTACATATCTTGAAAGAAATGGGGTTATAACATTTATAGTGTTCCTCTCCCGTAGAGAGAGAGAGAGAGAGTTGATGTTGATCCTCCAAGTGTTGTTGCAAAGAAGAAGGGTAATTCCATGATGATGTATATGGACTATCGACAGCTAGGAAAAACCATTGCCATGAACAAATGGGTTGTTGATCAGTTAACATGTATTAAAATATCCTCTTGTAGTTATGATTTGTTTGCTAAGTATGTTGTACAAATCCAAATAATATGAATAACATGCAATGGAAGACAAGTATGGAACAGGGTATTGCATGTGTATGGTCAAAGTGTACAGATTTCAAGAAGTAAGTATAACTTTTGAGCGATGTGTAGTTCAGGACGAAAACTTAGTTCCAAGTTAAAAATTACTACCAGATTTGTACAGGTGGCACAATCAATGGTTCCCTTGTTTGGTTAACATCTGAAGTTCACCAACAAATTGTGACAACTAATGTCCATCCCTAGATGGCAGTAGGTCGATGGTTTTCTATTTTTGGTTCTATAAGGAGGTGAGATAACCCCTTACTAAAATTTAACTAAAAATACACAACATCCATCTATTTTTCAAGAACTTAGATAATGATGGATGCATGCATAATAATTCGATTTAAATAAGCATGATTCTTATGCAAAAATGTCAATAGTAGTAGTGGAAAAAAAAGACAAAGTTATTACATGGATTTGATCCAAGTTCACTACATGAGTTTCATGAAACATAAACTAGAAATAAAACTACATGATCTAGTAGTAGCAACCTAGACATCTCAGCAAAACTTCCTCGGAATATACTATTGGGCTGGTTCTTGATCTTGTTTCACTCCTTGTCCTAGGCCTAGGTGGTTGAGTCACCTAGTAAGAGGAGAAAATAAGGTATGTGTCAAATAAGGAACAAGAACAAGATAATATCAACAAAGGGATAATAAAAGGTAAAGAATAACCAAGAAATAAAGAGATTCAAAAGTATGAGGCACGTATCAAAAGAATATTTCCATAACAGATAATAAGAAATTGTGCATTAATGATTAAGTTAGACTAAATTAAATAAGTAGGGTTTTTGAACCTATCAGACCCCAACCAATAGGTGAGGGGAGAGCAAACACATTCCCAGTCATCTATAAAATATTTACATATGGGGAAGAGTAAACACATTCCCCAGGGTGAAATAACACATGCCCAAACCATGGGTGGTTGTACATAAGTACCACTAAACTATCTAATAAATCAAACAAATAATCATGCTAAAATAAATAATATGGCAAGGCAAGATTTAACATCAAATAATAGAGATATGGCATGTGGGTCAAAATCCAAGCAAATAATGAAATAATTGCACCAAAAAGAGTAATAATAGGAATCAAGGTTTTAGTCCATGCCTCATTGGGAAATTAGGGTTTGGATAACAAATATGTCCAACTAAAAGGGTAAGATTCACATACCTCAATTTAGAGTCCTAGTTATCACTTTTCACCAACTTGGAAGATTCTAAGATCATCGTAACCTAATTACAATTTATTCACATGCATTAAGGTTTGTCTTGTATATAAGTGTAAAGAACCCCTAATTTTAGACCTTTTTGGAAAACCTCAGATTTTGATCACAAAACCTAAACCAATCAATTCATTTTATTTTGTGATCAAGAAAACATATTCATTTTCTTTATTTGGAGTTCATATGAATTGGTTACAAATTTTTATGACTTTCTATATAATTTATTATATCTTCAAAATCAACCATCAAAATCATTGAAATTAGACTCTCAAACTATTTTTATTAGAAAGATCTTATTTTTTTATTCCAAAACATATTTTTATAGAATTTTTGTACAACTAAAAAAATATGATTTTTATAAAATTGACCCATCAGAAAAATAGAAAATGCCACATTATCTGTGAAGTCACAAGAGAGGGAGAGAGAGAGAGAGGTTGGGCCAAGTGACTTGTCCCAATCACAGGAAGTCAAGTCGCTAGTCAACGCCCTCATGGCCTCGTCCAAGGTAGAGAAATAGTGGGGCCAAAAGATGACAATACCCTTGTATGGAAAATAAAGGAAAGAAGGAAATGAGGAGGGGTAGAACTAAGACTTTACGTGGGGGAATCATCCCTCTCACACAGCCATGTCATGGACGACAACCAATAGTAGCATCTTACATGAGATTTGGCTAAAACACGATCAAGCAACCAAATAGCAATCTAAGAACATGAAAATGAAGAATAGGTGTCCATGAACCATACCTTGCGTGAAATTGGAGTGAGGTGACGAGGAGAGAAAGAACTACTCATTGTAAGCCCAAGTCCAAAAATCATTCAATGGAAGAAACTCACGTGAGCACATGAGCAATTGGTGTGAGAGGAGAGTTGCATGGATGCTAACGAATGTGTATTCATAGGCGTGGGTTAGTATTAGGGATTATAGGTGTGGGGTGTTCGATAAACTTAGAGCAAGATTTGGGAAAATCATGAATTCACAACAATAGATCATGAGTTAGGTATAGATGTGTGTGGAATCATATTTGGGACATACCGGAGAAGAAATCTCGCAAAAATATTGAGAAACGAGGGAGAAATCTAAAAAATAAAAATCGACAGTGGCGACCTGTTACCCGATTTGGCATGAGGTAGATGACGATCTTCGGACCGTCCGATTTCCGATCCAACAACTTAGATTGTGCTTGAAAAGAAAAAATAAAGGAATGTCTGTGTGACAATAATTTACAGTCCAAATCATATTTGGACTAAAGTAATTCATTTGATTATTTAACTTTTTCTCTCTCCTCAATTGAAGGTGCAAATGAATTCCAAATTTAATGAAATTTGTCACCTAGCCTAATTTGAACATGTAGAATCTGAATATGACATTAGTTTCTATTTTAAGGAATTCAATATTTTATTTAATTCTTTTAAAGTAAATCATAGTTTCTCTTTCTGAATGCATTAGAGACTTCTAGAAACCATCAATTAATGTGAAACTTCATCATCAAGCAAACTAAAACACGTAGAACACAAATTGGAAATTAATTTTATTCTTTGAAGTTATTTTACAAATAATTTAATATTTTGGACTTTTATATGTTTTCCCTTATCTACACATGTATATTAAAGATTTTCCGAATTAGTTGAAAATTTAGCCATTGACCAGTTTTAATCTAGATTACAAATCCAAGATTATTTGCTACTTTTGGAGTCATTTAATTACTTATTTTATATTTTGCGTTTTCATCCAATTTTCTTTTCTAAATATAATAAATATAGTTATTATTACCCCAAAATTGTGAAACTTAGTCACCAAGCCATATCAGATCTAAAGAATTCGAATCTGAAGTTATATTTAACCGATGAACCTCTCCTCTATAAATTTTAGCCCATTATCCATTATTACCACTACTCCTCATATTAAATATGTCAATATCACATTATCTTGTTTAGAGATTTATTATTTGTCTCTTTATCTCTTCCTTATTCCAAATGGCTATAGAAAACTCTTGAATGAATTTCTTTTAACAATATGCCAGTAAAGTGGAAATTTTGCATCTTAGACCATGATTAAAACATTAACTGAGGTATTTGTGAATAAACCCATATATTGGCATTAATAGAGATCAAATATACTCCAAACCACTAATAATTCCACAAATTCAACATCAAGGACAAAAAGGATAAAAAGGATAGGAAAAACTTAGGAAAATGGCTAGATTAAGAATATACCTATATTTCAGTTTGGTTCAACACTCCACCCCTTAAAAAGGATTTTTTCCCCAAAATCTAAAGCAAAGGGAGAAGGGTGAGTCTGTAACATCTCATCTCTAAGCTCCCAAGTTGTTTCTTCCAAACCATGGTACTTCCACAAGACTTTCACTAGCTCAATCTCCTTGTTGTTCAACTACTTAACACAGGAGTCAAGAATCTTCACAGGCAACTCCTCACAGGTCAGGTTCTCATGAATCTCCAAAGGTTCTATTGTAAGTACATGAGAAGAGTCTTTCACATATTTCTTCAACACAAATACATGGAACACATTGTGGATCATTTCATAGCAGGAGGAAGAGCTAAACAATATGCATAGTCTCAAACGGTCCAACATAGCAGGTACTAAGCTTGCCTTTAACTTTAGATTGTGCAATAGAATGTATAGGCTTGATCTTTAGGAACACATAGTCACCCACCAAGAAACTTACATCATACTTCTTCTTGTCTACATACATCTTATGTTGATCTCATGCAGCTTTTATATGCTTCTTAATCAGTTGAACCTTCTCTATCATCATCTTCATATCATCAGTCTTCACCGGAGCATGTTTTCCCATATCATCCCAGTGTAATGAAAATTGACAAGGTCTTCCATATAGAGCTTCATAAGGGGTCATAACAATGATAGATTGATAGTTATTGTTGTATGCAAACTTAGCTCCCCAGTCCATAACACAAGCATGAAGTAAATCTCCTAGAATATGAATTGTCATCTCAGGATGATCGTATGTTTGTGAATGATAAGCTATACTAAAACATAAATCAATTCCCATTTCTTCCTGAATCTGACTCCACAACCAAGAGGTATACTTCAAGTCACGATCAGGTATTGTCACTTTTAGTACACCATGTAGACGAACAATCCAATCCAGATACAATTGAGCCATATCATCAACCTTGTAAGTGGATTTGAAAGGCAAAAAGTGGGCAGACTTAGTAAGTCGATCAATCACTACCCACACAACATCATAACCTTTCATGGACTTAGGGAAACCTATGACAAAGTCCATAGTAATCTTCTCCCATTTACATTTTGGAATTTCAAGTGGGTGAAGAAGACCACCAGGTCATTGATGCTCTATCTTAACGTGTGGATAGGTCAAACACTTTGCCATGAGAAGAGCAATATCCTTCTCCATATTCTTCCACCAGAAACTTTAGTGTATGTCCTTATAAATCCTAGTCATACCATGACGTATTGTGTACTTAGACCCATGAGCTTCACTCAAAACTTTTTGGCACATATCACCAACTTTAGGAATCCACCACCTTTATTAGAAATGGACTGTACCGTCTACTCCAACTGAGAAATCGAATTGTGGTTTCTTTTCTAAGGCTTTCATCTCATTAAGCTCATGCCTTTCTAACTGGGTAGCAATGACTTCTGAGATCCAAGATGGTGTAATGGATAAGATGACCATATGAACACATAGCTTCTTGACAGCTTCTTCATCCATTGCATCAATAGGTTGTGGTTTCCAAAAAGAAACTTATTCCAGATTCTTCACACAAAACAACTCATAATAGCACAGACTACATCTTTCTTTCGACTCAAGGCATCACCAACTACATTTGCTTTACCAGGATGATAAGTGATGGTAAAGTCATAGTCCTTAAGGTATTCCATCCATATTTGTTGTCTCAGGTTTAGATCCTTCTGTGTCAAAAGATACTTCAAACTTGTGTGATATGAGAAGACTTCAAACTTAACTCCATATAGATAGTGTTTTTAGATCTTTAGGGAATGCACGATGGTGGCTAACTCTGAATCATGCATAGGTCAGTTCTCTTCTTTCAGTTTCAACTGGCGTGAAGCATATGCGATCACTCTTTCTTCTTACATCAAGACACACCCTAAACCTTGCTTAGAAGAATCAGTGTAAATGATGTAGGGTTTTCCTTCAACGAGTAACACAAGAACAGGAGCAGATGTCAAACACTCTTTCAACTTTTGGAAACTATCCTCGCATTTAGGTGTCCACATGAACTTTACTTCTTTTTGTGTCAACTTCATCAAAGGGAGATATAACTCAGATAAGCTCTTGATAAACCTCCAATAGTAACCTACTAATCTAAGGAAACTACATATCTCAGATGAACTCTTTGGATATTTCCACTTGGTCACAGCTTCTACCTTTGCAGGATCAACAACAATGTGTCTAGTAGAAATCACATGACCCAAAAACATTACATCTTTTATCCAGAACTCACACTTTGAGAACTTACCATAGAGTCAATTTTCTCTTAGTGTGTTGAGAACAATCTGTAGATGTTCACGATGTTGTTCCTCATATTTGGAGTAGACCAAAACATCATCGATGAACACTACTACAAAGTGATTGAGATACGGATGAAACACTCAATTCATCAGGTCTATAAAAGTAGTAGGGACATTAGTCAAATCAAAAGGCATGACCATAAACTCATAATGCCCATATCAAGTTTTGAAAACTGTCTTCAGAACATCCTCATCTTTCACACGCATCTGATAATAGCCACTTCATAGATCCATATTTGAAATTATAGTGGATGAGTTTAGCTAGTCGAACATGTCATTGATGCGAGGCAAAGGATAATGAATCTTCACTGTCACTTGATTAATCATATGATAATCCATATACATACGCAATGATCCATCCTTCTTCTTCACAAACAAGACAGGGGCTCCCCAAGGTGAAATACTGGGGTGAATGAAACCTATGTCAAGAATATCCTGAAGCTTCTTCTTAAGCTCGACGAGTTCAGATGGAGCCAAGTGATAAGGTAGCTTCAAGATATGCAAAGTTTTGGGTGCAAGCTCAATGAAAAACTCCACCTTACGAGTTGGTGAAAACCTGGGAAACTCCTTTGGAAACACATCAGGAAAATCCTTCACCACATCTATATGGTATAGAGTAGGGGTGTGGCATTGAGAATGATGGATGCTAGGTACGCTCTACACCCTTGCGAGATAAGTTTTTCAGCTTTGATGGCTGAGATGATGAATTGCCAATCCTCTGACTTCCTATCCTTGATACACATCCTTTATCCATCAGGATGTAATAAGCTAACCTTTGATTCTTGATAGAACAAAACTTTATACTTTGTCAACAAATCCATCCCCGGGCGAACATTAAAAGTAGACATATCGAGTAGGATGAAGTATGAAGGAAACATCTTCCCAGATATACAAAGGTCTAAGGTTGGGAGTTTAAGATAAGAAGAGTAGATTCTACCACTAAGTTTTTTAACATTTAGCACATGATCCTTATGTTCTGATTCTATCTCTAACATTGAAGCAAGCTGAGTTGATATGAAGGTATTTTATGATTTAAAATTAAAAAGTGCCTTGATAGGATGCATATTAATATGTAAAGTACCTTCAATAACTTCATTATTCTCTCTAGCCTCTTCAACATTCAGAGTGAACACTCTTCCATTCTTCCTTTCCATAGGTGGAAGACGTCCTTGTTGGTTCTAGTCATTATTGTTCCTTGGAGGTGGATTCTGACATTGTGGCAGTTGTTGAGCTGGTTGTGGAGCTGGGGCTTGTCCTCATTGAAGCTTAGGACAATTAGGTCGGATGTGTCCAGCTTGGACGCACTCATGGCAGATAGGTGTAGGTCGATCATATCTACGGGGCGGGGCATTTCCAACTGGGCACCTCCCAAGAGGATGAGAATGGAAACAATGGTTACATCTATCACATCCTTGATTTCCATCTGATTTCTTTCTCTTATTGTTGTTGTGTCTGGAAGACTAAAATATGGGATAGGACTCGATCATAAGTGCCTTGGTCACCATTTTTTGAAAGGTAAGAGGTAGCTGGGGAACAAGATTGTATCCAACACTATAGTTGAGTCCTTCTAAGAAAAGGGTTGATCTTGATTCTACTCTGAGATCGACAACATAATGCTCCAAAAGTTGGAAATGTTGAAAGTATTCAGAAACACTCACGCTTTCCCGTCACCGATTATAAAATTCGACTTCCTTCCTTTTCAGATAAGCAGGATTGATGTATTTCTCACAGAATAGTTTGAGAAACTCCTCCTAAGTCACATCAGTGATGTTGTGGTTATGAGCCATACCATTCCACCAGACTCGTGTTGGCCCGTCCAGCACATAAGTTGCAAAGTGAACTTTCTAATGTGGAGGACATGCCATGCCCTTGAAAGTACGCTCTAGGGTCAACACCCAATCATCAACCTTATCCACCATGTTTGGCTCACTCTCGCCCTTGAATTGTGGTGGTTGCATCTTGATGAATTCCATCAAAGTGAACTCCTTAGGCTTTCTAGCAGTGGTTGCTGTAGCAGAGAGTTGTCCCGCCAAGGTAGTCGAGAGTAGCTGGCGCAAAATGGTCAACTCTTGCTCAGGGATCAGAACCAGTGTGCCCACAGTAGGAGTAGCAGTCGATATGTTGTTATGAGGAGTTGTGGGGGTATCTCAGTTTTCAGTGTTGATAGAGGAGGATCCCTTAGAATTGTTGTTCATATCCCCAAACAAATCACCCCTCTAGAAAGATAAAGGCATAACATAAGATTTCCAAGAGTATTCAACAAAGATATCTATGACTACTATTTCCTATAGGCATGTTATTTTAGATAGTCAGTATTAGCTCAGGCCATGAAGGTATCATGCAGATCCAGGAGTCCTCATAAACTAAGGTAGTGGCACGTAGTAAAATCTTACTAGCCCCCGAACTCTGATCCTTTCTAGACACCCTTGCTTTCAACTTATGCCCTAATAGATACCTATTAGGCTCTGATACCATGTTGTAAGGAGGAAAGATCACCCCTTACTAAAGCACAACAGATAATACACAACATCCATATATTTTTCAAGAACTTAGATAATGAAGGATGCATGCATAATAATTCCATTTAAATAAGCATGATTCAAATACAAAAATGTCAAGAGTAGCAACATAAGAAAAAAAAAGACTAAGTTATTACATGCCTTTGAATCAAGTTCACTACATGAGTTTTATGAAACATAAACTATAATGGAAACTACAGGATTGCAATAGAAACCTAGACATCTCAGCAAAACTGTCTCTAAATCTACTCCTGGGTTGGTCCTCCTTGATCTTGTTCCACCCCTTGTCCTAGGTCGAGGTGGTTGGGTCACCCAACAAGAGGAGAAAACAAGATATATGTCAAATAAGGAACAAGAACAAGATAATATCAACAAAGGATAATAAAGGGTAAAGAATAACCAAGAAATAAGGAGAGTCAAAAGTATGAGGCACATATCAAACGAATCTTGCCATTACAGATAATAAGAAATTCTATATGAGTGAGTAAGTTGGACTAAATTAACTAAGTAGGGTTGAGGCACCTACTAAACCCCAACCAATAGGTGAGGGGAGAGTAAACACATTCCTAGTCACCTAAAAATATATATATTTATATATGGGGGAGAGTAAACACATTCCCAGGGAAAAATAACACATGCCCAAACTATAGGTGATTGTACACAAGTGCCACTTACATTAGCTAATAAGTCAAACAAATCAACATGCTAAAAGAAATAATATGGCAAGGCAAGATTTAACATAAAATAATAGAGATATGGCATGTGGGTCAAAACCCAAGCAAATAATGGAGTATTTGCACCAAAAAGAGAAATAATAGGAATTAAGATTTTAATCAATGCCTTATTGGGAAATTAGGGTTTGGATAACAAATATGCCCAACTAAAAGGTTAAGATGCACATACATTTATTCAGAGTCCTATTTATCACTTTTCACCAAATTGGAAGATTCTAAGATCACCTTAACCTAATTACAATTTATTCACATGTATTGGGGTTTGTATTGCATATAAGTCTATAGAAACCCTAATTTTAGACCTTTTTGGAAAACCTCATATTTTGGTCAAAAACCCTAAAATAATCTATTCCTTATGTTTTTATGATCAAGAAAACATATTTATTTTCTTTATTTGGAGTTTGTATGAATTAGTTACAAGATTTTAGGATTTTTATATGATTTACTAGACCTTAAAAATCAACAATCAAATCATGGAATAAGACTCTCAAACTATTTTTATTAGAAATATCTCATTTTTTTATTTTAAAACATATTTTTATAGAATTTTTGGACAACTAAAGCAGAAGATATGATTTTTATAAAATCGACCAATCAGAAAAATAGAAAATGCCACATCATCTGTGAAGCCGTGAGAGAGGAAGAGAGAGGGGGATTGGCCGGCCCAGGTGACATGGCCCAATCACAGATGGACAACTCACTAGCCAATGCCCATGTGGCCTCATCCAAGATAGAGAAATAGTGGGGCCCAAAGACTACAATACCTTTATGCAGAAAACAAAGGAAAGAAGGAAACGAGGAGGGGTAGAACTGAGATTTTACATGGGGGAGTCATCCCTCTCGCACAATCATCCCATGGATGAATACCAGTAGCAGCAGCTTGTGCGAGATTTGAGTAAAACGTGATCAACCGACCAAATAGCAATCTAAGAACACCAAAATGAAGAATGGGTGTCAACGATGCATACCTTGCGTGAAATTGGATAGAGGTGACGAGGTGAGGAAGAACTACTTGTCGCAAGACCAATTCCAAAACTCAATCACCGACAGAAACACAGTGTAAGAATGGGAGAAATTGATGTGAGAGGAGAGTTGCGTGGATGCTAATGGAGGTAGGGGTACTAGCATATAAATGTGTGGGTTAGTATTAGGGCTTATATGTTAGGGAGGTTCGAGAACTTTGGAGCAAGATTTGGGAAAATCATGGATTCACAACAATAGATCATGAGTTATATATGAATGTGTGTGGAGTTATATTAGGAATGTAATGGCGAAGAAATCTCACAAAAATATTGAGAAACGGGGGAGAAATATGAAAAATAAAAATTGACAAGTGGCGACTTATTTCCCGATTTGGCATGTGGTAGGTGACGATCTCTCCAGATCACCAATCCAATGGATCTGGTTGCATGCAAAAATAAAAAATAAAGGAAATGTCTGCCAGACATTAATTTACATTCCAAATCATATTTGGACTAAAGTGATTCATTTAATTATTTAACTTTTTCTCTCTCTCCTCAATTGAAGGTGCAACGAATGCCAAATTTAATGAAATTTGTCACCTAGTCTAATTTGAACATGTAGAATCTGAATATGGCATTAGTTTTCACTTTTGAGGACTTTTAATATTTTATTTAATTCTTTTAAAGTAAATCATATTTCATCTTTCTTAATGCATTAGAGACTTCTAGAAACCATCAATTAATGTGAAACTTCACCCTCGAGCAAACTAAAAATGTGGAACATGAATTGGATATTAATTTTTTTCTTTGAAGTTATTTTACACATAATTTAATAATTTGGGCTTTTACATATTTTCTCCCTCCTAATCTACACATGTATATTAAAGATTATCATAATTAGGTGAAATTAACCATAAGCCAACTTTAATGTGTAGATTCTGAATCCAAGATTAGTTGCCACTTTTGGTGTCATTTAATGACTTATTTTATATTTGGGGCTTTATCCCTATTTTCTTTTCCAAATAAAATAAATATAGTTATGATTACCCCAAAATTGTGACGCTTGGCCTGCAAGCCATATAAGATCCAAAGAATTCGATTCTAAAGTTATCTTTAACCAATTAATCTCTTCTTTATAAGTTTTAGCACATTATCCATTATTACCACTACATCTCATTATTAAAATTTCAATGTCGCATTATCTTGTTTAGAGAGTTATTATTTATCTCTTTATCTCTTCCTTGTTCCAAAAGGCTATCAAAAACTCTAGAATGAATTTATTTTAACAATATGCCACTTAAGTGGAAATTTTGCATCTTGGACCCTGATTGAAATATTAACTGAGGTATTTGTCCATAAACCCATATTTTGGCATGAATAGAGATCAAATATATTCCAAACCACTAATAATTCCACAAATTCAACATCAAGGATAAAAAGGATAAAAAGTATAGGAAAAATATAGGAAGAGGGCTAGATTAAGAATGTACCCAGAATTCAGTTCGTCATAGGTTCACTTGAACTGGTGGTTCAATTAAAAGAGATGGTCAACCAATGGTTCACCACTTAAGTGACTAAGGTCTAAAGAACCGATGGTTCCTTTGCTTGGAGGTCAAGGGTCAGCCTGGAGAGCCAATAATCGAAGGTTAAGTAGGTCTCCATGAGTTGTAGAATAGTTTCTTGTATGGTCACGGACGCTCTAGGCTATGGACATGTCGAGACCTGCTTGGACACCTCAAGCTTCTCTCTTTCCTTATTCATAAGCCTTATATACCTATCCTTTAGCTCACAAACAAAACCTTTGGACTTATATCTCTTCCCATCACTCTAGAGCTTTGTATTTCATCTTCTTGGGGGTAAACAAAGTGCCCAAGGTAGAAGAAGATAGCAACCTTCTTGTGAGAGAATCTAGGGTTCGGATCTACCCTCATCTAGGGTTTGTGAAGCTTCTTTTAGGAGATATTAACCTAAACTAGTAATCTTCTCCTTCTCTACACTATTTATTTTGTTGTTCTTCTTCCTCCTACCTTCTTCCTGGATAGAACCATATTGTTCCATGGAGAAGTTTGCTTTAAAGCTCAAAGAACTTATCTTCTTGCTCCCTTCACTTAGGGTTTACTCCCTTTCTTGGAGAAGAAGCTTACTTGGCCGAATTTAGACCAAAATCTAGGGTTCTTCACCTTCTTTGCTCAAGTTTTCTTGCTTCTTGGACTCTGATCTTCTTCCTAGAAGTGAATTTTATAACCCTCTTCACTTTCATTGCTTACTACAAGCTTGATTGCTCATGTTCTTACTCTAAAACAATGATCTAATCTTGGAGAAGATATGTATGCTTAAGTTTTTTATTTTAATGTTGTTTCTTGCTTAGTTTACAATTCTAGATGAACCTAAAACTATGTGCACGACCTTCCTGAGGTAGAAGATGACTTAGATCAAGTTTACATGGAAACTAATGGTGCAAAGTACCTATCAAATTATGGCTTATACTTAGTATTTTTAGGCTGATTTTCAACTTTATACATGAACCGATGGAAGACCTTATATTAGAACTAATGGAGATGTCTTTTTGGCAACTGATTCTGATGACCAATGGTGTCAAACAATGGTCACATCATAGGTCAGTTCTAGACTCTTTTGGGAAGCTCAATGATCAATGGTTTATTGCCCTATATATGGCATAAACCAATGGTGATTTTTTCATCTCAACATCCGATGGTGTTCAATGATGGTAGTATTGACCCCATCAACTGATGGTGACATAATGTGTTACAAAAAATGGTGGTTCAGGATACCACAAACAATGATGACAACCAATGGTGTCAACTGATGGTGTAATTAGGTATCATGAGTTTCTACAATTAAGCCCTAAACTGATGGTTACTTTGGTTATATGATCCAAAGGTTAAACCTACATATCAACTGATAGTATTGAAATGTTAAAATTGATCCAATGGTTGTGATTGGATGCTTCAACATCTAGTGGTTTAGGAGAAAGTCTATAGTATAGTGTGTTGGTTCTAATAATGTGAATTTGATGGTTTCCTACATGTGATCAACCTAAGGAGCTTGTTTGTGATAATTGATGACCTGCTTTAAATGTAAAACTGATGGTGGGTTTTATCCCCATAACAAATGGTACCCTTTATGTTATTAAACAAAGGATACCTAGGGTTTGATGGTGACTCTTTCCATGTCTCAACTGGATGGCTTTATAGGTGGTTTGTTTTAGGTGTTTACTTATACAAACAACCAATGGTTTTACCTTCTCAACAATCTAATGGTTCTAGGTTGATGCTTGTGGTATGTTGGTATAGTTGAATGATGTTGAAACCGACAGAGGTTTGGTCTTATATACATATTCTTACATTTAACCTCGTATGAATAGAATTGATAATGACCATATTGCATTGATATGTGACCCTATTGGGACATATCTTGTTACACCTAACACTATTGCAATTAGGTGATGGTGATTAATCATAATTAGCCTCCTTGATTGATTTATAGAATAATGGAGTACTCTCTTATTATTTTTGAAACCATAGTATGCTATAATTCAATGGCTACATCTTGAGTTATGCATGAATCCATACTTGAGGAAGGTATGGAATGTGATGGTGATGCTTTATCTTATGCATCAACAATTATATAGGGATGCCATGAGTTAGGGTTTGGGTATGAGTGAAGATTTGTAACTCCAGTGCAACTTATCTTGTTAAACCTGTCCCTAATGAAAATAGATGAGGATGGTTAATCATGCTTAGATTCTCAGTATGATATGATGAAAGAATATTGTCTCTAATGTTTGTTAAAATTCTAATGTGTTAATTGGTGGTCATCATAGCTTTATGATTTATACTTTCTTATGCTAAACTTGTACACTATAAGTGTGATAATGGCCAATCATACCTAGCTTCATTATATGTTGATATAATAAAGGAATGTTCTTAAATGCTAAGATAACCTTGCAATGTTATGATGTGAACATCTTTTAGTTATTTTATGCAATATCATTTTGAGCATGTGTATCACATGAATGGTGATGTATGTTGGGCCATGTTATAAGGCATGGGAAGATAATAACAATCTTACATGGTATGATGTGATGGTCCTAATGACCTTGGGAATGGTTGAGCCCTAATGGAGGTGTATTCCTCTTCATGATATCATAAGGGTTGTAACCCTAGGCCAATGTGATAAGGATTTGAATCCTATGGTGGTATGGTGACTAGTATAGCCTCATGAATGGCAATGAAATAGTACCATGTGGTAATTGTGGTTAAGATTTGTATCTTATATGTTTTATATCTATTGGAGTTGTTATACTTATAAACGTTCTAGAAATGAATTAGGGTTTGTATGTCCACTTGTATGATGCATCCTTAATTCACCCAATTGGCACTATGCCATAGAACCATCTTTAGTGTTAGAATTTACTAGATGGTGAAATTACTGTTCCTAAGGAAAACTCAGAGCACATATTGTTGAGTATACGGGGTGCAAGAGATTGTGTGTGTGTCCTTGGCATCCTTATTTATATGGTATGGAGGATGTCTATGTTCATGCATCCAATATTGTGATATGTGAAAGGCATCAGTGGGTAAAACTACAGAATGCCTCAGATAGAACGGGCATGTGTGACCTATTCTCTAACGTTGTGACCTGTACCAAGGCAGGCTAGTTGTTTTCAGCTTGACTGTATGTTGTCGTTGGCAGTTGACTATTATGTCTTTGCATTATCTCTCGTTAAAAATTGACTGGGAGTTGTTGGTGAGATCGTGGAGTCCAACTCTTCCATAGATCTAGTATGGCACAGATTTTGACTTAGCAGTGGTCATTTGGATTTGGGTGGTATGACTCAAATTTCTTAGGGCTTAATAAAAGATGTAATATAGTCGTGTAGAATATCTATTTAGGGTTATATACAACACTTCATATTGGATGATATCCCTTTATTCATCATCTCCTTACATAGAGATGATGAATAGTGTAATAATAGATAGTAGATATGCTTATGTTGTAACTATGATCATGTTATAGATGTGTACATGCAATAGCCATGCCTATGATAAATATGCTCATGTTATAGATGTTTACATGCATTAGCCATGCTTATGATGATAGATATGTTGCTACTTTTGGTTATGATTATGATGATAGTCATCTCATGATGTTAACTATGCTTACACTATTTAGCCATGCCTTTGTTATTAGAGATGCTTAAAATGCTAATCATGCTTATGCAGATAGTTGTGGTTTTGATGTTAGCTCTACTTATTGTGACGCCCTACGCCATACAAAGTGATACTACTCAAAACAAAATGTGGAATTAATACTAAACAATCAGGTTACCAGAAAACACAAGAAATTAAAACTAATTTCCCATATCCACCTCAAGTGGAAACATATTTCATCTGATTCCAAAAACCACCTCTCTCTCTCTCTCTCTCTATATATATATATATATATATATAGAGAGAGAGAGAGAGAGAGAGGGAGTCAGGCTCGAATACACTCGAGTGTATCCGGAGCGGAATACACTCAAGTAGTTTTTCATGATGCAATATTTTTTTTGAAAATCTAATCTGTTGATCTTCTTAAACGTCTAGTGAACAACTCATACACAAAATTTGAGCACATTTGGATATGTATAGCTCATGTTATGAAGACCGCAAAAATTATGCATTTCAAATTAGTTTCACGCATCGATTTTTTTGCCCTTGGATGAGTGACTTACGCTCATACAAATGGGCACAAAATTTGTATGGATCCTAGTTATAGTATGACGGTGAAGATCAATGATTTACATTTTGTAAAAATTAGTCTTGATATGCAAACACACTTGAGTGTATTCGTGCGATCTATACACTCGAGTGTATTCTAGCCTGACTCTCTCTCTCTCTCTCTCTCTCTCTCTCTCTCTCTATATATATATATATATATATATATATATATATATAACACCTGCCAAAAGGTTATTACAAAACACTATCCACTAGCTCACTGGCCACAACCTATACATAGGATAACATGTTCACATACATGCGTGCCACATATGTACAACAAAGGTATGTAACCAAAACATCGTCTCGATATACAACATCTACAAAACTCCCCAAGGACCTGAGTGTATAGGGACAACACATAGGACTCTACTACAAAACACTAACAACATGTTCAACCTTTCAACCGCTATTGCTCCCCTTGCTTCTCAGCCTCAACAACACAATATCTACCTTGTTGTGCACGACCACCTAAAAGATGTAGAAACCCACAGGGTGAGACCAAACATCCCAACCAGAGATATAACTATCCTCCAATGTCTATTATAAGCACATATAAACTAAGAAGGTAGATAACATGATTATCAGGTTGAGAAGATTTAGTTAAACTATATGTAATAAACTGATAAAGCAAGTTAAACAAACTAGGAAGTTACCAATGAGCAATAGAATAATTAATATTTTAAGAAGGAAATGAAAAACATGTATAATAGTTGTTTTCTCTTACCGCGTTATAATTCAAGAAATTAGTACAAGATAAGGCAAGGGGGTCATCCAATGTTATTTGTATTTGACCCTAAGCAAATACATTACACGGTTGTGTTACATGTTTTATTATGTCCTGAGGAGATGAGGCATACCACTCATGCTCCAACTGACCACTACAAAGTCAAAATCAGTGCCACACAAGATCTAGGAGGAGCCAGATTCCTATGATCTTTCCACACCCTCAGTCAGTCTGAGTCTGCCGTAGTGACATATAAAGTCCAACTGCAAAACAACCTATCCTGCCTTGGTATATAGGTCACAGTTCTATTCAAACTGAGTTACGACCGCAACTGCACTCCTGTCGAGGTATGACTTCATCCATACTAAAAAATATCAAATATATCTATATATACATTGTATCACATCATTGAGATACGACCTCGACTGTTCTCCTGCTAGGGTATGACTGCAACCAGTCCTGTGAAATGCATATATGCAACAATATACAACTTCGAGCTTCCACTAAGGGAGAACTCGTTTCACCATCTAGCAAGTACTGTCACTGAAGATGGATCTATGGCATAGGGAAACTACACGATTAGGGTTTCACTTGATTAATTAGTCCAATTGGGCATCTTTTAGCATCAATCAAGTTACAACATACAAACTCTACAAATATAAGGGCATAATAAAACTTTAGAAGATATAAAACATATAAGGTGTGAACTTGTCACATCACCACATGATACTTGTAGCACTACCTGTAACATCCCTGACCTAGGTTATGAATTAACCCTAGATTTTTTTTTGCTTAATAAGGTTGAGTAGATTCTTAATCTTATCTTGGGAAAAGTAATTAGGGCTTATGAGAAACATATGTTTCAATTTTGGTCTTGTTTGAACAATGTTGAAACAATGTTTGCTTATTTTGGACCAAAGTGCAAATTACCCAAGTTGAGGGGTTAAATTGCAAATGTTGCATGGTAAGATGTTCCTCTGATGTTGAGACATCATAATGATGAATATGATGTAGTTGTATGGTTTTCACAAGCTTGGGCACCAAGATTAAGCTTGTAAAGCACTGTTGTGCATTAAAACCTAGTTTTGGTGAAAAGTGCAATTTACCCAAAACCTAGGGTTCAATATGCAAATTACCACTTGAATAAGGTCCCTAATGTTTCTTGGAATCATGTAGAGCAAATAAAATGAGATGGGTGCCTCATTTGAATTAACTTGGAGGAGAGAGAATCTTGATATTAAAATAATCAAGATTAATGCCTAATTGAAACCCTAATTTGATTTAGGGCAAAAATGAATAAAAATAATTGAAGGGCTTTCAACCAAAATGTTTTGGGTTGATTTTGAATAAGGATGAACGTTCCTTTGCCAAGATAAGGAACGAAAATATCCTAAGTAGGTGAAATTCCACTCACCTTATTATAAGAAAAAGAAAACCCACTCACATATGGATATTAATATAATAAGCATTAAGGTGCTTAATTTGATTTTCTTTAAATCAAGGATAATGAAGGAGAATTAAAGGCAAAGGAAGGTGCCTCTTCCTTAAGGGATTTGAGGGGGAAGAGGCGGCCATATTTTTGGAATTTAATGCATTTTAATAATGCATTTTCTCTCTCATCAATTTCCTTATAAAAGTGCCTTTTTCAAGCCAAATGAAAGGCTATTTCGGATTTTATTGTTTCCTTTGCTTGAAAAACCGACCAAGGAGCTAGAGAGGAGAAGGAGGAAGACTCCCTACCTGTTGGTAAGCTCTTGACCTTCGTTCTCCTTGATTTCATGGAGGAAATCGAAAATAAATTATGGATTCCTTCTTATTTCGATCTCCTCTTCAACCCTAGCCAACTTTTGCAATCAAAAGCTTGAGGACGAGCCTAGGGGGAGTTGCTAGAGCTTCATCCACCATTAATGGCGTGATCTTGGAGCTTTGGAGCTCAATTGGAGGCGGGTTTTATAACTCAAACCCTTAAACATTGCTATTGCATCAATTCTCTATGCTTTGTTGATTGATTTCTTCAATTTGACACACTCTTGTTTCTTTGCTGCAATTTCCATCAAGAACGGTTGCTGTTCTTGGTTGTTAGAAGGAAGGGGATGATGACATCATCCTAGATGCTTATCCAAAGAAAATTACCAAGCAAAACCGTTTTGATAGCTACTCCAAATCGTTTTAATTTGATTGTCTATGCGGTTTCAGCAAACCGTTTAAGGGCAAACGGTTTGAAACCGTTTGGGAGAAAACGGTTTCAAGACCGTTTGAGATGGTTGACCAAGCATTGACCCTTTGGGAATTTTGTTCCTAATTATGTAGGCTGATAACCCTCCAAACTTGAGGGATTAACTCCAAAGGAATCGAGAGTTGAAGGCCAATCAATTAGGAAATCGGATTGAATTATGTGCTGATTTTCAACCTGATTAACTTGACCTGGTTGAGCAAACGGTTTCAAGACTGTTTGAGATGGTTGACCAAGCGTTGACCGTTTGGGGTTCCTGTTCATACTTATGTTTATTAATAACCCTACATATTTTAGGGATTAACTCCAAAGGAATCGTGAGTTGAAGCCTAATCAATTAGGGAAACCTAATTGGATTAAGTGCTGATTTTCAATCTGATTTAATTGAACGTTTTGGGCAAACGGTCTCAAGACCATTTGAGTGCGTTGACCAAGCGTTGACAGTTTGGTATTACTGTTCCTAATTATGTTTGTTAATGACTCACCAAATTTTATGGATTAATTCCAAACGAGTCATGAGTTGAAGGCTAATCAATTGGGCAAACCCTAATTGAAATCAGTGCTGAAATTCCAATGAGTTAATTAGAGATTTTGGGTTGATTAGCCCAAACGGTTTCAAGACCGTTTGGGGATCACCCAAACGGTCTCAATACCGTTTGGGGATCACCCCAAGATCGTTTGGAGGTCTGGGGTCAAGTATATTTGACCAATTGAAGGTCCAAAGGTACCAAGCTGTTATACAATGCAATGCTGATTTGGTGATCAATCCAATGATCCAAACCTTAATTGGATGGCTTGGATTTGAGTGATATGATGGGCAAACGGTCTCAAGACCGTTTGGAGGTCATCCAAACGACCTCAAGACCGTTTGGTGGTCACCCCAGACCGTTTGGAGGTCTAGGGTTGAGTATGGTTAGGTGTTTGAAGGTCTAAAGGTACCAAGCTGTTATATAATGCAATGCTGATTTGGTGATCAATCCAATGATCCAAACCTTAATTGGATGGCTTGGATTTGAGTGATATGATGGGAAAACGGTCTCAAGACCGTTTGGAGGTCATCCAAACGACCTCAAGACCGTTTGGGGTCAGGTCATAACCAATTTGGATGATGGTTCAATGGTTTCAATGCAACTAGTTCTGCATTGATTAGTGTTGAAGGATCATCGATTCCAAGCCCTAATTCAATTGAATCAAACCCTAATTGATGATCAATTGAGGGTCAATTGAGGGTCAAATCAGTTTTAGGTTGACCTATTAAACTCAACTGAAGTATGAGTATAGGTCCAATTGATGATTGGTTCCATGATTTCAATGATTGAAGGAATCAACATTGAAAACCCTAATTCAATTGGATACCTTATGTCATTGAAGGTCCAATGGATCAAACCTTTTTTAAAACCTAATGTGATTAGGTGGGAGATACCTTTAATGGTACTAGTTATTAATGCATAACAAATGCATGGATCCAATACATGATGTAAACCCTAATTGAGGATGATTCCATGTATAACCCTAATAAGAGGTTGACTACATGTGAAATCACTAATTAGGATGAATAGTAAACCCTAGCTGAGGGTGCATCCATGTGGAACCCTAATTGAGGGTGATTCCATGAGAAACCTTAATTGGGAATGAATACCTAATTGCTTATAGGACCAATGACTTGGTACACTATGTTAATCATAGTTGTATGCATTTGATTGAAGGGTTGATGTGACCTAATCAAGTTGAAAGGATCAAATAATAGAATTCATATATATATAAATATGATTCATGTGATGATCCTATGTAGCACGACCGTGCAAGGCAGCACGGCCGTGGCGACTTTACTCGGAACGACCGTGCAGGGTAGCACGACCGTGGTAGCTTCACTTTGCACGACCGTGTAAGGTAGCACGGCCGTGGTGGTTTATGCTTGACTTAGAGCTGAATTGAAAGTGAACTAACATGGTCATTTTGTTAATTCTCAACTTAAGGATGAGAGAGATACTCATACCTTGTGATGATAATTATTTAATGATAATTGGTGAGAATAAATAAGTATGATTGAATACTTATGGTATAAATGTTGGATCCTAGATGTGGGGAGCAATGAACTAGGGTTTGATCATTGATAATATGATCTTGAAAACCTAAATGGTTAATAATGGAAAACCCTATTCTTAATGAAGGGTAATGATATGTGAAAGAAAGCCTAATTGATGGTAAACCCTAACCCTGGTAAGGGAATAGTGGTGTTACCCTGTATTGCATGATGTGTTGTGAACTTGATAAGTCTATTATCATGTGTGACAATCATGCAGGTCTCATGAGGTGATGATCATAGCCAGGTATGAGTTATGATGTTTATTTGATAAGAATTGATTGGCCATATGTGCCATTATGTTTTTGTTACTGAGAAAGAAGTAACAAGATGAGTTGGGCTTGTAAGCCTTTGTTTTAAGTTGTTGCCTAGTGAGAGGTGACAAGATGTGAATGGCCTTGTGCGCCATGTGAATAAAGTTGTTGCCTAGTGAGAGGTGACAAGATGTGAATGGCCTTGTGCGCCATGTGAATAAAGTTGTTGCCTAGTGAGAGGTGACAAGATGTGAATGGCCTTGTGCGCCATGTGAATAAAGTTGCTGCCTAGTGAGAGGTGACAAGATGTGAATGGTTTTGTGAGCCATGTGAATAAAGTTGTTGCCTAGTGAAAGGTGACAAGATGTGCAGTGTTCTGATGAGCTATGTGTGATGGAAATCCAAATCCTGGTAAAGGATTAAGGGTAATACCCTTGAATTATTAATACATTGTTTTTGCATGGTATTGATAGATAATTGATGTACTGCTATTATATGTGCTAACCATGCAGGTATTATGAGATGATGAGCATAGCCAGGTATGAGCTATGATGTATTATTAGTTTGAATTGTTAATTGGGCCTTGTGTGCCATAATATACCTTGTGCCTGGTAAGAGGTGGCAAGAGAGTTAATGTGCATCAAGTGCCATGATGGATGCTTGTGTAGCAAGTATCATACTTACCTTGGTCAAATGACCTAAAGGTGTTAGTTACCTGAGAAAGAGGTAACAGTGCTCATGTGATGAACAAAGGGGTTGAATACCCATGATTTCATGGTTATGGTATTGAAATTTTGAAAGGATGAGAAAAACCCAGTGATGAAGTGAGGGATTAAGATCCCAACACTTATGACAAGAGTATGGCTACGGGCCATGACTCCACATTGAAAATGCCAGGCTTTATATATATGATCTAAGCTTGAAGAAAGTTAATGCAGTGGTAATGATTCTGTTGTTTGAATAGATGTTATACATGTTCTTCCTATTCATTAAAGGATAAGTGACATGTTGATTCTATCAAGTTACAGTTGCAATGCTTTTGATATAGAATAATGATTTAATCTGTTAGACATTAAAATATCTGCTGTCAAATAAATATGATTTCCCTATTCACATTTATCTTATTAAGTTGCAATAATAATGTTTCTGGCGGAGAGTTATATCTCTCGCTGGGGCAATTTTTATAATTGTCTCACCCCCGTGGGAACCACATTTTTAGGTGGACACGGACGAGGAGACAGGAATCCTTCAGGAGGTGAAGGACATCAACAATAGCAGGGACAACAGTAAAGTCTTAGGTGGAGACATTGACTATCATGTCATGTTCAGATGTATATAGAAGTCCTATGTGTCGTCTCTGTACTCTCAGGTCCTTGGAGTAGTAGTTAATGATTTCGAGATTTTGGCTTAGTGCCTCGAGGGTTTTATACTACCTGTGTACAGTTAAGACAGAGTAGTTAATGTTTGTATTCCTCGAGAAGCAAAAGTACATGAGATGTATATATATGAACCAGGATGTAAAGTTTTACTTTGGTTCTGAATGAAAGAGTTTTCCTATGAATGAATCCCTTTGCAAAAAGTTTTAATTTTTAGTGATTTTCGTTAATCCGCTGCTTGATGAACGCTTCCGCATTAGTTAATCTTGTTTTTTTGAGACGGTCGTCACACTACCAATCACAAGGCCATCATCGATGTCACATCACTGTGGGATGCCAATCCCTCAATCACATCACTAGAGGATAACACCTCACACTAGGCATAACCCTCTGCCAGGTCATAAGACCCATCACAATATATACCTTTATGTCTCATCATTATCTCAACATGCCTATAAGGCTCATAACCATCACCATAGTATTCAGAAGCTATGTCGTTCATTCAACCTGTAAGGTTATATCCATACAAGTAGGAGTGAGAAATTATAATCACATGTTATACATCAAAGTAAGTTCAATAAGCATAGCATACCTTAGAAGTAGGGTTAAGGTTTCTCACACAAGGCCGATTAGGGTTTCATAGAATTATTCAATCACCAAACCCTAGTCTCATAACCTCCCACTTTCTTAGAGCATACTAGGATTAGAACATCATCATTAACTTGGTTAATCAATTATCTAAATAGCATTAGGTATCAACCAACATTTACATGTATATATGTAACAACCTTACAATGTCTCACATATGATGCGACTATGTACTCGTATGAGTGTATCGATTAACCCTCAAACATGTGTCTTGACCACTAGCAAACCATGTGTCTCGACCACCACAAAAGCATATGTCTCGACCAAGACTAAAGCATGTGTTTCGACCACCATAAGATTAGGGTTTCGACCATGACACAAGAAAAGGATCATGACCAACACCCAAAACATGTGTTGTGATCAACAAAGCATTATAGGTTGGTGTTTTGATCAAAACAAAACAATGCATCACGACCAACATTCAAAATCCAAGTGTGTTGACCGAAACAAAAATCATGGTGTAGCGACCACAAAAGTCAAGCTACCACAATGGCACATACTGTTGGTATGTATTCCCTGAGAGACAATCATAGGATGATTCATGGGATACATTAAGAATTATTTGATAAGAATCAAAGGCAAGCTTCCAATTCTTTCTGGTTCACTCATATGAGATAATGATAGAACAGATTGAATATCTAGAGAATGACAGTACTCAATGACGTATGCCTTCAGGTTCAGGACCTGAACGATGAGATCATACAGATGCTAAGAGTTTGTACATTCTTATTATGTCCCTAGTCGGATGTCATTGTGGAAGGTAGATAGACAGTAATGACACACAAGACTAGATTGTGGTGTTGGTTGATGACAGAATCTCATTAGTCGTGATATGGAGATATCAAACCAAACACATAGGTACTTGTTAGAGAACAAGTTTACCAGACAGACCCACTGTGAGTTTGACACATGGAACCATGACATGGTATTCATAGTCAATTCTCACAGTGATGGTGGTGAGTGTGATTCTTTGACCTGAAATCACTACACTCAACACATGTCATTGGGTACACTTTGACATCATCAAACGTAGTCCTGAAACATGGGTTGTTATAAAGGTGATGATTGGGTGGCTTTGACACATGGGGCTTTTGAGGGGTGAGTGGTAGATATGGGATTTGTCCCTCCTGAGGGAGTTTGATATCCATGGCCACTTCATGAGTAGGATTGAGATAGGCATATGCACGCATGTGTGAATCAGTATGTGATATTGATGTCATACATATCTCCTCTAATCTACTCTGAGATCAAGAATGTGAATGAACGTTGACAGGATGACTGTTCCATGCCTTGAGTTCATTCGGGATATCAGTGACAAAGGAATTATACATTCACTGTAACACCATTCACGGATTGTAGGATTGAAAGTTGTTCTCCAACTTTCTATTTCACTTGGGTAGTACTGATGTGTGACTAGGCACCACTCTTTGCTTGTGAAGTCATAAGTGTTATGGACTTTCACTGCCAACGTGAAATGGACCTATAGGGTCACACACATAGGATTTAACCTGGAAGAGGAGTTTATCCACAAATGATGTTTAGATTGATTACTAAAGGAGTTTAGTACTTCAATTAAACATTTAATCAATTGATAGCTCAAAATCATAGTGTTCAAGGTGTTGACCGATTGATTAGAGTATCAAATTGATTGAAATTGTGATTGGATGATTTTGAATAGTCTGCTGCCCCAACCGATCGGCTCATGTGATTAACCGATTGGCTCAGGTTGGTGAACTAATCGGCTCATATGATGAACCGATTGGCTCAAGACAGGCTGAGATGACTGGTTCAAGGGTTGAACCGATTGGCTCAATTGACCAACCAAGATCGTTTGGAAAGTCAGAAGACTATTTTGCAAATACAATTTGTTTCACTTGTACAAATTTGATTTGGACAAGGATTTATATTTGATTAATCGAAAACAAATATGGAAGTCAATTTGAGTTGGACTAGGACCACAAACTGATCGGCTAAGAAGTGAAACGATCGGCTCAGGTGTCCCAAACGATCGGCTCAGGTGTGAACCGATTGGTTGAGGTCACCAAACGACCATTTTAGGGTTGAAACAATTGGTTCAGTTGGCGCAGTTGGTTGTTTTGTGGAAAATCTTGAACCCTTCTACTCCTGCATTAATCCCGCATTGTCCGGGATAGAGAACCTTGTCCCATGACCCTCCTATATATATAGGAGTATTGGGGGCTTCTCAGAAACATACCTCAGTGCACCAGTTGCTCTGCAAAGTTATCGTTCTCTCTGGTTTTGGTAACCGAGAGAGAGCCCGAGCAAGTTCTACCCGATAAGGGAGGCACAACACGGGAAAGACAACTGCAGAAAGAGACTGGTGGCAGGAGAGTGTGTTGGTGACTAGTACGCTGATAGGAGGGTATAAATCCTTCTGATTCCTTATGGGACAAGGATATCAGAGTTCCAGGTGGTCCGTGTGGACTACTTCAGAGGCGGGAGACTTCTGCCGCTCGGAGGACAGTCGTCAATCCCGACAGTCCCAATGTGACCGGGAGCTGACAGTCCCGGTGAGACCAGGAGCTGCACAGACACCGTCTAAGACTGGAGATGAAGACCACGCAAGCCGCGAGGTAACATCACCGAGAAAGCCTCGGGACAAAGTATGCCTCCACAAACCATCCTTCCTATTGTATAGACGTTGACGCGATTCCTTTATTCTGGGTTTTGGGAGAAGAATTTTTTTATTTCCGTTACCTTCTCTGTCTCCCCTAAAACCCAACAGTGGTATCAAAACCATGTCAACTGCTCTATACTTTAGGATTATCGATGTGATAGATTTTGGTTTGTCACCTTTATTTATTGCATACAGTGCGAATAAAATTGTCTTTATGCATGTCCAATCCTAAATCCACAAATCCCAATATACATATATGATATGTAATATGAATGCACTCGATACGTGTCACCCTTAAACGAGTTTTGTGGTGGATATATAGCATGGTTATGGGCAATAAACCCTATGTGTGTACTTGGTTGTATGTGGTTGCTTGCATCTCGGTCTGTGCACTGATTCCCTATCTCCTATTCCTGATGTAACTCGAGATAACTTGAGATTTATTTCCTACCTTTACTCCCCTCGAATGTAACTCGGGGTTTCCCAATTCAAATGTAAATAGGATAGAACTTTTATTTCCTGTTATGTCAAAGAATGGCGGACAACCTGACGACAACTGAGATGATCAGTTCAAGGAGTGAATCGATCAGTTGGTGATCTAGATGACTGGTTTGAGGAGCGATACGATTAGGTGGTGGCCATGAGGAGATGCACGATGACCAGGCGAACCGATCAGTTGGAGGAGCCAACCGATCGGCTGGTGGCACCTAGACGACCGACCTGAAGGTGACCCGATCAATCATGAAGATGAGTTGATCAAACCCAGTAAAGGCAAAGCACAAACTTCATCTTGTACAGGTTGCATATGATGTATACCTAGATGACCGTGGTTCATCTTGGCTCGAGGAATCACATTAGGATGGCCATAATCATCGCTTTTATCATTTCACATGTTTTCTATGGGATATAGCATGTACATGATACATACTTTGTATTGTGGTGATTGGATATGTATATGTACCTACAAAACCAAATCCCTCATTAAATATTAAAGTTTTAGATGCCTTCCAAATGTGACACACGTGAAAAGCTTGATCGGCCAAGTGTGGGCACGCCCTAGTGTGGTGCACCATCTATCTTGTGGAAGCGTGAAGGATGGATATGTGGGTCTTCCCTAGCAGGGTGCATATTCATCGTGTTAGCTTTGGGTCGGACTTAACAAGGTGACTTAGATAGGATCTAGCACCTTGAGGCATGGAGGTGATCATGGCAAGGAGTTGCATATGACATCTTTCATGAGTTCCATATGATGCAATTGGCAAAAGTTGCCAACTTGGAAGATCTAATTTGTGGGTGACAGCCCTAGCCGGTCCATGACTCAGAGGATTTCAGAATCTTGACCCACTAGAAGGTTGTACGCTGCAATCTTCCAAATTGATGGTGAGGCTATCAATTTGAACAAAAATAGTGGGAGCGATAATTAATTAAAGTCCTAATTATATCGTCAACCTTTCAAATCAATCAAATAAGTCAAATTTGAGTTTTGGACTAAATTGCATATATTTCCTTTTGTAGTACAAATGACAACAAACAACAATCACTTCTCATTGCAATCGGTCCTTGAGAAGGACAAGCTAAATGGGACTAACTTCCACGACTAGTTTAGGACATTGAGAATTGTTCTCACTCAAGAGTGAAAGCTCTATGTCCTGGATACTCCAGTTCCAGAGGAACCTGCTCCTACCACACCAAAGGCATAAAGGGATGCTTATAAGAAGCATTTTGATGATGCCATTGATGAAAAGTGCTTGATGTTGTGCTCCATTAACCATGAGTTACAGAGACAACATGAGAACATGGGTGTCATTGAGATGATTCAGCATCTCAAGAACATGTATGAAGATCAAGCAGGACAAGAGAGATATGATGTCTCCAGGGTGTTGTTTAAGTGTGTCATGACAGAAGGAGATCCAGTTGGTCCTCACACACTCAAGATGATTGGGTATGTGGAGAACCTGATGAGACTGGGATTTCCCCTAAGCCAAGAGTTGGCTACTGACGTGATACTACAATCGTTTCTAGAATCATACAGTCAGTTTGTGATGAACTACAACATGAACAACTTTGACAAGCCATTGACATATTTGTTAGGCATGTTGAGGAAAACCGAGACACAGATGAAGAAGGACAAGCCTAAGTCTGTGATGATGATCAGAAGCAAGAAAGGAAAGTCTAAGCACAAGGGCAAGGGCAAAGATAAGAAGGGTTCTGATGCTAGCCAGCAGCCCAAGGCATCTTCAGATCTCAAGGCCAAAGGAGGCATGACCAAGAGAGGCAATAGCCACCATTGTCAAAAACCAGACCATTAGAAAAGGAATTGTCCACTCTATCTGGAAGAACTAAAGAAGAAGGAGGCGATAGACGTCTCCACCTGAAGGTGTCATGAAATAAACTTGTAACATTTTTTAGGTATATGATACCACGATATAAAATGTAAAGCACTCAATAAATGGGGCAAGTGTTGCCGCCATAGATAGGAGTACTTTAGTTTATTTTCAGCCTTGAAGGCATGTAATAGAGTTATGAACTGCTATTTCATATTTTCCAATGGATAGAAACACATTATTTGTTGCATATTGTATGACAATGATAGCAATTAATAAAGTTGATGTTTCAATCTCAAAGATATGATCTTTATGGAAATGCCTTGTTTATCTTGTGGTACTTGGTATGCATAAGATAAAATGATACCTAAAAGTTATTGATAACTCATACAATCAAATTAGCATAAATCATGAGAAATTCATTTCTAGTTTCCATATGATGGATAAGTCTAGATTCTTTTGGTTAGAGAACCAATAAGAGACATGAATCTCTTAGACATGATTAATCAATATTCACTAATGGTAGTGGGAGAATGATTATCCTATTAGGTATTATACATGTGATGTATTTACATACCTATTGGAGCAAATGCTAATACTTCAAACGGTATTTAGAGAAATACCAATATGAACATCTTGAAGTGTTCAAGAATATCATAGATGAAGTACGAATTTGGTAAAGTGATTGATGTGATCAATGAATGAAATACTTCAACCAAATGTTTGAGAACCTTATGAGTGATTATGATAGTGTATCATAGTGAACTTATGATTAAGCCATGGTGATGTCTAAATCAAAAGGAGTCATACTCTAAGAAGTTAGAGGATGATTATCAAATAACTAATTTCTTCTTAAATAAAGAATACCCCACACTAATAAAGGACATTAAGAATCACAAGGACTTGTGGGTTCTTATATCCTTGACAGATACACCTCAATTATCAATGTGATGAGTTGGTCATGTGATGAATCAACTATCTAGATGAATATGAGGAACTGGATTTTGAGTTATGGTTTATGACCATTACATCCTAAATGAATTCCATGTAAACCATAAGGTATGACCTTGATGGTAGCACCTATTGGGATCAAATCCATAAGTGCGAATGAGTCTTAAGTGTTAAGACACATGGATAACATTTTGAGAAGGATGATGTTTGTTGATTGCAACTTAATGACTAAGAGATTTGGCATACATATACTAAAACCACATTCCTATGAGGAATAAAACACGGATGTGTATGTGATACAACCTATAAGGTTTATGAATCCATTAATGCAAATGAAGTCTATAAGTTACAATGGATTAATCAATGTGATCGATTAAGCACAAGCAACTCAGAATTGGATCTTTACTTTGATGATATAGTCAAAGGGTTTGACTGATATGTCAAAGATAAAGAAGGGATCTGTGATTTAGTTGGAGCATATTTGCATTCCACATGTCGATGTGAAATGGAAATGTTATAGAATGGAAATCCAAAGTGGAAATTATCTTTAGGGAAGATAGAGACATTTCCTATGTGATAGGAATAGAGATCTATAGAGATAGTTCTCAAAAAACCCTCTTAACCCGAAAAGAGAGAGCATACATTGGAAATCTATACTGAAGGGTTCAGTGTACAAAGATTCAGTGGGAGAAAACTTGTCCATGTTACATGGAGCTGGTATCCCAAGGCCAAGTGTCCAATTCTTATGAAGAATGGGAACACTAAGAATATATATGGATCTATCATGTATGTAATCATCCCATCATCTTGCATGCATGGACACGACAAGAACACAACACATTTATCATCTGTATGTAGGACATGACAATATTAAATGCTCATCCTGATAACTCGTATGTGGGACATGACGAGTGGATGCCTGTCTAGTTCTAGTAAGGGTTACTGAAATACCATGAGAACTTGATAAGTACTTGAGAATTAATAGTTCTATGGAAATAAGGAAGGGATCACAATAAAGAGTTATATTGATGTGAACTTCCGAAAAGGATAGAAAATTAATCACAAAATATATATGGGATATATAAAAGTGAATGTTTGTTGATAATTGGAAAAGTTCCAATAAAGTCGTTTAAAAGGAAAAGGCTGAGTATCCATGTTTTGGAGAACAACAGTGGATACTATATGGATCTGGAAGTTCATGAGATGAACTTATAGATATTCCAGTCATTGATGACAAGTTAGGAGTGCTTGGTCATGCAAAGTGGCTAAAGGTTAGCAAAGGAATACTAGATCGCATATTACGGCAACTCCATCTCATACGTGTGACGTACAACGAAGAGATGAGAGACATGCAGTTAATACCGACTTTGGCAAGGTGTTGCCATAACTCACTATGTTTGCACTAGAGCACAGTAACATGTGGGACATGTTTAAGATCACTATGAATATGATTCAAGGGTGATTGGCTCACAGTGCAAGTGGGAGTCTGTTGGTATGTATGCCCTGAGAGCCAATCATGGGATGATTGATGGGATACATTAAGAATGATTTGATAAGCATCAAAGGCAAGCTTCCAATTCTTCCAGGTTCAGTCGTATGAGATAATGATAGAACAGATTAAATGTCTAAAGAATGACAATACTCAATAACATATGTCTTAAGGTTCAGGACTTGAACGATGAGATCATATGGATGCTAAGAGTTTGTACATTCTTATTATGTCCCTAGTCGGATGTCATTGTGGAAGGTAGATAGACAACAATGACACACATGACTAGATTGTGGTGTTGGTTGATGACAGAATCTCATTAGTCATGATATGGAGATATCAAACCAAACACATATGTACTTGTTATAGAACAAGTTTACCAGACAGACCCACCGTGAGTTTGACACATGGAACCATGACATGGTAGTCACAGTCAGTTCTCAAAGTGATGGTAGTGAGTGTGATTCTTTGACCTGAACTCACTACACTCAACACATGTCGTTGGGTACACTTTGACATCATTAAACGTAGTCCTGAAACATGGGTTGTTATAAAGGTGATGATTGGGTGGCTTTGACACATGGGGCTTTTGAGGGGTGAGAGATAGATATGGGATTTGTCCCTCCTAAGGGAGTTTGATATCCATGGCCACTTGATGAGTAGGATTGAGATAGGCATGCACACGCATGTGTGAATTAGTATGTGATATTGATGTCATACATAACTCCTCCAATCTACTATGAGATCAAGAAAGTGAATGAACATTGACAGGATGACTGTTCCATGCCTTGAGTTCATTCGGGATATCAGTGATAAAGGAATTATACATTCACTATAACACCATTCACATATTGTAGGATTGAAAGTTTTTCTCCAGCCTTCTATTTCACTTGGGTAGCGCTGATGTGCGACAAGGCACCGCTCTTTGCTTGTGAAGTCATAAGTGTTATGGACTTTGACTACCAACGTGAAATGGACCTATAGGGTCACACACATAGGATTTAACCTGGAATAGGAGTTTATCCACAAATGATGTTTAGATTGATTACTAAAGGAGTTTAGTAGTTCAATTAAACACTCAATCAATTGATATCTCAAAATCATAGTGTTCAAGGTGTTGTACCGATTGATTAGAGTATCAGATTGATTGAAACTGTGATTGGCTGATTTTGCACAGTCTGTTGCCCCAACCGATCGGCTCATGTGATGAACCTATCGGCTCAGGTTGGTGAACCGATCGGCTCAAGACAAGCTAAGATGACCAGTTCAAGGGTTGAACTGATCAGCTCAACTGACCAATCGAGATCGTTTGGAAAGTTAGAAGACTATTTTGCAAATACAATTTGTTTCACTTGTAAAAATTTGATTTGGACAAGGATTGATATTTGATTAATTGGAAACAAATATGGAAGTCAATTTGAGTTGGACCAGGACCACGAACCGATCGGCTCAGGTGTCCCAAATGATCGGTTCAGGTGTGAACTGATCGGTTGAGGTCACCAAACGACCATTTTAGGGTTGAAACGATCGGTTCAGTTGTCGCAGTTGGTTGTTTTGTGGAAAATCTCGAATCCTTCTACTCCTGCATTAATCCTGCATTGCCTGGGATAGAGAACCATGTCCCATGACCCTCCTATATATAGGAGTGTTGGGGGCATCTTAGAAACATAACTCAGTGCACCAGTTGCTCTACAAATTTGTCGTTCTCTCTGGTTTTGGTAACCGAGAGAGAGCCTGAGCAAGTGCTACCCGATAAGGGAGGCACAACAAGGGAAAGACAACTGTAGAAAGTGACTGGTTGCAGGAGAGTGTGTTGGTGACTAGTACACCGATAGGAGGGTATGACTCCTTCCGATTCCTTATGAAACAAGGAGATCGGAGTTCTAGGTGGTCCATGTGGACTACTTCAGAGGCGGGAGACTTCTACCGCTCGGAGGACAGCTATCAATCCTGACAGTCCCGGTGTGACCAGGATCTGACAGTCCTGGTGAAACCAGGAGCTACACAGACACCATTCAAGACCAGAGGTGAAGACCGCGCAAGCCGCGAGGTAACATCGCCGAGCAAGCCTCAGGATAAGGTATGCCTCTACAAACCATCCTTCCTATTGTATAGACGTTGACGCGATTCCTTTATTATGGGTTTTAGGAGAAGAAAATTTTTGTTTCCGTTGTCTTCTCTGTCTCCCCTAAAACCCAACACATACCCATCCTCAAAATAGGGATAAACCATGATCAAATAGATGGTAAACATCAAGATACTAAGAACAACCAAGGAAAGAAAAACTCCTTGCAAGATGTACATCAAAACTCTTAAACCGATCTTCAACATGATCTATTAAGAAACCAAACTAGGATGAAGAAGACCAAGCTTCAACCTCAAGAGAACTGACTCTAAACATCAAGAAAACACAAGGTCCAAACTATCTTGTTGTGATAAAATCAAGGTTCATGGTGCATTCAAGGTCAATACCTCATCGTCACATAACAAATCGGGTGCAAGAAATTAAGGTTTAAGAAAGAAAGAAATCTTCATGAGAATACTACAAAGTCTTAAACCTTAAATCAAGATAGCATCAACTATCACATAAGCATCACATTTTAGAGATGAAAGCAATAGCGTTCAAGCAACATTATGGTGCAAATAACAGAATAAGGTAGAGAGTTATATAACCCACCTTAAGTAGAGATCCAAGCTCTAAGCTCCAAGAGAGAAGAAGATACTCAAACTTGCATCAACACTTTGGCCACAAGATCACCTCAAAAGAGAAGAACACCATGGTCAAAAGATAGCTCAAGAATAGGGTGAAAAAATGTAGGCCCAACCAATAGAAGAAAGGAGGAAGAGAAGAAAACTTCCTCTCAGTCGGGTACCACCATGTCAAACATAGTCTACGACCCTTGTGATGAGGAGTTTCTCTCAAGATGACCACCATGGATGATCCATAGTCTATGGCCAAGAAAGGAGAAGAAGGAAGATAGGGTTCTAAAGAAAAATGTGATCAAGAATGTAGAACCACTTACTAAGAAGAGAAACCACCAAGAATCACAACAAAGAAGGCGATCAAGCTCCAAAGCACCACATGCAAGGTTTCTTAGCCACCAAAGCTCCCAAGATCAATCCTTCTTTGCTCAACCAGTTTCAAGGATGATCATAAGATAGGGGAGAAGAATGAGGGTCGTAAATATCACTTACATGAAGGATAAAGGTGTTATATACTCAAGGGAGGAGGGAAGTAAGGTAGGGGTGAGGTGTCAACACATAAGGGCACCAAAGAGACACTTGCCCACCAAGAAAACAACCATGCAACCTCTAAACACATGCATGCAACCTATGGTGATAAAACCTAGGTGGGGTTTCCACCATATGGGTCACCACCACCCTAGAGGTCGAAACAAACATCAAGGTACCTTGTCTCGACCACAACAAACGGTCACCAAGCCAACAAGCTCGAAACACATCACAAGAAGGCCAACCATCTCGAAAAGACCACACCAAGACCTCCTTGGTCAAAACAAGCATCAACTAGGTCAAGTTTTGCGATCACAACACACCTCAAAGAGGGGTATTGGGGTTGCAACACACCCTACATGACCTCAAGGTCGATACACATCATCAAGGTCAAAACTCTAGAAACCCAAACATCACCATATGATGCCACCTCATCAACTAAGGTCCAACAAGGATCCCCATAGCATCATTACCTCTCTCATGATGCCAAGGTACAATAAACACACTCTACATGTGATAAATTGAAAGATATCCCCTCAACTTGGGTAGATTGCAACTTGGTCCAAAATAAGGATACAAAGCTCAAACATCATCCAAACAGGACCAAACTAAAAACATAAGATTATCACATTTAGATAAGCATATCAAAGGATTAGATGAAGGTTCTAAGAATCTCATCAAGCAAAGAAAACAAGACTATCCCAAAAGCTAGATTAGGGGTGTTACACTTATCATGTAGATCTATTCAACTTGATAAACATGTTAATATTGTTAGATGTGCTTATGCTACTAGACTTATTTGTGATAATAGAGATGCTTATGCCACTGGACTGCTTCTACTGTTAGTAGTGTAATGATGATAGTCATGCTAATGATGGTAGTTGTTATATGCTCATTTTTTAATCTTATTAACTAGCACCGCTTCTAAGCCTATATGTTATACATGTTTAATCTTCTTAAACTATTTAATTATTTAACCTGTTGTAATCAATAAGCAGCGTTGAGAGTTATATCTCTCGCTGAGTCATGGGTCCCACCCTTAGGTCACCATATTTTTTTAGGTAATCGGCATCAGTGGCAATAGACCTGTGGCAGTGAGGAGGAGCTATGGTGATAAACCTTAGAGAAGGTTGTGTAGATGTCTAGTGTGTCCTAGAGTCATCCCTGTACTCTCAGGTCTTAGTGGGAACGTTTGTATATGATGTTTTAACTGATTCAATCCTTTGATAGTACATTGATTATTATTTATGTGGCATATGTGGATAATGTTCTCATATTATATATATTCTATGACTAAGGCCATGGAACAAATTGTATCAGATTCTTGGCATAGTATGAATACAAGCAAGATGTTGGGCTTCAACACAAATGTTTCTAAGCATATTTGTGATGTTGAAATCAATTTTAATTAGCCCCTTCTCTGCTATGTGATTAATCAGTAATCGATTGTGCTTTATGATTTGAGTAAGCTCATTTAGTGTGACGGGTTCTCACAATGATGGTCAAGATTATCAATGTCCATAAGAGACAGAGATATGGATCAAGTACTCCATGATCATATTTTAAGAAAAACACATATATTGATTTGTGTATATAAACCAGAGATCGAATCCCACCCTGCCAAGTCTAAAGTCAACTCAAGCCTACATATAGGATTAGGTACATCAATTAAGATTTACTTTTATGATATCAACTGATGAAAATGACCTAGCAATGAGTTCATAGATTCTTAATGATATCTTGACCCAAAATCAAAACTCTATTAATTATGATTTTATATTTAGTAACTTTTAAGATCATAAGTGAAAGAAGGAAAAAAATCCAAATCTTCAACAAAAACCTAGATTGACACATGATTTTATCTCAGAGAGAAGGTCCAAGAACACTAACCATGGATTTGACTCTAGGATTTCAAATTTTCCTTTTAAAACCTCTCTTTAATTATTCATGTGATATTATGAAGGTTTAAAACCCTAAAAATCAATTCATTAAAACTTGTAAACCAGACAATGAAAACTATACTAGAAGGTAGAGAAAATTTTCACAATTCTAGAACATTTTTTTTTTGCAATTTTTGGAGAATCTAGTAAAAAGTTATGAATTTTTAAATTTCTGACCAATTATAATTTCCAAAAAAATCACGTCAGTGGATAGGACCTAGTCAAACAAGGTTAACTCCATTGAGTTAGCCCATTCAATCTCAACCAAGTAGAATGGGCACTATCCAAGGTGGAAAAACAAAACTGGGTGTTAGAAAATACCAAAATACCCTCATAAAGATAGCTTCATCAGTGATGGTGTGAGGGGCAAAAGTGGAAAATCACCTCTCAGGCTCCTTCTCCCTCACTCGGCCAAGCCATGGCAGTGAGCGAGAAGTAGTCGTGATGGCTAGAACTGGGGAAATTCAATTGGCGCTAGTACACATCGAAGGAACCTGCCATTTGCGTAGAACCAAGACTAAATGTGTGAAGGGCGAAAGAGGAAAACCACCCCTCATACTCCTTCTCCCTCACTCAGCCAAGCCATGGTCAAGAGAGAGAAGCAGTCGTGGTGGCCAGAATTTGGGAAATCTGATTGGTGTTTGTACACATCAAAGGAATCTGTATTTGCGTAGAACCAAGATTAAAGAGACTTACCATGAGAGGAATTGAACGTAGGAGACACTACTCGTTGGGGAAAATCACTGCAAATGTGGATTAAAAACTGGAGTTGAAGACAGGTGAAATGATGGTGCGTGTGTAAATTGAAGACAGAGAAGAAAAGGTTGGGATCCCATGAAACTAGAGAAGGGGTCACCTTTATATAAGGTTGAGTATTAGGGTTTAAAGGGGTGGTAGTTTTGAGAGGGATGGGTTGAGATTTGGCCAAATCTTAAATACTTGATTATAATTCATAGGTACTAAATTGATTGGTGCATAATTGAGCCAGAAATCCATTATCGAAGAAATTTCTAGAAAAGGTTGAGAATCAAGAGAGAAATCATGATTTTACAAATCATAAAATCAGCAACATGTTTCCATATGTGTTGTGGGGTAGATGATGAGTTGTGTCTTGTCTAATAATGGTCCAAAAATCATGCAAATCAGACATACTTCCATATTAGTGTGACATTTAATACATTCCTAATCAAATTATCTATAAAATGATGTATTTTCCATTCCTTTTCTTTTCCTTCTAAATTAGATGAGTAAATACCATCAAAATAAAGTGAAATTTGGTGAGTAAGGTAATAAGGACCCAAAGAATACAAATTTGGAGTCAATTTAGCCTTTTGAAATAATTTAATACATGAAACACACATTTTAAGGAAAAGTGTATTTCCTTCATATTAATGCACTCCTTTATTATTTGTTTGTAACTCTCTCTTGACCAAATCTATCCACATGAAATATCTAGAAGGAAAATTTTGAAATGAAATTCCTTAATTTGATAATTTTGCACAACCAACCCCAAAACTAAGGAATAACCCCAATTTCTTATATTAATTCTTCAAATCTTTCTATTATTGTTTAAAACTCTTACGTTAGAAGGTTATTAACTCCCTAGTACAAGTAAATCTAAGATTATAAAGTAAAAGGGTAGAAGTATTATTTACTTAAATTTGGGTTCATTACAACACTCCACCCCTTAAAGAGGATTTCATCTCCGAAATCCAAACTAACTTAAGAGTCCATAAGTTTATCTATATTGTTAGTACAATTTTATTATTATTATTATTATTATTATATATATATGCATGTTTCCAAATATGTCTCTACATTAGTACTCTAGGTAGGGTGTAGTGATATACCAATGCTATTAGTTTGAGAAATAGTTCAAGAGTTTAGATAAAATGGTTTTAGTCCAACCACCTTGTACTAGTTTTCTACTCTTTAGAGACTAAGGGTTTGGGACCAATCATAGCATAATCCCAAAAGGTGATTTAACTAATCTATGCATAGCTACCATTTCTCCTCATATACTACCCTAGACTTAAGATTTAGGATTTTCTATGACTTAATGGAATTTTATACCTCTAGGTTTTGTACATGTATCCTCTGTTAAGTGGCGTGTTGATAAAACTTTGATGGAAAAAACCTTACAAAGTAGAGAGGGAAAATAAAAATGGTGCCAAAATAAAGTGTTACTAAGACACCAAACATGTTGAAGCTATTATAGGTATAGTATGGGTTTCATATGTATATTACCTCCATTTACTCCAACAAATCCAACTTGCAAGGCATATACATGTCCTGCACACCTCTCCACTAAGGATCATGGCTCCTGGTGATTGTTTTCTCTTTGTTTCATAGCTGGTATAATAGGGACAAGTTCTTTCTGACGTTGAGGACATCAGGGTCTAATGTGACCGACTTGCCCACAGTGATGACATGTCAGTTGTCTATCCCTCCTTCATGCCATGGGGGCCTCTGGATGATTGCAATTCTCATGTTCATGATAATCATCAGAGTGCTTCCTTTTGTTGTTATTCTCTTTGTGTGTCAGGGTGTGGAACCCTAATATGACTCAATGGCTAAGGCCTTATCCACCATCTGTTAAAAAATGAGAGGAAGTTGAGGGACTAGAGAGTGACCCACGTTGTAGTTAAGTCCTTGTAGGAACAAGTCAGCCCTATGTTCTTTGATCAACCCAACAATGTATAGCTCAAGAAGCAAACACTTTTGCACATGAAGGAACAAATACTGATCTCTGCTTTAGAATGTGAAAGTTTGGTTCCTTCTTCTTTAGGGAAGTTGTGTAGAGTATCTCCCAAAAAAAGTATGAATAATTGTTCCCACATAAAAGTAGAGATGTCAAGATCCACCACACATGTGGTGGTCCATCCATCACACAAGAAGTAAACCTAGCCTTCTGGTGCGGAGGGCATGCCATACCATTAAAAGTCCTCTCTATGGCTAAGACCTAGTCTTCAAACTTATCTACCATCTTTATTTCCCTTCACCCTTGAAGTAGGGTGGTTGAATTTTCATGAAATCGATAAGTGTGTACTCCTTGGGTTGATCAGACACAAGAGGGGTGTTCATCTTTCCCACTATTCTGTAGTGATAAATTGTCATAGAAAGGCAAACTCCTGCTCAGGGGTGAGGCTAGTCAAAGTAGAGGCAAGGGTGTCTCCAACATCATGAGAAGAGATAGGGTTTCTCCTAGGAGGGGTATCCATGCCAAAACGATGTCTCTCTAGTATGGAGAATCCATTTGAAAAGCCGGACTAAGGGGTAGCACCAGTGTCGCCAAATAGGTTTGATCTCCTAAAATATAGGTTTAACGTATAAGGTATACATACTAAGTAAGGACTTTTGAAATAGCTAGATTACCGATCACAAACATGTTGTGATACTATTCTTTTAAGGAGTGAGGCCCGAGATGGACCACTCCTTACTTCAATTTAAGGAAATACTTGCCAATACCCCAATAGATCATATCCAAAAAAATAAAAGGCATTCAAGTAGTTGGGGTTCACAATATTTCTTTAAACTAAATAATAACATGAACATAGTTTTATTGCAGTGGAAATTTAAATTTAACTATTACATGATTTTCTCATCAAAGTTCAATTAATGAGACATAGATGGATTCTAACTGAAATGAAAGCTTAAACTACTCAGATCAGTTTGTGATGAGTAACCTCTCCATCTCAGAAGTCCTCAACATCTAGATCGGGGAATCACCATCTAACTCTTGGTCCTCAGGATGTGCAACCTCTGGGTGGGTTGAATGCAACACCCAAGGTAGAGGGAACAAAAAGGAAAGGATGCCAGTGAATGTTGAATATGTGCAGTATATAATAACTAGGTATTAGAGTAAAAAAAATAGAATTTCAAAAGAGTTAAAAGATTTTATAGGCGTGTTAATGAAGTGAGGAGATACTCATGTGTGACAAAACTAGAACAATTATAAACATGTTGATAGGAAATAACACATCTACCAAAAATATGGGGTGAGCATGAACATATACACATTTGGTCTGAGCAGGACAAGATACACATTTTCTCTAATAATATCACTTGCAAGAATTGTCACCCCTACAATATCAAATGTGGGAATTTACACATCCATATAGAATAACATGTCACATTATACTAGTAGTCACCACATGATGCATAACAAGAGAGTATATGAGTTTAATCCATGATATGAGAGATGAAAACATCCATTAAATATTAAGTGAGTCAAAAGAACCATAACAAAAGTCTCACAAATGAAAGAGATTTCATAACAAAATGGATCTTTAAAATAGGATCAATGCAAAGAAATAACTTTACTATGATGGTCAGGATTTTCAATGGCCATAAGAGGGAGAGAGATCTAGATCATTTACTCTATGTTCATAGTTTAGGAAAAACACATACCTTGATTTGTCTATATAAACTAGAGATCGAATCCTACCCTTCCATGTCTAAAGTCAACTCAACCCTAAATATATGATTAGGTCCATCAATTAAGATTTAATTTTATGATTTATTAAGTGAAACCCTAGAAATCCAAATCCATCGACAAAATCCTAGGTTGGCTCATGATAAAGACCTAACAATGAGTTCAAAGTTTCTTAATGATCTGTTGACCTAAAATCACAAATTTATTAATCATGATGTTATATGTAGTTACGTTTAAGATCATAAGTGAAAGAAAAACCCAAAAATCTGAATCTTTGACAAAAGCCTAGATTGACACATGATTTTATCTCAGAGAGAGGGTCCAAGATTACTGATCATGGATTTAACTCGAGGATCTCAACTATGCCCTTTAAAACCTCTCTTTAATTATTAATGTGATATTATGAAGGTTCAAAACCCTAAAAATCAATTCTTTAAACTTGTGAACCAGGTAATGAAACTATATCAAAAGGTTGAGAAAATTCTCACAATTCTAGAATATAATTTTTTTTTGTAGTTTTTGGAGAATCTAGTAAAAAGTTATGAATTTTTAAAGTTCTGACCAATTATAATTTACCAAGAATCCATGTCAGTGGATAGGACCCAGTCAAACAGGGTCAACTCTGTTGAGTTGACCCAATCAAGCTCAGCCAAGTGGCTTGCATCCTTGTCAGCCAGGCGCCTACTATCCAAGGTGGAAAAACAAAAATAGGTGATGGAAAATACCATAATACCCCCAGGAAGATAGCTTCACAAGTGATAATGTGAGGGGAAAAAGAGGAAAACCACCCCTCAGGCTCCTTCTCCCTTTCTCAACCAAGTCATGGTCGTGAACGAGAAGTAGTCATGGCAGCCAAAATTGGGGAAATCTGATTGGCCCTAATACACATTGAAGGAACCTGGCGTTTGTGTAGAACCAAGATCAAAGAGACTTACCACAAGAGGAATTGAACATAGGCAACACAGACCATCAGGGCAAGTCTTCACAAGTGTGGATCTAAACTGGAGTCGATGATAGGTGAAATAGTGGTGTGTGTATAAATTGAAGATACAGAAGAAAAGGTTGGGATCCCACGAAACTAGAGAAGGGGTAACCTCTATATAAGGTTGGGTATTAGGGTTTATAGGGTGGTAGTTTCGAGAGACATGGGTGAGATTTTGGCAAATACTAAATACTTGATGATAGTTTGTAAGTAATATATTGATCGGTGTGGAATCGGGTCACAAATCTGTTGGTGAAGAAATTTCAATCAAAGGTCGAGAATCAAGAGAGAAATCATGATTTCCCAAATCACAAAATTGGAGGCCTATTTCCATATGTGTCGTGGGGTAGATGATGAGCTATGGTTCATCTGATCGCGATATGATCCAAAAATTGTGAAAATTGGCTATACTTCCATATCAGCATGACATTTAATGCATTCTTAATCCAATTCTCTATAAAGTGGTGTATTTTCCATTCCTTTTCTTTTCCTTTTAAATTGGGTGAGTAAATACCATCAAAATAAAGTGAAATAAAGTGGTGTATTTTCCATTCCTTTTCTTTTCCTTTTAAATTGGGTGAGTAAATACCATCAAAATAAAGTGAAATTTGGTGAGAAAGGTAATAAGGAACCAAAGAATACAATTTTGGAGTCAATTTTGCTTTTGGAAAGCTTTAATACATAAAACACACCTTTTTAAGAAAAGTATATGTCCTTCATATTACTGCACTCCTCTAATATTTATTAACCAAAATTTTTTTGTAACTCTCTCTTGACCAAACCTATCCAAAAATAAAATCTAGAAGGATAATTTTTAATTAAATGCCTTAATTTGATATTTTTGCACAACCAACCCTAAAAGTAAGGATTAACCCCAGTCTCTTGTGTTAATGCGTGAAATCTTTGTATTGTTGTTTAAAACCCTGATATTTGAAGGTTATTAACTTTGTAGTACACATCAATCTAAGATTATAAAGTAAAAGGATAAAAATATTTTTAACTTAAGTTTGGGTTAGTTACAAAGACCAAAATTCATTGAACTTAGTTTTGGCAATTTTAAGAAATAGTTATGCATAAGCTTCTTTAAAGAAAGAAAAAAAATCATTATGTGAGATAGAGCCCAACATGTTCAACCAAAAATGCTAATGACCGTGCTGAAAAATATAATAACTATTAATAAGATATCCAACGGGAGAGCAGATTTGGTGAAAAAGTTCCAAACTGATATAAGCACACTTCATTTTGTAGAATTCTCTTATCCTAGTTCGAATCAATTGACCCAAAACACACTAGCCTTAGTTGCTACTTCACAGGAGTCATGCACTACTGATGTTGTCATGCCACTTGTAACAATCAAGATCAAAATTATTGAATACACTGAAGTAGTGGCTAGTTATTCTCAAAAAATGAAATACAAATAGTGGCAGAGCTTGACAATAAAGGTTGGGCGATGAAAGTACATTTGTATAGTTATATTCAATTCAAGTCTGATTAAACTTAGAGTTGATGAAAAATACCTCTTATATTTGAAATAACAATAGTAAAACAAATCAATAATACTATAATTATACTACAAATATCACATGTAGTCCTAAAACCAATATATAATTTTATAAAGGTAGCATGTATTTTCTAATTTATAAAATGTGGCATTTACTTCTTTAATTTTTAAACCAACCAATTTTCAAGTCATTACTAAAAGTTTGGCTACTATCTCTTATAAAACAAACAATCATATTATCGATAAGAAACTCGTAATCTACTTTGTGAAAATCCGTAGATGGGAGTAGCAACTAAAATGAAAAGAAATAAAATGAGAAGAATAAGGTTAAATTATAAATAGATACAACATGCTAAGTTTGAAATGAAGATTAATTAAGATATATTGCACAAAAGATATAACTCTTAAATGTGTTAGTAAAAAATGTAATACTAGAAGATGTGGATACTATGTGGTTAGTAGTTTGCTTGGAGTGTTTTGAAAAAATAATTAACAAACGTGAACTAATAGAATTGTGTTTATTGAAAGATTCATTAAAATCAACATCACCAATGGATACAACTGTTGTAAATAAAACAAAGTTGGTATGGTATCATAGTAATATGGAGGTGGATAGAGAGGAGAAAAAAAATCAATAATTTGGCTAGAGAAAGTTATATGGAAGGGAGAGATATATATGTGAATAAATTGAAAAGATCATTTGTATTTTCTTTCACATCTTTTGGGACACTTTAGTGTAAACAAAGTAGAAATAGAAATGTATTGGAAGAGATATCATAAACTATAGGAATGGCAAACATTGAGGAAAAGTTGGGACAAAAATCTTAGAATATAAATAAATAGTTTGAATATAGTTATAGGAATAATTTTGATGGAAACTTAAAATTTTGTGTAACATTTTGTAAGAAATTTGAAGATAAAGTTGAATAGAAAAATAGAAGAAAATGTAGATAATTGGTTAAACCTAATAAAAAATCTGAAGAGAATATCAAATCATAGATAAAATATATAATTATGGAGAGAAATTAGTGTGAAATATATTTAAATATAGAGGAAATTATTTATGCATCCCCCAATAAATATAAAAATAAATATGATATATTGTTATGGTACATATTTGATTTATTTTTATTAAATTTTATTTTTCCTTATACAAATCATGCACATTTAAAGAAGAATGTCTTCTGAAGCATCATCCCCTTCTTTGATTTTCTATCACCATAAACCAAACTTTACATATTTTAGTTCAAAAATAATTTGTATTCACAGTGTGGCTATAATTTTAGTTAATAGGCATAATATTTAAATACTCATTATTGGTTTCTTAATTTAGACATTGATCACCTTTTGACCAACCAGAACTTGATAGTTTGATTAATGTTATTTTTATAATAATTACTTCTTCCAATACTTATACACTATAATATTCCATCACTGAGTATATGTACATTAATATTAATGGTTCACTTAGAATTATATTTTATAAATATGCCACCTCCGCTGGAATAAAACATACGAAAAATGGTAACTAACATTTCTTCTCATTCATAATTTATTCCACACTTGCTATTCTTTTAACAACTTCATAGATTGAAGAGAAATTTTATTATATTGTAGCATCAAACTCCTATGTTAATAGATATTTATAATCTCCAACATCCTTAGGGGGACCGTTAGCACTGTCTACCATATTATTTAAAAAAATAAAACATGGTATCATAGTGTAAAATATTTTTTTTTAAATACGCCCCACCAGCCTTACATGAGATCTGCATTTGAGAACAAAGGAATGAACAAGATGATGGAAAGGATAATATTTCTTCATTCACACATAATCATTGTCAATTTAATGACTGAAATGATATAAAATAATTTGAGCTGTCTTTTGCATTTATACATATCAAGTCCAAATAGGTCATATAAATGAACCAAATGTACAAACAAAAAGTGTCAATTCAAGCAAGCAATTTGCTTAATGATGTATGCATATTGGTCATCACCCATTTTGTTAGTAGACAACCAAAAAATTCCATATTAGATGGGGTCATTGTCATGTAGATTGCCACTTCATATCAACAGGCACGGACATACACGTTTTTATTTGACTATGGGCACCAAAAAAATTGTATATGAAACATTTTTTCCTGAACTATCACAACACTCTCATCGTACATTATCAGGTTTTAAAAAAAGACACTCATTTTGAATCCTTATAGGTTAGTTTGGATGAGTTCATCTAAAATCCTGGTAGTTGTTATATAAAATGAGAGTCTACCATTTAAGATCTCTAAGTCATAACTACCTTATTGTACTCGACATAATAGAAAAAGGGGACTTCTTTAATCACCCCGATTTTGGGGAGATTGAATCTGCCACCCTCCTCTGCTATATCTTCATCTTTTCTTGTTTTTAAGAGATCCTGACACAGTTGATAGCTACTCCGTCCCGCTGCCAGGCCCTGAAACTGAAAGGTTCATGTATAGACTGACAAACTACCTGGGTTCACAAGATCGGTACCCAAGCCACCCCTTAAAGTTTTTGCATGATTATGATGTGTTGTTACTCAGCCTTCAGTTCGCAAAGACTTAATGTGGCTTAATGTCTATCATTTTGTACCAACAAGGATGTGTCAAACCTAAGTCTAAGCTAATTACGTGACGCGATACATAGGAGTTGTCGTTCAAATACTTGTTACATGACACAATGTTAAATCCAGCGTGCTCCTCCTTTTGTTTGAGCTGATCAGATTTTCTAAGTAGCATTCAACTCCTTTGATGCATTCGTGAGAGTTTTGAAAACTGTTTCGTATTTTGAATTATTTATTAGTTATGCATTTTACATTTTTATTCCATTTTAACAAAAACAATACGCAGAGAACATCTAAAAATCGGATTTTATCACACATCTCTACTCAAGACAATCGTGTTTGGAAAAAAATGTAAAAATAATATTATATTGAAGCATGTAACTTTGTAAAAATAATATTATGTTGACACTAGTACTATGTTAGAACACCTTAATTAAACATAATGTAACCCAATATTATACATGCGCTTTTGTTTAGTTTCTAAGTTTCATATTGGTTGCAAGTATAAATATAGCCCGGTCCGTGCAGTATTTCAAACCCGTCCTCTAATAAGCCTGTGTTTGAATTAATTCCTGCTTGGTTGCCAACTAAATGGCAGAGAAAGAGATGGCGGAAAGAGTGAGAGAGCATTTCATGGGGGGGGGGGGGGGGGGGTTGGAATCAGAAGAAGAATGACACTACTAAAAAATATTCGTTATGATATTGACGAGCAATCGTTGTTAGTCTTAATAATTAATAGCGATAATCAATCGACAAAGTTTATTGAAGAGACGGCAAGGTCACTAGGTCTCCGTCAAGCAATGTTACGATGCAAATCACGCATGAACATAGCAACCCGCACACTGCAATCAATATTCAACATCTTAGGATTCTGGCTTTAGGAAAAAGAGAAAAAAAGAATGAATTGCGCCAGCACTACGCATCCGGCCGAGCTTGTGGTCTACTTCTCCGTTTACTAAGCTGCAATTTGTACATCCACACAAAAGTCCTCCCCCACCGGCCGACATGCGTTACAGAAAGCAGGCTCCCAAGAGGCGAGCAGCATAAGTGCACGCAGTCCGCATAATCATGTGCCTGCAGCCCCTGCTGGTTGCACACTTTGCTGGGCGGCTGCTTCTAGCTGCCCACCGACTGCCGGTGTGTGGTTGTTCGTACCCCACACACACACACACACACCCGGGAGAGAAAACAGCGCTTTTCTACACGCTTGCGGATGACTGTATGGACGGCAATTAATAAAAAAAAAATTGGAAAATTATTACTACGAACAAGTTTGGGACAATCCGTGAGAGTGGTCTTAATAGCTGTACTACATAAGAAAATGCAAAGAAGTGGTCAAGTGTACATTTTTATTCAGAATTAGAACTCAACTTTGTATGTTTGAATTATATTTTTATCTTTATTAATGAAATTGTATACTATATTAGAAGACTCATTTCCATTATATAGAAATGACCCATAGAAGATTTTAAAAATCAAGGGGAGTGTTTCACAGATACAGTAGGGCAAGAAGAGGACAAGAAGAAGATAATGCTCAAATCTTCTTCTCGTGTAGTTATATTAATAGTTAAGTAGTACACAGTAGTTAAGGCATTATATAAGTTACGAGAAAGGCGGAAAGACAATAAATGTCTGAGTACATGTTGCAATAAGCGAGAATCGAAGAGCCAAAAGGCACAACATCAAGAGGAGTTAAGTAGCCGATTCTTGAGAATCTTGAGTATCTTTACAACCCCCCCCCCCGGCAAGATGAGTCTGAGAGAAGCGAATGCCCAACTTGAGGAGAAGCAATCTGAATGTCGTCTTATGCAAAACTTTGGTGAACAAGTCAGCTAGTTGATCTTTAGACGAAACATGCTTGGTGACAATGTGTCCCAAGCTGACCTTTTCCCGCACGAAGTGGTAATCTAGTTCAATATGTTTCGTCATGGCATGAAACACATGATTTGAAGAAAGAAAGAGAGAACTCAAGTTATCACAAAGAAGTGTAGCAGGCTAGTATTGAGGAAGATGAAGCTCCTTAAGTAGCTGAGAGAGCCAAGTTAATTTAGCAGTTGCCAGTGAAAGAGATATGTATTTGGCCTCCATACTGGATTTGGACACGGTAGATTGTTTCTTTGAAGACCAAACAATGCAGGTCCATCCCAGAAAAACACAGTAGCCACTAGTGATACGTCTGGTTAGAGGGAAGCCAGCCCAATCTGCATCACAGAAACTTGAGACCTACAAGTTAGAGTCAGCAAAGATCTGTATTCCCTGGGACATTGTTCCTTTGTCATAGCGGAGAATACGTTTCACAAGGCTGAGGTGGGTGGTGGTAGGATGGTGTAGGAACTGGCAGGCTAGGTTAACACCGTAAGTGAGGTCGGGACAAGTCAAGGTAAGGTATTGAAGAGATCCAACAATATGACAGTATGCGCTAGGATCATGAAGAGGAATCCCAGGGTCTTTGAGTTGTTCACGAAGAATGGAGGTGCATATAGGTGTCGAGACAGGCTTGCAATCTGACATTTGTTCTCGACAGAGGATTTCAAGAGAATACTTGGACTGGTGAAGAAGAAGACCATGTTGGTTTGGTTCAACTTGAATTCCAAGAAAATTGTAGAGAGCACCAAGATTGCGTAGAGAGAATTCTGACTCTAGTCGGTGGATGACTTTCAAAACAGCTGACTTAGAGCTCCCAGTAATCAGAATGTCATTGACATAAAGCATAATGTAAATGGTAAATTGTGAGTGTCGTAGAACAAAAAGAGAGGAGTCAGAAGTGCATGAAACAAACCCTAGTGCAGCAAGGACGGAGTGAATTTTATGAAACCAAGCACAGGGTGCTTGCTTAAGACCATACAATGCCTTGTGAAGTTTGTAAACATGGGAAGGTAAGGATGGATTGGTGAAGCCAGGTGGTTGTTCCATATAGACCGCAGTATCCAGGGTTCTGTTAAGGAAAGCATTACAAACGTCTACTGTAAGACATCCCAACCTTTGGACACAGCAATAGTAAGAACAACTTTGATGGTAGGTGCCTTGACAACTGGGTTGAATGTCTCTGTGTAATCAATCCCTTCCTCTTGGAGGTAACCTTTTGCAACCAAACGTGCCTTGAGCCAATCAAGAGATCTGTCGGCATTGAGTTTAGTTTTGAACACCCAACGACACCCGATTACATTCGTGTCCAGGGGTCTAGGAACAAGTTCCGAAGTGTTACTCTTATGTAGAGCAACAATTTTAGAGGCCATAGCTTCTTTCCACCCGCAATGATGAAGAGCTTGTTTGACAGTGTGTGGGGTGGAGAGGCTGAGAGTAGAGTGTAGAACGTATTTTGGATTTGGCTTATGGATACCTTGTCTACTATGGGTAATCATGGGATGAGAAAGCAGACTGGAAGTGGGGATGAGTGAGGCTTGACATGGTGAAGGGTTAGGTTGAGGTGTCTCATTATCGTTAGATATGGGAAGAGGACTCTGTGGCACCGAGACTGGAGGTGATGAGGTTTCAGGGGTAGAATCAGTTGTTGCGTCGGCTGAAGGTGGTTCTTGGGAGTGGGATGTAGATGAAGCTAGAGGGTTCGGAGTGGTGGAGCTGGCAGTGAGATCGACTAAGGTTTGAGAGACATCATTAACATTTACGGGCGAATGAGATTGTGTTGGGAGTAAACTGGGTTCAGGAAGGTGTTATGTGTTGGATGAAGAAGAGGGATCTGACATTTCATCAAACACTGAGTAGGATAAGACATTGTCTTCTTGAGTTGAGTACCCAATATTTGATGAGTAAGGGAAGATAGACTCATTAAAGATAACATGTTTGGAGATGTACGTTCTTTGAGAAGAGATGTGTTTGCATCTGTATCCCTTATACTGAGAACTGTACCCCAGAAAGATACACGACAAGGAGTGAGGTTATAGTTTGCATGTGGTATACTCATGTAGGAAAGGATAGCAAAGACAACCAAAGGTTTGAAGGTGGATATAGGAAGGAGACTTGTGGTAGAGGAGTTCATAAGGTGTCTTCATCTATAATAAGGGAGTGGGTAGCCTATTTATTAAGTATATTGTTGTTGAGAAGGCATCGAACTAGTATTCCTTGGGCAAGTTAGCTTTAAACATCATGGAAAGACCTAGCTCCACGACATGACGATGCTTTCTCTCTGCAGTTCCATTCTGTAAAGGATCGTGAGGGCAGGATAGTTGATGGAGGATACCTGAGTCAGAGAGAAACTTCCTGAGAGAGTGGTTAACGAATTCACCACCACCATCACTCTGTAATCTTTTAACATGTAAGCCAAATTGAGTAGAGACCATTTTGCAGAATGAGATGAAGATGGAACAAAACTCATCTTTGTTCTTCATGGGAAAAAGTCAGCTGAATCTTGAGAAATCATCGGTAAGCATCACATAATACAAGAATTTTTGTGAAAATGGTACATGGGCCTTTCCCCATACGTCGCAATGTAGTAACTCAAAAGGACGAGTAGCACGGATATGATGATGAGTGACAGCTAGGCATTTATTCTTACTGAGTTCAAAACTATTACAAAGTTCTGTAATATTGGAAACACAAGCAATTGTCTTAGTTTTTAGAAGATGATGAACAATGCTGCTATTAGGATGCCCCAAACGTTTGTGCCAGATTTCTCCAGTTGCCTTCACACCGTGGGTTGAGAAGAAATCTTGCATAGTGGAAAAAGGAAGGAGGTACAGACCATTACAGCAACTCCCTTGGGATAAAATCCAATGGATCTTGATGTCCATAATCAGAATCAATTTTTCAATAAAGACAACATAGCAGGGAAGCATCGAGGTTAGTTTAGAGATGGACAATAGATTTCTCTTTATGTCAGGAAAAATGAGGATGTCTTGAAGAGGAATGCAAGTAATATTGTCAATGAAAGTATCACCAATCTTATCAATGGTCAAGAATTCACCATTGCCAACCATGATAGACCCAACTCCTTTATAAAAATGAAGATTTGAAAATGTACCTGCGGTTTTTGAAACATGGTCTATGGCTCCCGAGTCAAGATGCCAAAATGATGGATCAATCTCGTTGAGATGGAGAGTTGCTAGGGCTGTATTGGTGTTTTCTACAAGTGATGAAGGCACAGAGGGGTGTTGATAGTTATTATTGTACATGTGCCAGCACTTTAAAGCAGTGTGCCCTCATTTTCCACAGATCTGATATAGAGGAGACGAGTGATTAGATTGATTGTTATTGACATGAGTTGAGGTGGAAAGTCCTCTTCCTTTAGGATTAAACTGAGTAGTGTAGTTCCCTGGTCCACCGCCAAGGATTACTTGTACAAAACTATTGTGTTGTTGTCGTCCCCTTCCATGAGTAGCAGACCTTCCTCTTCATGCAACTTGGGATTGGTTATAGAAGTGTTGACGATTTATGGTGACCTGTGTTGGCATAGAAAACGACCAGAGAAGGGGCAAAACTGACATGCCTAGTTCTTCTTCTTTCAAAATCTTACAGGAGAGGAAGAAGGTCATCGTAGGATGGATTGGTGGTTTTAGCATGGAAACCACAAACCCTTCATAGTTTGGGTTGTCAAGTCTGTTGAGTAGAGTAAAGACCTTTTCTTGGTCATTAACAGGAAATCCAATGGCATTTAGCTGATCACAAAGAGTCTTGAACTTTCTTAAGAAATCAGTAAGGGTGTCAGTTCCTTTGGTGAAGGTTCGGAGCTGTGACTTCAGCTCAAACTCTCAAGACTGAGAAGAGTCAGAGAACCTTTTGTTGAGTGTGCTCCAAACTTCATGCGAGCTAGAACATCCGATAATGTCCCCCATCACTTCTTCTGTGAGAGTGCTCGAGATCCACCCTTTGAGGAGTCTATCAGTTCTAGTCCACGCCTTATATCTAGGATTAGCATTTGGCAACCCATTGCCATCATGAACAAGAAGAGGAGGAGGAGCTTCAGTGCCACTGAGAAAACCTTCCAAGCAGCATGACTCGGCAAAGTTTTTGATTTGTGATTCCCAAAGAAAAAAGTTGTTAAGATTCAGCTTGATGGTCACAAAATTTGAAATATTGAGGCCTACAGGATAGGGGTAGATGGAGGTTGAGGAGGTTTCAACAGAAGGCATGTTGATAGGGAATCTAGTAAGGAAAAAGAAGTTGAGTTAGAGAAAGAACGCAAGGAGGAAGCAGGTAAGGGAAGCAGGTACGATCGAGAGATGTCAGTTGAGGCTTTTACTTATCTGATACCATCTTAGACATCAAGGGGAGTGTTTCACAGTTACAATAGGGCAAGAAGAAGATAATGCTCATATCTTCTTCTCGTGTAGTTATATTGATAGCTAAGTAGTACACAGTAGTTAAGGCATTAAATAAGTTACGAGAAAGGCGGAAAGACAATAAATGTATGAGTACATGCTGCAATAAGCGAGAATAGAAGAGTCAAAAGGCACAACATCAAGAGGAGTTAAGTAGCCGATTCTTGAGAATCTTGAGTATCTTTACAGAAGAGACTAAGTACATTCATCTTATTAACTTTTTGAAGCTACAAACTGATTCTTGTATATGTATGTGTCATCATCATCATCATCATCTAAGCCTCAGTTCCAACTATGTTGGGGTCGGCTACATGGATCATTCGTTTCCATTCATCTCTATCATGGGTCATATTCTGGTTGAGATGTAGAGATTCAAAATCTCTCTTTATAAGCTCATCTGATGTTAATTTAGGTCTTCGTCTTCTTCTATTTATTGTGCTTGACTCAATAACATTGCTTCGTATAGGCACATTAATCATTCTACGTTGTATATATCTGTACCATCTATATCAGCCCTCACGTAACTTGTCCTCAATACTCGCCACCCCTACTTTATTCCTAATATAATCATTTCTCAAGCGATCTTTTTATATCTCCCCACACATCCATCTCAGTGAATTTTTTTACTCTTTTTTTTTCTTTTTTTGAAATTTATGAATTGGTCCATGTCTGTGATTGGATGCAATTTTGAGAATGTGTAGGGAGTTTGATTTAATATTATGTTTATACTTGAAATTTACAATATATTCCCTCATAAATTGTATCCATGTTTTTTCTTCATTTTTCTAAACTATAAGTTGATTTTTCTTTATTTTAACGGAGCAAGCAAGCGTGGGATAGTGGGAACAGTATTAACACCAAAAATGTTGTTTATTGTTAGAAGAGGACAGAAAATAATCGGAAGATTTTACAACGATGCAAGTAGAAATGGTTGGTGACAACAACGGAATAAGGATGAAATAATTTTTTTCTTTCTCAAAAGAGTCGACATTGGTTCATTTTATAGAAGTGTTTCACATGGTCAGTTAACATTCAATAAGTGGTACAAGAACAATTACTAATCTCAAAGCGCATACCGCGACAGCTAGGGCATCTTGTTCAAAACAAGAGAAAATGAAGAAATTGCAGCACATATAAAAAGTCGAGTAAGTGAGCCAAATCAAGAATGGATCAGTGCAGTCGCAAGGAGATCCGAGAGGACGACGGTATTTTTGCATCTTTCGGCGTATGAAACGGGACAAACGCAGAAAGAGTTTCCGTATCGGATTGGTGCAAAATGAAAATTGAGCCGACCCACTATCCGCCTATGTGCCATCTCACACCCATGCTGTTATTACTTTGACTCCTTTTGTAAAACAAACACAGACAGTGTTTGGTATCGCGGCGTCTGCGCAGCGATCTCACCGCACCGCGTTAGTCGGCAACCAGGCCCATCACTTTGCCAAACGAACTAACAGTCAGTCCACTATCTACCACAGTTTCACCAACTAACTAACTACAAACAAACGACGTTCTAAACTTGAACCCTTTGAAAGTGGACTTTGTTTCCACCAGGTGAAGTGGGGACCGCTGAGGAATGTATTATTGTTCTCAACTTTAATTTGATGTAAGCGAAAAAAAGAACCATTGTTTGTATCTGCGGATAACAAAGTGAAAACTAGACACTGCCGCTATGCAACTTTCATACAAACCTGGTGGTAACAAAACCCTCAATCAACCCTTTTTTTTCGCTTAAGTGGCCGCATGATTTTGTTTTGTCCTCTGAAACGTGTCATGGTTCCCTCCCTATATGCTAAATTGCTCAAGTACAGCAAAGCTCAAATGTACACTGTTCACTGGACACGTGTCCCGATGGCCGGCCGGTCATCCACATACCAGTTGGTCACTCACCTCGTCGTCGTCGTTGTTGTAACCACCTCTAATACCCCGCTCTCCCTTCTCTCTCCATCCCCACCCAAATCGCCCGCGCTTCCTCCTCCTCCTCCTCTCCGCCTTGACTTGACCTCAGCCCCACACACTGGGCCCGCTCCACAGATCGCTTTCCGAACAAACCGGGCCAAAGTACTACCCCGTCACCCAAAATTAGAACTTCCCGGCCCCGGCTCCCGCTACTTCCGTGATCTCTCCATCAGTTAGTTCCTGATATTTCTTATTTCTTTTTGTTTATTTGGCTTTTTTTTTATCAAATCCACGTTTAAGACCAATTTTTTGTGTAAAAAGATAGACATGTACTTGCTTGAAAGTACGCTAAAAAAAGCACCAACCGTATGAAAGAAACATGCATGTCATGGGGAAGAGCTCCAAGAAAAGAAGACGAATATCTACTGCACATGGTAGGTCATGACCTTGTCGATTTCCATTACCTACGGGTAGAGAATGTTCGCAGAAGGGGAAAAGAAACACCAAGAAACTCTAATAAAGAAAACTAGTAGAGTAAGAAAATGCTAATAAAAGAAAAGGCCAGGAAAAAGAATATATTTTATATTAAAAAATAAAGAAAAAGTGGTATACAAAGGAGACCGACGATGTAGATGGGCTATACTACTCACATGACATGAAGGGGCGTTGGGGGCGTGGAGTGAATGCGATGCATGACTTGAAATGGGAGGCTAAGCGTTTTTTTGGCCACTTGCTTATTAAACACCACTACAAGGTCATCTTGGCTAAGATGGTGGCATCTCGCATTATCTGATCTAATGTTCAACTCTCTAAGGAAATAATTCCTTCTCCATTACAATCCTTAATTTCCCTGCCCCCACCGACGTAATTACAAAACCAATTACTCCTCTCCCCTTAACTTTGACACCGCCAAACAGTAGCAGCAACGCCAACTCAAAAGATTTCGGTTTCATTACTCAATTCATTCTCCCGTTCCTTTCTCTTCTTTCAACTCCGTGACTCTGATTTGTATATCATCTACTGTTTTGATTTCTCGTTTTCCTATTCATTTCCTTTTTCGCTCTCTCTTATTATTTGTTCCTTTTCCGATCGATCTCACCACCTGGTTTTCCACAACTCCTCCCTACCCTCTTGAGAGTTTCACTCCCCTACATTTAATACGATTGACTATCTAATCTCTTATTTATTTATAGTAACAACAAGAGGAAAGGCCGGAAGGGTGGGAGGGGTTACAAGTTAGCACCTAGAAGAAGAATGCTTGTCACCTACTCCTACCTTTTGCTTCCTCTTCCTCCTCTTACCCATCATCCCGCATCGGCTCCACAAAAAGAAGTTGGAACATCACGGCCACTGCAATACCCCTGCACTACAAGTGGCTACTACTACTACTTCTGCTGCTGTTACAGCGAAAGCTAGCTTCTCCAGCAGCTGCTGCTGCTGCTGCTGCTTCTGTGCAGGAGGAGCAACGCTCCGGAATTCTGGAGCAGAGCAGCAACTAAGGTTAGCAAGAACATCATACTGTATAGCTGTGTGTGTGACTGATTCATATCCTCATCTCACTCCCCGATCCCAAATTCCCGATCACAAATGGATCACCACCGCCACACCTGCAAGCTTTGCTTTCGCCGATTCCCCAATGGCCGAGCTTTGGGGGGACACATGCGGTCCCATGTAACCTCCGCTGCAGCAGCGGCGAGGCACCAGCAACCACCGCCTCCTGCTGCTCCTCCTCCTCCTCCTCCTCAACCTCATGCTTCCGCTACTCACCTACTTCACCAACACTCCTCTTCCTCGTCCCCGTCCTACTCCCCTTCCCCTGGATCGCACGATGAACTCATGGCAAACCGAACAGAAACATCTGCATACGGAGGCGCAGGTGGTAGGGGCTCGGCTTCCGCCATAGCTGCTGCTTCTCCAGGGTATGTCCTCAGGGAGAACCCCAAGAAGAGCTACCGGATGGTGGATCCGGAGTTCTCGTCCACCTTCGCTGCCCCACCACCTCCCACCTCCGTCCTCGACTACGGTTACTACTCCACCACCACGTCATCCCCGGTTTTCGGAAACGGCAGCACTGCCACAGCTAACGGCAACAACAACCACTCGTCGTCGGCCGTTGTCCAGGATGGCGAGAGCGAGACGGAATCGTCAAAGGCTCCGGCTGCGTCATCGTCCCGCCGGAGATCCAAACGGCGCCGCAGGTACGAGCTCTGTGTGGAGGCAGAGGAAGAAGACGACGATGATCAGAAGCTTCAGCACCTCCGTCGCAACAGCAGCACCGGCCGTAAGATGAAGAAGATCCCGGTGTCGGAACCGGATCACCCGGTGAGTTCAGTGTCGGATACAACGCCCGACGAGGACGTCGCGCTCTGCCTCATGATGATGTCTCGCGACGCCGGGAGCTGGAATAAGGATGAGATTGGGATTGGGGAGCAGCAGGGAGACAGGAAAGATGGTGAGGATGACTACGAGATTCCGCCTAATCCGCCATTTGAAGATGATGATGACTACTTTGTCGACGTCGCCGCCGATCACGAGGAAGAGGAGGATGATTACGACCAGGGAGGCATGTTTCGATCTGGTTCTGCCGCTGGCGGGAAGGTGAGGATGCCGATGCAGAGGAAGGGCGGTGGGAGGGCCAGGTTCCAGTGCGGCACGTGCAAGAAGGTGTTCAGGTCTTATCAGGCTCTGGGTGGACATCGTGCTAGTCACAAGAAGGCCAAAACGTGCTCTGCTGCTGCTACTGTTGCCCCGCTGCCAATTCCACCTTATTCTGCCCCTGCAGCAGCAGCAGCAGAGGCACCTGCTTCTGTGCGTCGTCCAACTGCCAGAATTATCGTTTCGGCCGACCATGAGGAACGTCACAACTACCGCCGGGATCACCGATACTACCACCAGCAGCAACGCAAGTATACTATTAATAGTAACCACAACAATCGGCACCAACCGCAGATCCAAGACGAAGAGGAAGCTGAAGAGGACGACCCGGATTGGGGCGAGGGAGAAGGCGACGCCCCAGCGCCCCCTGATCAACGGATCCATCAGTGCCCCTTCTGTTCTCGAGTCTTCAGCTCCGGCCAGGCTCTCGGTGGACACAAGAGATCGCATCTCATCGGCGGAGCTGCTTATCGTATCCCTTACCCGGCCATACGACAGAATGCGGCTGCTCCAATCAACAACAATCGACCTGAGCCGGCTGCTAAGAAAGCTACTCCAGCACCACCAACTTATACTGGTGCTGCTTCCACATCCGTCTCTTCTTACAAGAAACCAGCCGTCCGCGGAGGACCTTCCAAGCACCTTCCAGACAACTTCATAGATCTCAACCTGCCGGCACCAGTAGATGAAGCTGACGAGGACGGGAGCTACTCTGCCGTTTCGGATGCTGACCACTTCTAGCAGCCTCTGTGGGGCTAACTTGGAGCTTCCCAATTCCATTGCAATTCAGCTCTTCAAGTAGGAAATTCTGCAGTTACTGCGATCTGCTCCTGCTCAAGTTCATTCCAAAGGAATAGCAAGCAAACAAGGTAGTCGGTAAAGCATTAACTAAAGAGACAGGACGCAATTCTTGGATTGCGAGCTTCGAGGCATTAGTACAATTGAATCTTCTTTATCAAGTTTTAGATTAGATTCGTCTGAAAACCCAAGAAAAGTAGGTACATTTAGGAAACAAAATCATCATCATCATCCTCCTCTTGAGTTCTGAGTTCTGACAGTAGGAAAAATAAATTGCTGTTTTGGTACGGTTGAATTCTTAGAATAATCAGTAGCTGTGAGCTAGAATTATGAATTCTGGGATTGGGGTTGCATTGAATTCAATAAAGGGCATGGAATTTGGACGAGCAGAATCTGCAATCTGCAGTTACATTTCTCGGTGCAGCACTGCTGATCTGAGTTGGGTTTTTTTTTTCTTTTCTGTCTTGTTGGGGTCGGTTGAGAACTGAATGTGGATGAAGAAGGAAGGGGGGCATTAGACTGGGAGTTGGTCCATGGACCGGCGTGAGAGAGAAGACTCGCAGCGGATTTGACTCTTTTTTTCTCTTACTACTAGAGACTAGATAGAGAAAACATTCTTTTCCGTTTATTTATTATACTATTATTATTAAGCATTGGAATTCTTTTCTTCATTTTTTTTAGATTATTTATTGTCTATGTGGTAGTTGTGGTTGATGTTGTTTTTTAATGAACAGACACAACCTTATAGTTTACCCAAATTGGCAGTGTTTTTTGAAACTTGTTGTTTGATTGTTCATGTGCTGCGGAAATCACATCCCTGTCGGCCCTAATTGTTCTTGTAAACTCAGATAAGCAAGAGGAGCAGGCAGTGGATGTTGTTGGTTAGTATCATAAACCTAGTGTTTGGCTGTTGTGAGAGGAATATTGCATCCAGCTGTCAGTCGTCCATTCCTCTCACCACCACGTCTCACCATAGAGGCTTTGGGAACATTTCTCTTCTCCAACCCAATTACAGTCGATTTACATTGTCCTCACTCAGCAACTCGATGCAGCAGTGCGCAACTATGGACAACTGAGCTGAATACAGAGGATAGTACTTTTCCTCTTTGCTGCTGCCAAACAAACAACTTATCACTACGTGGATGTTAGCTCTTCTAGTTCAAGTAGCTTTTTGTTTGACACGGATGCAATAACATGATAATTCTGTTCAAGGGGGATGTACATTGTTTACAACAACGACATCACTTTCTCAAGCCATCTGAATAAAGATGATTCCATAAAAAGTAGAACAAAAGACAAAGTAGCTTGAGGTTGGCTTGTGTTCTATTTAGAAATGTTCGAGGCCGGAATTGCTTCATTGGATGGTTTTCTTTGTTCTTTACTCTTCTCAAACAAAACCTCCCTTCCAAACTCCTGAATTTGGCATCGTCTTGTTTGGCAATCGGATTGGAAGTTTGCAAGATATACAAAGCAGACGCGGAACAACACCCACAATTTTGTTTTAATTTGGCTGTGTTGATCCTTTTCCATAACTAACCAATTATGTGAAACACTACATCTATAAATTTGGAGGTCATGGTGTTAGCCTGCATAATTTTTTGGGCCCTCTTAAGAAGATGTACAACTTTCGGAGCTAAGAATCCAAAATTATCAAATCTGAAAGGTATAAAGACGTGTTGACCTATACACGCTTTCTCATACTTGGCTACTTTATAAACCGTTGTGAATGTTCCATCTCTCAAATTCACTAATGGGAGAAACTTCATTCAGATCCACACATGCATTCTTTCCTCCCATCCGTTCAAATATCAAGACATCGACTGCTCTGGGTGTCGCTCTTCCTTTCCGTGGATCAGTTTAAGAGGTTCACATGTGCCTATTTCTTGGAGGCATCTCCTGCTCGTCTCAAGACATTATAGAGAACATACCTGACAACATCATGCATGTACTTCTAACTCAAAATCTTTACAATGAACTGCATGCTCCCCAAAACTGTCCAGACGTGCCTTGTGACAAATTAGACAAACCTCGTCAACTGGGAATAAAGAAATCATAAGACGGTACTTGAGGATAGTATGATACTCTACTGGTGATATATACAGTCCTAACCCATGAATAGGAATAGCAAGAAGAAAGACTTGAGCATGATCAACTTGCAGGCACCCAAAGACAACTTTCTGTCTAATGGTTATGTCAAACTTAACTCCCATGTCCTCAATAATTTTGCTAAAAGGACACCTCGCAAAACATTTTGGGGTTTAAGAGAGACGATGTCTTTGTTAGCAAATCCATTACGGTCAAAAACTAGAATACAGTTCAATCAGAGACCATACTGTTGATGTCATTGTCTCATAAGATATGATCCTGAAGCACCTAAGATTGAGCCTTGGAGGCCAAAAAAGCTAGGATTCAGGATTTGTTAGTCCAATTGTAGTACAAATATACCATACCAAAACAATTCAAGTTTTAGATGTGTTTCAAAATTTGGTATGATTTGACTTATCTAATCTGAAATCAATTTGACGTAATACCCAGAACAAAACCAAACCAACCTATCAAACAACATTTTAACGGGATCAGACTCATTATTATGCCTATTGGCATGTCTAATCCAATTCAAATTGTAGAAGATTTTTTTGAGTTAGAAGGAGACTTAGTCTCCCCCCTCTCTCAAACAGGTGCCAGAGCCCAGATGACACAAGAGATTGTAAATACAATGCACAACAGGAGGTTTCGAACCGGGGTCCCCTGGGGAGGACAGGCCGGACCGAACCATCTACGCTACACTGGTTGTGTAATTGTTGAAGATTTGAATACAAATGTTTCCTGCCAAATAGGGCCTAAAGGTCAACCCAAACTCCTTTAGGTGGGGTTTGGGCGATTTATGTAGTAGAAAAAGTGTATTTCAAATAAAAAAAGAAGTGGTTAGTCCTATATTAGTTGTTTCATAGACTTCCCTCATTTTTATATAGATTCTTATCTATAGGATAATTGAAAACAAAAAGAAGACATGTGCTACACACGTGCATGGTGGGGCATCCCAACGACGTTTGGGCCGACCCGGTCCAGAAATTGTTTAACTAGACGCGTCGGCGCATGTCGCGTCCCACACGCATGGGGGTGCAAATCTGACCTTCTGAGCCTCTTTGAGTGGGTGCGGCCCCAACTTGGTTTGCCCTATGGTTTACTGAATCATTTTTAACATGTGTTGCATCTCATCCAGTTGTACATGTTTGTTTGGATGGTTCCAAACTGCAACCGCAACCACAACCGCAACACATCCCTTCACCGGTTTACAACAGCAACACATCCTTTTGTGAGGGATTTATTTTGTTATTTATCAGTGTCTCTATCATCATTCTAAGAAACCTAGTTTCCTTCTTTTCTCTTTGTCGCTTTCCTGGTTCACTGGAAGAACGATCAGTTCTATTCGTCCATTGCCATAATTGTGTGTGAATGCTTCACGTCGGCAATCGTTGTTGGATCCTGGGAGAGTAGTCGCTATCGTCGCCTACTGCGCTGACGTTCGCCGAAAAGAGCCACAAAAATATTCTTAAGGAAAGTGCATCTGTATCCCTCAGCGTCATCCTGTTTGGTACAATCTTTCAAATTTACTGCTTATACGTGTCTCGTACCCCTTTTTGAACAATAATCTAAAGAGTATTTGTCTAACTGATGGGTACTCATATGAAATATTTTGAAACTCCCTCTACGCATGTGACAACGACTAATAATAACATTAAAATTGCTATTGTTTCGACTGTTTCACAAACACCTTTATCTCATATTTTATAAATTGAACCTTTCAATGGATTTCATTACGGACGTTGACAGGAAAAAAAACTTTACTGCTTTGGAAGTTTCAAATGTAAAATTTGCTTTATCTAAACCCAAACTTGAAAATGACTATGTTGATTGGGAAAAAACAAATCATATTCATCGACAAGTTATACTAAGTACGATATCTAGTCAACTGTTTGACACATACTTTCCAATTAAAACTGATTCTGAAATTTGGAAAACTCTAAACAAGAAATACATTCTGGAAGAGGCTTCTACCCAAAAATTTACTGTAATGACCCTGACCTGGGTTATGAGGTAAACCTGTTTGTTTTGGCTAAGTAAGTTGCTTAGAAATTTAATATAATCCTCTAAGGATTTTTGTTATCATGTGACACACTTATGTTTCAAAATTGGTCCTGATTGAATGTTGTTTGAGCAATGTTCCTTTATTTTGGACCAAAGTGCAATTTGCCCAAGATGAGGGGTTATATTGCAATATATCACATGTTTAATGTGTTCTAAGTGTTTTAGTATCATAAGAGAGAGAATGATGCTAAGTGGTGGCTTGTAGAAAGCCTAAATCCCAAGATATAACTTGTTTGAACAATGCTAGTACTGTGTGCACCAATTTTGGTACAATTTGTAATTTATCCAATATATGGGGTTGAAATGCAAAATTATCACCTCTAGAGTGTCCCTACTTCCTCTATGTATCTTTTAGAGGAAAGAGAAAGAATTAAAGGCATCATTATCCATCAATTAATCCCATTAAACTTATTTTACATTAAAACTGTCATTTTTATCCTTTTAATCCATGACAAGATCATTATGCTTATTTATCATTAATTTGTAGTTCATTATGCTCTAATACTCATAAGAACGTTATTTATCATTAATTCTACCTTGATTCATGAAAACCTTAATTACTACCTTTAGGATATTTATCCACAAATTAGGAACTTTAATGCTCGAAATAGCTTATAACCATGAAAACTTAGTTCTATTCATGAAATCGAATAATTAAAGCCATTAGTAGTCCTAATTACCAACATTAGGCTTTCAAGGCCCATTAAAGCCTATTTATGCACATAAACTCTAAATTAACTAATTATATGCAAATTTCATCCTTTTCATTCCTAATGTTCCTTTTATCATTAATAGGCTAGTATCAACTTTAACCATCAATTAAACCCTACTAATCACATTAATCATATCCAAATAGGGTTTCTTAATCACTATTACGCTAAAGTTGATAAATTACACTACTTTTCGAATTTCAATCAGAATTAAGCTTCAAACATATTTTATTGCATTCCTCTCATTTTTCTGAGAAAAAATCATGTATAATGCGCGTCTATCCGAGCTACGGTTATTGAGATACGAATTTAACAAAACCACTTACTTTGGGCCAATCCAGGAGCGCCACGTGGCTGTTTACATGCATTGTTGCTTGGTGGCTTTGCAAACATAACGGATTGGATGTTCATACTGCAATTATAAAGTCACTATGGCTATCACAGTTATATATACATGTAAATTCTTGCACCTACATGCCACCCTGATGGAAGATGCCATAAAGGTCAGGCCCATGAGGGTAGACCAATGAGCACCATGAGAGGTGACCCCAGACACCAAGCTCGGGAATGAGAAGGTGGTCTATGATGCATGACTATGGATCACCATGAGAGGTGACTCCCAGGCACCAAGCTCAGGATGTAGAAGGTGGCCTTAAGTCAGTGGAAAAAGAGAAACCCTAGAGGGGTATGCCAGGGTTAGGGCAAAAGCGATGGAGAATGACACATTGAAAATGTAAATTGGCTTGTTAAATAATTTGATTGTGATTATTAAATTGTTAGCCATATCTGTGAAATTTTGGTTGTCCCCACATACCGGCTGTAAGGACCCTGACCTGCGTTTAGGGTTTACCCTGTTTGTTTTGCTTGATCTTGGTGCTTTGGTGCTTGCTAATCACCTTTAGTGGTGATTAGGGTTTGGTTGTGCTTTGTTGAGAGTTCGAGGGGCTACTTGCAAACAACCCAAGTTTAGGGTTTTGTGGGCAAGTTTGCCATCTTGTGAGATGTTTTTCCTCTTTGCTTCCTCTAGGGTTGAGAGGAAGGCTTGGGCTTGTTGTTTGAGTCCTTTGGGCCTGAGTTGAGCTTGTTTGGGCCTTGGAGTTCCTTGTTTGGGCTTGCTTGAGCCTTGTGTCGCCCATGGCAGGTGGTGTGTCACCCAGTTGCTTGGTGTGTCACCCAGTAGCTCTTGTTGTGTCGCCCAGATGGCTTGGCTTGGTTGATGGACACATGGTGCACATCTTGGACAAGTGCCTTATGGCTTGCATGAGAGGTGGCTTGAGTTGGTGGACATGTGTCCCTTGGGTGGGCGACACATAGCATGGTTGTACCTTGGTTTCTCCTCCCCTTCTTCCTATATAGGTAGCTCTTCTCCTTGCCTTAGTCTCCTTTGGTCCTTTGGTCTCCCCTCCACCCTTGGTGCACGATATCCCTCTCCATCTTGCTTGTGTTGACCGATACACTTCCTTGAAGCTGAAGTGGTGGCCGATACACCTTCCTGGAGCAGCCTGGTGGACGATAGCTTTGGACCTTGGAGTGCATCTTCTCCCTTGAAGCTTGGAGCTTAAGGCGGGTTGCATAGTTTCTAACCCTAACTCTTTTACCTCTAGCTTTGATCTTGTTATATGTTAGTAGTCTAGCTTAGTTCCTTGCTTGTACATCTTGCTTATGTACCTTAGTGGCCGATATCCCTCTCTAGGGTTTAGGGTTCCTTGTATACCTTGCTTTTTAGGGTTTGTGCTCTTTGTGTTGGAGGTTGAAGATGACCCAGGGTTGGGCGATACCCCTTCCTTGTGGGTGTGTTGGGCGACACACTTGCCCTTAAGTTGAACGATATGGTGATCTAGGGTTTGTGCTCTTTGTGTTGGAGGTCGATAGTGACCTAGGTTGGGCGATAGGGTGCTCTCTCTGGTGGCCGATATGGTTCCTTGGTGGATGATATGTTGTGTCCTTGAGGTTGGCCGATACCCTTGCCCATGTGTTGGACGATAGGGTGAGCTAGGGTTTGTTGGCCGATATGATGAGTACCTTGGAGATGAACGATACCCTTCCTCTTGTTTGCCGATATGGATGTCCTTGTGTCGAGTTATCTCCTTGTCCATGTGATGGACGATAGGGTCATGTAGTGCCATGAGTGTTAGGGTTGGGCGATAAGCCTTGGGCCATGATGGGCGATACCCTAATGGTCGATAGCCCTAATGGACGACACCATGATGGGGGATACCCTAATGGCCGATAGCCATGTTGGGCGATACCCTACCCTATGTGCAGGATGTGTGAGGGCCGATAGGGTTAGTAGTGAGTGTTGGCCGATAGGGGTCAGTAGTGAGTGTTGGCCGATAGGGTCAGTAGTGAGTGTTGGCCGATAGGGATAGTGTGGTAGTCGATACCCATGTTGGGTGATAGGCTTTAGATGAGGGTTGTGAGGCTTTAGTGAGGGTATGAGTTTCTTTGGTGACGGTCCCTCATGTGATGGAAGTGGTTAGCTATGCACCAATGAGCGATGGTGGTGTTTGTGATATCAACAATGTATATGAAGCCTTGCAAACAATAAGGATGCTAATGATAGTAATGTATATGATGTTAGCCCTCATGTAAATGTTGCATGATGTGACCCTTATGCTTAATTGTTAATGATAAAGAAGATGATGATAACTACTCTAGTAGTTTGTTTAATGATAATAATGTTGGTAATAATGATGCTAAGTGACAGTTACATTAAAGGTTGCTTCATGATAAAGATGACAATAGTTGATGACATAGTAATGACCTTGTTAATAATAGTGTTGGTTCTGTAAACACAACATGATCTCTATATACCCTGATTGTTTGTACAATCTCGATATAATTGTAACATCCCTGACCTGGGTTATGAGTTAACCCTAGGTGTTTTGCCTAAATATGTAATTAAATCTTTGTGATTAACTATGAGCATGTAATTAAGTTCTCAGAAACATATATCTCAGTATTTGCTCCTTTTTATTTAAAGTAGTAGCATTGTTTTGATATACAGGGACCTATGTGCAATTTAACCAGTTAAAAGGGTTAGCTTGCAATTTGCACATGATGAGATGTTCCTCTGATGTTGAGACATCATGAGAAATCTTTTTAGCAAAGTTTGAGGGATTTCCCAAGCTAAGGCACCAAGGTGCAGCTGTGGAAGCAATCCCGGTGCTTGAAACCCTAGTTTGGGGTAAAATGCAATTTACCCAAATTAAGGGATACAAATTGTGAAATATGTCATCTAATGTATCTTTTTAGAATCTTTCCATCATTAAGAGAAGAAATGATGAGGAAGTCACCTCAATTGAATTATCAAGTTATGAGATATGCCTTGTGATTGAATAATCAGGGTATATGTGTAATATCTCTTTATGAATGTACCTCATTCTTAGCTTGCTCTCCTTTACCTTCTTTTCCTAATACCTTAAGAGAAGGTTGTCCTTAGAATAAATAGGAAGGGACCATCAAGTAAAGAAGGAGGGACCTAGTTGGAATTATGGACAACTTATGAACTAATGTTGAAAATCCTACCCCATGTATATAAGCTCTCCTTCCCTTAGTTGCAAGGGAACTCACCCTTCGTTCCCTTACTGTTTCATTTCACCAAAGACGACCAAGGACTGCCTTGGATCTAAGGAGGACGACCAAGGGGTGCAAGGTAGGTTTAAACCCCTCTTCTTGCTTAGTTCCATGGTTAGAACTCGAATTCAAGGTCATCTTCATGGCTAACTCTTGAAACCCTACCTTTCTAGCCGTCTCTTTTCATCCTTCCTTGGAGTTTTCACCTTGGACAACCTGTAAGAACTCAAGGACGCCATTAGAGCTTGGAGATTGAAAGCTTGGAGCTCAAGAAGCAAGCTTTAGGCGGGTTTTATAACTCTAAACCCATGCTTTACTATGTGCATCTTTATATGCGTTTTGATGATAGCTCTTAGTATTTCCCTACTTTTCCCTGCTATTTTGCAAGAAAATCCATGGGATATTCGTACTGTTCTTGAGCTAGGAGATGAAGGCGTGATTTCCAAGAAAAAACCACCGCTTTTCACTTCCTTAAACGGTCTCAAAAGTTTGCTCTCTCGGTCTCAAGACCGCGAGGTGAGAAAACGGTCTCGAGACCGCGACAGGGCAAACGGTCTCCAAGACCGTTTGGCCCATTGACCGGGCGTGGAACGTATAAGAAATCTGTTCCTAATTATATAGGCTAATTACCCTCAAAATTTGGGAGGCTAACTCCAAAATAATCGGGAGATATGACCTTTTTAAGTAACAACTTTATTTGAATTTATTCCTGATTTTCAAACGGTCTGAAATTGCCTTTTTGGGCAAACGGTCTCAAGACCGTGTAAGGTCGTTGACTAAGCGTTGACCGTATGATATTACTGTTCAAAATTATGTTAGTTAACAACTCACCAAGTTTGATGGCCTAATTCCAAACGGACTAAGAGTTGAAGGGTGAATACTAGGGCTAACCCTAGATAAAATCAGTACTGAAATTATGGTGACCTAATTAGGGTTTTTAGGGTTGATTGACCTAAACGGTCTCAAGACCATTTGGGGGTCACCAAACGGTCTCAAGACCGTGAGGGCAATCAACCAAGACCGTTTGGAGGTCTGGGGTCAAGGATAGTTGACCAATTGAAGGTACAATTACACCGAATTACATTGCAATTAAATATTGACATGATCATCAACTCAATGGGTCAGACCTTGATGAATCTTCACTAGAATCCAAAATTGGATGGGCAAACGGTCTCAAGACCGTTTGTAACTCATCCAAACGGTCTCAAGACCGAGAGGAAAATCATCCAAGACCGTTTGAAGGTCTAGGGTTGAGTAATTTGACCAATTGAGGACCCAATTGCAAATAAGTTATCAATTTAATCAAAATTCTGTTTTGTGGCTCAATCATGGTTCAACCCCTATCAAATCACCTTATATTTTGATGAAATCTTGGGCAAACGGTCTCAAGACCATGTGGGGTCCACCCACATGACCTCAAGACCGTTTGGGCCAAGTTTGGGCCCAATTGGAGCTCAATTGAAGGGTTCAACCTTGTGTTGAGTCACATTGTGGAGTGTTGATGGGTGAACATTGATAGACCCTAATTGAATCGATTTCAATCCTAATTGGTCAACAATTGAGGGTCAATTTGTAACATCCCTGACCTGGGTTATGAGCTAACCCTAGGTGTTTTGCCTAAATATGTAATTAAATCTTTGTGATTAACTCTGAGCATGTAATTAAGCTTCTCAGAAACGTATATTTCATATTTGCTCCTTTTTATTTAAAGTTGTAGCATTGTTTTGATATACAGGGACCTATGTGCAATTTACCCAGTTGAAAGGGTTAGCTTGCAATTTGCACATGATGAGATGTTCCTCTGATGTTGAGACATCATGAGAATCTCTTTGGCAAAGTTTGAGGGATTTCCCAAGCTAGAGCACCAAGGTGCAGCTGTGGAAGCAATCCCAGGGCTTGAAACCCTAATTTGGGGTAAAATGCAATTTACCCAAATTATGGGAAGCAATTTGTAAAGAATGTCATCTAAAGTATCTTTTTAGACTCTTGCCATCATTTAGAGAAGAAATGATGAGGAATTCACCTCAATTGAGTTATCAAGTTAAGAAATAGGCTTTGTGATCGAATATTCAGGGTATATGTACAATATCCCTTTAGTATGAACTTTATTATTAGATTGTTCTTCCTTGCCTTCTTTTCTATAACTTAAGATAAGGTTTGTCCTTAGAATAAAGAGGAAGGGACGAGCAAGTAATGAAGGAAGGACTTAGTTGGAATTAAGGGAAACTTATGAACTAATGTTGAAAATCCTACCCATGTATATTAGCCATCTTTCCTTTAGTTGCAAGGAAACTTAACCTTCGTTCCCTTTACTGTTTCATTTCACCAAAGACGACCAAGGACTGCCTTGGAGCTAAGGAGGACGAACAAGGGGTGCAAGGTAGGTTTAAACCCCTCTTCTTGCCTAATTCCATGGTTAGAATTCGAATTCAAGGTCATCTTCATGGCTAATTCTCGAAACCCTATCTTTCTAGCCGTCTCTTTTCATCCTTCCTTGGAGTTTTCACCTTGGCCAACCTGTGGGAACTCAAGGACGCCATTAGAGCTTGGAGCTTGAAAGCTTGGAGCTCAAGAAGCAAGCTTTAGGCGGGTTTTATAACTCTAAACCTATGCTTTACTATGTGCATCTTTGTATGCGATTTAATGATAGCTCTTAGTATTTCCCTACTTTCCCCTGCTATTTTGCAAGCAAACCCGTGGGATATCTGTACTGTTCTTGAGCTAGAAGATGAAGGCGTGATTTCCAAGAAAAACCCACCGTTTTTCTTTTCCTTAAACGGTCCTCACGGTTTGCTCTCACGACCTCAAGACCGTGAGAGAGCCTCGCGGTCTCGAGACCGTGAGAGGGCTCGCGGTCTCAAGACCGATTGGCCCTGTTGACCGAGCGTGGACCATATAAGAAACCTGTTCCTAATTATATAGGCTAAATACCCTCAAAATTTGGGAGACTAACTCCAAAGGAATCGGGAGATATGACCTTTTTAAGTCACAACTTTAAATGAATTAATTGCTGATTTTCAAACGATCTGAAATTGCCTTTTTGGGCAAAAGGTCTCAAGACCGTGAAAGGTCGTTGACTAAGCGTTGACCCCATGAGATTACTGTTCAAAATTATGTTAATTGACAACTTACCAAGTTTGATGGTCTAATTCCAAACGGGCTAAGAGTTGAAGGGTGAATACTAGGGCTAACCCTAGATAAAATCAGTACTGAAATTATGGTGACCTAATTAGGGTTTTTAGGGTTGATTGACCCAAACGATCTCAAGACCATGTGGGGTCCACCCACATGATCTCAAGACCGTTTGGGCCAAGTTTGGGCCCAATTGGAGCTCAATTGAAGGGTTCAACCTTGTGTTGATACACATTGTTGAGTGTTGATGGGTGAACATTGATAGACCTTAATTGAATCGATTTCAATCCTAATTGGTCAACAATTGAGGGTCAATTGAATGACCATTTGGTTAAGCATAACCTTAATTAACTCAATCCATAGGTGGTCAACAGTTTTTGGACCTTTTGAAGGCTTCAACATCAGTTGACATCATCGTTTGATTTGTTGAACCTTTGTTGAAGGACCTTGTGGTTGAGACCGTGAGGTGGCTCACGACCTCAGGACCGTGAGGTGGCTCACGACCTCAGGACCGTGAGGTGGCTCACGACCTCAGGACCGTGAGGTGGCTCACGACCTCAGGACCGTGAGGTGGCTCACGACCTCAGGACCGTGAGGTGGCTCACGACCTCAGGACCGTGAGGGGGCTCACGACCTCAGGACCGTGAGGTGGCTCACGACCTCAGGACCGTGAGGGGGCTCACGACCTCAGGACCGTGAGGGGGCTCACGACCTCAGGATCGTGAGGGGACTCACGATCTCAAGCCCATGAGGAGGCTCACGGTCTTGGAGCTAGAAAGGGGCTCATGGACTTGAAGGGTCAAAGTGAGCAATCGGTCAACACTTTCAACCAATCTTAATTCAATTAATGATTAATGATTGGAATTAATCAATATGACTCATGGTTGATCACATTCAATCATGTGATGGTTCAATGTTGCTCAAATCAAACACTAATGATAATCTAAGATAGTAAGGAGTTATTTGGCTAAGGTTCTTGACTATGATGATGATCAATGGGGTGAATTACCAAGATACCCCTGAAGGGTCAATTGAGTTATACCTTGCTCAATTCAAACCCTAATTACATGAGAATGATGTTTTTAGTTATAATGACTCTATCTAACCTGATCTAGTCTAATGTTATCATCAACCATTAGTATGATGAAAGAGAGAGTACTCTAGAGAGAGAAAGTACCCTAGAGAGAGAAAGTAACTCTAATCACTTAATGGTGATGTTTTTGGCTATGATAGCCTACGATGATTCAACCCAACCTGTTTTAGAGTGATGTTGATATCACCTAACCTTATGATGAGAGAGAAAGTACTTCTAGAGAGAGAAAGTACTTCTAGAGAGAGAAAGTACCCCTTTTTAAATGGAAACTCAATTGAAGCATCCCCAATACACAGAAATGAGCATAATTAGGGTATGATCCACCTGTGTGAGATCATAGAAACCCTAATTATGATAAATGATGAACCTTTAACTAATCCAGGAGCATCAATGAAGGTGTTACTCAAACATGATGATGTTATGAGTTTAATTCACCTTGATGTGAATAGTAAACCCTAATTCAAGGGTAATGGCATGCTTTTGAACAATAAATTCTATTTGAGTAGAATTAAAGATTTAACTCTTATGACAAGAGTAGGAAGTACATTCCTTATTGTTGTATTACCCTTATCAGATGTATTACCCATGCAGGTTTTGATATAAAGGTAATCATATCCAGGTATGGATGTTGATGTTATATTCATTGAAGGCATGTTGTTAGCCTTATGAATAAGTAATGTAATCTGATGCCTTGCCAGTGGCATCCTATGCTGATAATGGGCTATGAGAGCCATGAATACCATCAAGGTCATGCTTTAGAGATGACTTGTGATGAGGATAATGAGGAATGATGATTGATATGAGTTAGGCTTGTTACATTTAGTATTCTTCTTTTATAGCTGCTATGCTACTGTTATTGTTTGAAGAACAATGTATGCTGTTAAAGAATACTGAATGTACCTAACTAATCAAGTATAATGTAGAGCCCTGATCATAGATCCATCATTGTCAGAAATTAAGTGATGGTGAAACAGGTTTTCCTTAGGGAACTCCTGGAGCACATACTTTTGAGTATGTGGGGTACATGGATGTGTAGAACCTTACATCCTAGTGTAGGAAAGTGATGTAGATGTGGAATCCATCCATCCTTCGCTATAGTTCCATACCGTATCAGTGGTAGGTAAACATGAAACCTCCTGATGACGAAGAAAGCACAGATATCCGTATCAGTGGTAGGTAAATATGAAACCTCCTGATGACGAAGAGAGTACAGAACGCCACTGTGACTCTAGAATAGCGAAGGACCAGTTTACCCTGGTAAGCTATGGTAGTAGAGACATGAGATGTCCTACAAGTGATCCTCTTACTGACTGAGGAAGGTGAAGGTCATAAGAATCCGGCTCTCTTAATGACCTATGTATGATACTGATGCGGCTTCTCAGCGATCAGTTGGAGTATGAGTGGTAAGCCTCATCTCCACAGGGCATAATGTTGTTTGTAAAACATAATCAACCGTGTAGTATAACTTGTTAGAGATGACTCCAAGTTAGTTGATTAATGTTACATTGCAATAATGTTGATATTCTCCATATCTCCTAATTTGTAGAGATCTTGTTATATCTGGAACTGTTATAGAATGCTTTGAAGGCTTTACTGTTTAGAATAATCTTTGATGTTATAATAAAGCTTCTGGCGAAGAGTTATAACTCTCGCTGGGACAATTCTGTGTAATTGTCTCACCCCGTAGACTTCAACTTTTTAGGTGGACGTCGGAGACGAAGGAACCAGCCTACAGGTGATCAGTTTCAGCAGCAGCAGCACCAGGGGCAACAGTAATCTCAGGTGGAGATTTGTCCTGCCATGTGGTGTAGTTAGAGTCAGTCCTATGTGTCCTCTGTACTCTCAGGTCTTGGAGTCTTGTGTTATGTGGTCTTGAGATTTTGTATCTTGATGTATATAATTACTCAAGAAGTAATTATCCTGAGATGTAAACAGTTACCTCTCTTTATGAAAGGAGTTTTTATGGACACAAGTTCTTATCTCGAAAAGTTTTAATTTCCCGTGATTTTTGTCTTCCGCTGATTACCGATTCGCTTCCGCTAAGTTTTAATCGTGTTTATGTCATGGTTTGGAAATCAGACCCCACAATTAGTGGTATCAGAGCTCCAGGTTCAGTTGAGTCTACAGAGGCATAGGACTTAGGATGTCGAGTCTACCTTTAGTACTCCTTCCTTATCTGATAGAATCTTCTGCTCCTCAGGAGAAGAAGATACATAAGAATGTCAGAACATCGCAATGAGCACGTGGCAGAGAGTAGTGCTAGTGCACCTCGAGGCGGTGCAAGAGTTCCGAGAATAGAACAACCTGCACCTGAGTCACCAAGAGAGCCACCCCAGTTCGAGCCAGCTGACATGAGTAATCCAGCTGTACAGGCGATGTTCGGGCAGTTCATGACTGCCATGACACATATAACCGATAGGATGCCCATTCCTGCACCTAGGGCACCTGTCCAGCCTGAAGTACAAGGTATTGGTAAGACGTTCGAACGACTTCGTCGTGTCGGAGCTACCGAGTACTTCGGAACTGCCGACCCTGCAGATGCTGACTTATGGTTGACAGAGTTGGAGAAGGCTTTCAGGATTCTTATGATTCCGGAAGCTGAGAAAGTTAGACATGCTGTCTATCTTCTCAAAGGCAGTGCTGGTCACTGGTGGAACATGGAAGAGCAGAAGAGACCTGGAGTAGAATTCTCATGGGAAGAGTTTCGTCGAGAATTTATCATTAGATATTTTCCAAAGACCTTCCTAGATGAGAAGATCTCTCAGTTTGAGAAACTAAGGCAGGGTATGATGAACATTAGCGAGTATGAAGCTAAGTTCATGGAGCTGTTGCGGTTTTGTCCGCATATGGCTGCTACAGACGAGGAAAGAATCAGAAGATTTGAAAAGGGTTTGAATTCCGATATGTCAACCCCTGTGTCTACCTTAGAAAACAGAGAGAGATTCTCTACCTTCGTTGAGTCAGTCCGAAGGATAGAGAGATCTGTTGTTGAGAAAAGACAAACCCATAAAAGATATCCCCAGTTCCAGGGTTCTTCATCTAGGGATTCCAAGAAACCTAGATTCTCTGCACCTAACCCTCCACCAACCAGATCGAGTTTTCAAACTCAATGGACACCAAGTAGAGGTAGAGGACGGAGTCAACCGCTTCAAGGGACGCACAGTTCTGCATCAGTGTCCGTTACTGGACCACCCAGACCACAGCAACAGGAGAAGAGTTGCTATAACTGTGGTAAGGTGGGACACTTGATGAAGGATTGTCGTTCTAGACCTATCGGTGTGACACAACAACCTCCGAGACAGAATCAACAGGGATCTCAGAATAGACAACATGAAGGAGCAGCTCGAGGACGTGGACAAGCGTCTCAAGCTGGATCATCAGCACCACCTCAACACCAGGCAACCGCGAGGTTCTATGCTATGAACCCACCTGAGGCAGTGGTCAATCCACGGGTAGTGGCAGGTCAGATGAAACTTTTATATTCTGATATGTCTATATCCTGTAATGTATCTGTTCTGATTGATCCGGGTGCTACGCACTCTTTCATCACTCGTGAAGTGATTCGTAACTGCAATGTGACTGTTAGTCATAGAGCAGATAGTTTGTTGTTAGAGACTCCGTTGAGTGGGTCTGCCGTTTTGCAGGAGGTATGTTCTCCCTGCATCCTTTTCTTTTCTGAGCATCGCATTCAAGTGGATCTTATACCACTTGATATGCAGGGATTTGATATAATCCTTGGGATGGATACCTTAGAAAGGTATAGAGTTGTCTTGGATTGTGAGTCCAAGTTGGCTGTGTTTGCTGATGAAAGCAACACATGGATCTTTCAAGGTGAAAGAAAGATTCTGCCCACCTGTCTTGTATCAGCTATGGTTGCTGATAAGCTGTTGAGGCAAGGATGTTATGCATTCTTAGCCCATGTGATAGATATTACCAAGGAAAGTTCCAACCCTGCTGAAGTTCCCATAGTCAGGGAATTCAAGGATGTGTTTCCCGAAGAACTTCCTGGTATACCACCACCTCGGGAGATTGACTTTGAAATCAATCTGATTCCAGATACGAAACCCATAGTTCAAACCCCGTATAGAATGGCTCCTGCCGAGATGGCAGAACTCAAGAAACAGCTTCAAGAGCTACTTGAGAGAGGTTTTATCCGACCAAGCACTTCACCTTGGGGTGCTCCGGTCTTGTTTGTTAAAAAGAAAGATGGGTCAATGCGTTTGTGCATCGACTATAGACAACTCAATAAAGTGACAATAAAGAATAAGTACCCTCTGCCGAGGATTGATGATCTCTTTGACCAGTTGCGTGGTGCAACAGTCTTTTCAAAGATAGACTTGAGGTCTGGATATCACCAACTCCGCATTAAGGATAGTGACATATCCAAATCTGCCTTTAGGACAAGATATGGTCACTATGAGTTCACGGTTATGTCGTTTGGACTAACCAATGCACCAGCTGCATTCATGGAACTCATGAATAGAGTTTTTCGACCTTTCCTTGATCAGTGTGTTGTCGTCTTCATAGATGACATACTGATTTATAGTAAAGATGCTCAGCAGCATGAGCAGCATCTTCGCCAAGCTCTGACCTTGCTAAGAGAACATAAGTTGTACGCTAAGTTTAGCAAGTGTGAGTTCTGGCTGCCGGAAGTATCTTTTCTTGGACATGTAATATCCGCCTCGGGAATTTGTGTTGACCCTACAAAGGTAGAATCTGTTCTACAATGGGAACAACCGAAAACACCGACGGAGATTCGGAGTTTCTTGGGGTTAGCTGGCTATTATCGAAGGTTCATAAAGAACTTTAGTTCTATAGCTTTACCATTGACTAAGTTAACCCGGAAAGATGTTCCTTTTTCTTGGAGTGATAAGTGTCAACAATCTTTCCAGCTGCTGAAGGAGAGGTTGACAAGTGCACCTGTGCTAGTGCTACCTGAACAAGGAAAAGGGTATATAGTTTTCTGTGATGCTTCCAAAAATGGACTAGGATGTGTGTTGATGCAAGATAAACAAGTGATTTCTTTTGCTTCCCGACAGCTTAAGAAACACGAGGAGAATTATCCAACACACGATCTGGAGTTAGCAGCTGTGGTTCATGCTTTGAAGATCTGGAGACATTATCTCTACGGAGAGACATTCCAGATTTTCACAGACCACAAAAACCTTAAGTATATCTTCTCTCAGCATGAACTCAACATGAGGCAACGTCGCTGGATGGAGTTAATCAAGGACTACGACTGTACAATTGATTACCATCCAGGTAAAGCCAATGTTGTTGCAGATGCCTTGAGTAGGAAATCAGCAACATCAACCATGAATAGAACACAACTAAACTCTTTAGTATGCTCTAGAAGAGATATGCTTATCTCTTTAAGGCAAAACAATGTACAGTTGAAGGTGTCATTGCTAGCCGGTTTGTTAGCTGAGATGCATATTAAACCTACCCTAAGAGAGCAGATTAAAGAAGCACAGCTAGATGATGCTGCAGTTCAACATATAAGATCTGAGTATGGAAATGAGAAACAAGATGGGTTTCATGACTCAAAAGATCAAGTAACTTGTTATAATGGAAGAATGATAGTGCCGGATGTGGACAACCTGAGGAAGTTAGTCCTGGAAGAAGCTCATTCTTCCATGTATGCTATGCATCCAGGGAGCACCAAGATGTATCAAAATTTGAAGGATCTGTATTGGTGGCCTGGGATGAAGAAGGACGTTGCAGAGTTTGTTTTGAGGTGTCCTGTGTGTCAGCAAGTTAAAGCTGAACACCAGAAGCCTGCAGGGACAATGCAACCCTTACCCATATCACAGTGGAAGTGGGACCATGTAACCATGGACTTTGTTGTTGGCCTACCCAGGACAAGCAAAGGACATGATTCCATTTGGGTAATTGTTGATAGGTTGACTAAGACGGCACATTTCTTACCTGTCAAAACAACCTATTCCGCTGAAAGGTTATCAGAGTTGTATGTTCAAGAAATAGTGCGTTTGCACGGAGTTCCTGTCACAATAGTTTCAGACAGAGGACCTCAATTTACAAGTCGTTTTTGGGAACAGTTACACAAAGCCCTAGGTACCAAGCTGAGGTTTAGTACGGCCTTTCATCCACAGACTGATGGACAGTCGGAAAGGACCATACAAACCTTAGAAGACCTGTTGCGAGCATGTGTTCTCCAGTTCACCGGAAGTTGGGATCTACACCTAAGCTTGATAGAGTTTGCCTATAACAATAGCTATCAGCATAGTATTGATATGGCACCATATGAAGCTTTATATGGTAGACGTTGTAGATCACCCTTGTGTTGGTTTGAGACTGGTGAGCACCAGTTGTTAGGCCCTGACCTGGTGCAGCAAACCACGGAAAAGATTAAGGTTATACAACATAAGATTAAGACTGCTCAGGATAGGCAGAAATCTTATGCTGATAAACGTCGTAGACCTTTAGAGTTCCTGGTTGGAGACAAGGTGTATCTTAAGGTCTCACCTTGGAAAGGGGTCCTTCGTTTTGGAAGGAAGGGGAAGTTAGCTCCTAGATATATGGGGCCTTATCCAATCATTGAACGGATTGGAAAGGTAGCATATAAACTAGAGCTGCCCCCAGAGTTACAAAGGTTACATCCTGTGTTTCACATTTCTATGTTGAAGAAATGTCACCCAGACACCGAGTCAGTTCTACAACTTATGGAAGTAGAATTGAATGATGACATATCCTATGAAGAGGGACCAATGACAATCCTTGATAAACGAATTAAAAAGTTAAAGAAGAAAGATATAAGTCTTGTGAAAGTCCTCTGGAATCATCGTGGTATTGAAGAAGCCACTTGGGAGTTAGAGGATGAGATGAGAAGGAAGTATCCTACCCTTTTTTCGTAAAATGTTTTATCGATTTCGAGGACGAAATCCTTGTAAGGGGTGGATAATTTGTAACATCCCTGACCTGGGTTATGAGCTAACCCTAGGTGTTTTGCCTAAATATGTAATTAAATCTTTGTGATTAACTCTGAGCATGTAATTAAGCTTCTCAGAAACGTATATTTCATATTTGCTCCTTTTTATTTAAAGTTGTAGCATTGTTTTGATATACAGGGACCTATGTGCAATTTACCCAGTTGAAAGGGTTAGCTTGCAATTTGCACATGATGAGATGTTCCTCTGATGTTGAGACATCATGAGAATCTCTTTGGCAAAGTTTGAGGGATTTCCCAAGCTAGAGCACCAAGGTGCAGCTGTGGAAGCAATCCCAGGGCTTGAAACCCTAATTTGGGGTAAAATGCAATTTACCCAAATTATGGGAAGCAATTTGTAAAGAATGTCATCTAAAGTATCTTTTTAGACTCTTGCCATCATTTAGAGAAGAAATGATGAGGAATTCACCTCAATTGAGTTATCAAGTTAAGAAATAGGCTTTGTGATCGAATATTCAGGGTATATGTGCAATATCCCTTTAGTATGAACTTTATTATTAGATTGTTCTTCCTTGCCTTCTTTTCTATAACTTAAGATAAGGTTTGTCCTTAGAATAAAGAGGAAGGGACGAGCAAGTAATGAAGGAAGGACTTAGTTGGAATTAAGGGAAACTTATGAACTAATGTTGAAAATCCTACCCATGTATATTAGCCATCTTTCCTTTAGTTGCAAGGAAACTTAACCTTCGTTCCCTTTACTGTTTCATTTCACCAAAGACGACCAAGGACTGCCTTGGAGCTAAGGAGGACGAACAAGGGGTGCAAGGTAGGTTTAAACCCCTCTTCTTGCCTAATTCCATGGTTAGAATTCGAATTCAAGGTCATCTTCATGGCTAATTCTCGAAACCCTATCTTTCTAGCCGTCTCTTTTCATCCTTCCTTGGAGTTTTCACCTTGGCCAACCTGTGGGAACTCAAGGACGCCATTAGAGCTTGGAGCTTGAAAGCTTGGAGCTCAAGAAGCAAGCTTTAGGCGGGTTTTATAACTCTAAACCTATGCTTTACTATGTGCATCTTTGTATGCGATTTAATGATAGCTCTTAGTATTTCCCTACTTTCCCCTGCTATTTTGCAAGCAAACCCGTGGGATATCTGTACTGTTCTTGAGCTAGAAGATGAAGGCGTGATTTCCAAGAAAAACCCACCGTTTTTCTTTTCCTTAAACGGTCCTCACGGTTTGCTCTCACGACCTCAAGACCGTGAGAGAGCCTCGCGGTCTCGAGACCGTGAGAGGGCTCGCGGTCTCAAGACCGATTGGCCCTGTTGACCGAGCGTGGACCATATAAGAAACCTGTTCCTAATTATATAGGCTAAATACCCTCAAAATTTGGGAGACTAACTCCAAAGGAATCGGGAGATATGACCTTTTTAAGTCACAACTTTAAATGAATTAATTGCTGATTTTCAAACGATCTGAAATTGCCTTTTTGGGCAAAAGGTCTCAAGACCGTGAAAGGTCGTTGACTAAGCGTTGACCCCATGAGATTACTGTTCAAAATTATGTTAATTGACAACTTACCAAGTTTGATGGTCTAATTCCAAACGGGCTAAGAGTTGAAGGGTGAATACTAGGGCTAACCCTAGATAAAATCAGTACTGAAATTATGGTGACCTAATTAGGGTTTTTAGGGTTGATTGACCCAAACGATCTCAAGACCATGTGGGGTCCACCCACATGATCTCAAGACCGTTTGGGCCAAGTTTGGGCCCAATTGGAGCTCAATTGAAGGGTTCAACCTTGTGTTGATACACATTGTTGAGTGTTGATGGGTGAACATTGATAGACCTTAATTGAATCGATTTCAATCCTAATTGGTCAACAATTGAGGGTCAATTGAATGACCATTTGGTTAAGCATAACCTTAATTAACTCAATCCATAGGTGGTCAACAGTTTTTGGACCTTTTGAAGGCTTCAACATCAGTTGACATCATCGTTTGATTTGTTGAACCTTTGTTGAAGGACCTTGTGGTTGAGACCGTGAGGTGGCTCACGACCTCAGGACCGTGAGGTGGCTCACGACCTCAGGACCGTGAGGTGGCTCACGACCTCAGGACCGTGAGGTGGCTCACGACCTCAGGACCGTGAGGTGGCTCACGACCTCAGGACCGTGAGGTGGCTCACGACCTCAGGACCGTGAGGGGGCTCACGACCTCAGGACCGTGAGGTGGCTCACGACCTCAGGACCGTGAGGGGGCTCACGACCTCAGGACCGTGAGGGGGCTCACGACCTCAGGATCGTGAGGGGACTCACGATCTCAAGCCCATGAGGAGGCTCACGGTCTTGGAGCTAGAAAGGGGCTCATGGACTTGAAGGGTCAAAGTGAGCAATCGGTCAACACTTTCAACCAATCTTAATTCAATTAATGATTAATGATTGGAATTAATCAATATGACTCATGGTTGATCACATTCAATCATGTGATGGTTCAATGTTGCTCAAATCAAACACTAATGATAATCTAAGATAGTAAGGAGTTATTTGGCTAAGGTTCTTGACTATGATGATGATCAATGGGGTGAATTACCAAGATACCCCTGAAGGGTCAATTGAGTTATACCTTGCTCAATTCAAACCCTAATTACATGAGAATGATGTTTTTAGTTATAATGACTCTATCTAACCTGATCTAGTCTAATGTTATCATCAACCATTAGTATGATGAAAGAGAGAGTACTCTAGAGAGAGAAAGTACCCTAGAGAGAGAAAGTAACTCTAATCACTTAATGGTGATGTTTTTGGCTATGATAGCCTACGATGATTCAACCCAACCTGTTTTAGAGTGATGTTGATATCACCTAACCTTATGATGAGAGAGAAAGTACTTCTAGAGAGAGAAAGTACTTCTAGAGAGAGAAAGTACCCCTTTTTAAATGGAAACTCAATTGAAGCATCCCCAATACACAGAAATGAGCATAATTAGGGTATGATCCACCTGTGTGAGATCATAGAAACCCTAATTATGATAAATGATGAACCTTTAACTAATCCAGGAGCATCAATGAAGGTGTTACTCAAACATGATGATGTTATGAGTTTAATTCACCTTGATGTGAATAGTAAACCCTAATTCAAGGGTAATGGCATGCTTTTGAACAATAAATTCTATTTGAGTAGAATTAAAGATTTAACTCTTATGACAAGAGTAGGAAGTACATTCCTTATTGTTGTATTACCCTTATCAGATGTATTACCCATGCAGGTTTTGATATAAAGGTAATCATATCCAGGTATGGATGTTGATGTTATATTCATTGAAGGCATGTTGTTAGCCTTATGAATAAGTAATGTAATCTGATGCCTTGCCAGTGGCATCCTATGCTGATAATGGGCTATGAGAGCCATGAATACCATCAAGGTCATGCTTTAGAGATGACTTGTGATGAGGATAATGAGGAATGATGATTGATATGAGTTAGGCTTGTTACATTTAGTATTCTTCTTTTATAGCTGCTATGCTACTGTTATTGTTTGAAGAACAATGTATGCTGTTAAAGAATACTGAATGTACCTAACTAATCAAGTATAATGTAGAGCCCTGATCATAGATCCATCATTGTCAGAAATTAAGTGATGGTGAAACAGGTTTTCCTTAGGGAACTCCTGGAGCACATACTTTTGAGTATGTGGGGTACATGGATGTGTAGAACCTTACATCCTAGTGTAGGAAAGTGATGTAGATGTGGAATCCATCCATCCTTCACTATAGTTCCATACCGTATCAGTGGTAGGTAAACATGAAACCTCCTGATGACGAAGAAAGCACAGATATCCGTATCAGTGGTAGGTAAATATGAAACCTCCTGATGACGAAGAGAGTACAGAACGCCACTGTGACTCTAGAATAGCGAAGGACCAGTTTACCCTGGTAAGCTATGGTAGTAGAGACATGAGATGTCCTACAAGTGATCCTCTTACTGACTGAGGAAGGTGAAGGTCATAAGAATCCGGCTCTCTTAATGACCTATGTATGATACTGATGCGGCTTCTCAGCGATCAGTTGGAGTATGAGTGGTAAGCCTCATCTCCACAGGGCATAATGTTGTTTGTAAAACATAATCAACCGTGTAGTATAACTTGTTAGAGATGACTCCAAGTTAGTTGATTAATGTTACATTGCAATAATGTTGATATTCTCCATATCTCCTAATTTGTAGAGATCTTGTTATATCTGGAACTGTTATAGAATGCTTTGAAGGCTTTACTGTTTAGAATAATCTTTGATGTTATAATAAAGCTTCTGGCGAAGAGTTATAACTCTCGCTGGGACAATTCTGTGTAATTGTCTCACCCCGTAGACTTCAACTTTTTAGGTGGACGTCGGAGACGAAGGAACCAGCCTACAGGTGATCAGTTTCAGCAGCAGCAGCACCAGGGGCAACAGTAATCTCAGGTGGAGATTTGTCCTGCCATGTGGTGTAGTTAGAGTCAGTCCTATGTGTCCTCTGTACTCTCAGGTCTTGGAGTCTTGTGTTATGTGGTCTTGAGATTTTGTATCTTGATGTATATAATTACTCAAGAAGTAATTATCCTGAGATGTAAACAGTTACCTCTCTTTATGAAAGGAGTTTTTATGGACACAAGTTCTTATCTCGAAAAGTTTTAATTTCCCGTGATTTTTGTCTTCCGCTGATTACCGATTCGCTTCCGCTAAGTTTTAATCGTGTTTATGTCATGGTTTGGAAATCAGACCCCACACAATTGAATGACCAATTGGTTAAGCATAACCTTAGTTGACCCAATCCATATGTGGTCAACATAACTTTGACCTTTTGAGAGCTTCAACATCAGTTAACATCATCGATTGTATCTTTGATTTTGTTGATGGACCAAGCGGCTGAGACCATGTGAGCCTCGCGGTCTCAAGACCGTGAGAGGGCTCGCGGTCTCAAGACCGTGAGGGGGCTCATGGTATCAAGTCCGAGAGGAGGCTCGCGGTCTCAAGACCGTGAAGGGCCTCGCGGTCCTGAGGTCAAACTAGCTAAACGGTCAACGTCTCTTCGCGGTCTCAACTCCAATTTGATCTTCGCGGTCTCAACATCAATTAAACCAATGATAGGGCTTCGCGGTCTTGAACAAATTGAAGAGGCTCGTGGTCTTGAAGCCTAAGGGGGCTCGCGGTCTTGGAGTTAGAAAGAGGCTCGCGGTCTTGGAAAGTCAAAGTGGGCAAACGGTCAACACTTTCAACCGATTTCAACTCAATTGTTGATTAATGATTGAAATCAATCAATGTGATTCCAAGTTGACTTCTTTCAATCAATTCATAATATAAATGGTCCAATGTTGCCCAAATCAAACCCTAATGATAATCTAGGATAGTAAGGGGTTATTTTGACTAAGGTTTTTGACCATAATGATGATCAATGGGGGGAATTACCAAAATACCCCTGAAGGGTCAATTGAGTTATACCTTGCTCAATTCAAACTCTAATTACATGAGAATGATGTTTTTAGTCATAATGACTCTATCCAACTTGATCTAGTCTAATGTTATCATCCACCATTAGTATGATGAAAGAGAAAGTACTTCTAGAGAGAGAAAGTACCCTAGAGAGAGAAAGTAACTCTAAATCACATAATGGTGATGTCTTTGGCTATGTTAGCCTATGATGACTCAATCCAACCTGTTTTAGAGTAATGTTGACATCACTTAACCTTATGATGAGAGAGAAAGTACTTCTAGAGAGAGAAAGTACTCCTAGAGAGAGAAAATACTCTTTTTAAGTGGAAACTCAATTGAAGCATCCCCAATACATAGAAATGAGCATAATTAGGGTATGATCCACCTGTGTGAGATCATAGAAACCCTAATTATGATAAATGATGAACTTTTAACTAATCTAAGATCATCATTGAAGATGTCACTCATACATGATGATGTTATGAGTTCAATTCACCTTAATGTGAATAGTAAACCCTAATTCAAGGGTAATGACATGCTTTTGAATATTAAACTCTATTTGATGAGAAGTAGAGATTTAAACTCTTATGACAAGAGTAGGAGGGATATTCCTTATTTTTGTACTACCTTTATCAGTTGTATTAACCATGCAGGTTCTGATATGAAGGTAATCATATCCAGGTATGGATGATGATGTTATATTCATTAAAGGCATGTTGTTAGCCTTATGAATAAGTAAAGTAACCGAATGTCTTGTCAGTGGCATCCTATACTGATATTGGGCTGTGAGAGTCATGAATACCATCAAAGTCATGCCTTAGAGATGACTTGTGATGAGGATAATGAGAAATGATCATTGATATGAGTTAGGCCTGTTACATTTAGTATTCTTCTTTTATAGCTGCTATGCTATTGTTATTGTTTGCAGAACAATGTATGCTGTTAAAGAATACTGAATGTACCTAACTAATCAAGTATAATGTAGAGCCCTGATCATAGATCCATCATTGTCAGAAATTAAATGATGGTGAAACAGGTTTTCCTCAGGGAACTCCCGGAGCACATACTTTTGAGTATGTGGGGTACATGGATGTATAGAACCTTACATCCTAGTGTAGGAAAGTGATGTAGATGTGTAATCCATCCATCCTTCACTATAATTCCATACCGTATCAGTGGTAGGTAAACATGAAACCTCCTGATGACGAAGAAAGCACAGATATCCGTATCAGTGGTAGGTAAATATGAAACCTCCTGATGACGAAGAGAGTACAGAACGCCACTGTGACTCTAGAATAGCGAAGGACCAGTTTACCCTGGTGATCTATAGTAGTAGAGACACGAGATGTCCTACAAGTGATCCTCTTACTGACTGAGGAAGGTGAAGGTCATGAGAATCCGGCTCTCTTAATGACCTATGTATGATACTGATGCGGCTTCTCAGCGATCAGTTGGAGTATGAGTGGTAAGCCTCATCTCCACAGGGCATAATGTTGTTTGTAAAACATAATCAACCATGTAGTATAACTTGTTAGAGATGACTCCAAGTTAGTTGATTGATGTTACATTTCAATAATGTTTATATTCTCCATATCTCCTAAATGGGTGAGATCTTGTTATACTTGCAACTGTTATAGAATGCTTTAAAGGCTTTATTGTTTAAGATATTCTTTGATGTTACAATTAAGATTCTGGTGAAGAGTTATAACTCTCGCTGGGACAATTATGTATAATTGTCTCACCCCGTAGGCTTCAACTTTTTAGGTGGACGTCGGAGACGAAGGAACCAGCCTACAGGTGATCAGTCTCAGCAGCAGCATCAGGGGCAGCAGTAATCTCAGGTGGAGATTGTCCTGCCATATGGTGTAGTTAGAGTCAGTCCTATGTGTCCTCTGTACTCTCAGGTCTTGGAGTCTTTTGAATAGTGATCTTGAGATTTTGTATCTTGATGTATATAATTACTCAAGAAGTAATTATCCGGAGATGTAAACAGTTTATCTCCCCATATGAAAGAAGCTTTTATGGATTTAAGCTCTTGTCACGAAAAGTTTTAATTTCCCGTGATTTTTGTCTTCCGCTGATTACCGATTCGCTTCCGCTAAGTTTTAATCGTGTTTATATCATGGTTTGGAGATCAGAGCCCACAACTAGTTTATCCTGAGCAGGCAGAAATCTTATGCTGACAAACGTCGTAGACCCTTAGAGTTCCAGGTTGGAGACAGAGTGTATCTTAAGGTCTCACCTTGGAAAGGGGTCCTTCGTTTTGGAAGGAAAGGGAAGTTAGCTCCTAGATATATGGGGCCTTATCTAATCATTGAACGGATTGGAAAGGTAGCATATAAACTAGAACTTCCCCCAGAACTACAGAGGTTACATCCTGTGTTTCACATTTCTATGTTGAAGAAATGTCACCTAGACACCGAGTCAGTTCTACAACCCATGGAAGTAGAATTGAATGATTACATATCCTATGAGGAGGGACCAGTGTCAATCCTTGATAAACGAATTAAAAAGTTAAAGAAGAAAGATATAAGCCTTGTGAAAGTCCTCTGGAACCATCGTGGTATTGAAGAAGCCACTTGGGAGTTAGAGGATGAGATGAGAAGGAAGTATCCTGCCCTTTTCTCTTAGTATGTTTTATCGATTTCGGGGACGAAATCCTTGTAAGGGGTGGATAATTTGTAACATCCCTGACCTGGGTTATGAGTTAACCCTAGGTGTTTTTCCTAAATATGTAATTAAATCTTTGTGATTAACTATGAGCATGTAATTAAGTTCTCAGAAACATATATCTCAGTATTTGCTCCTTTTTATTTAAAGTAGTAGCATTGTTTTGATATACAGGGACCTATGTGCAATTTACCCAGTTAAAAGGGTTAGCTTGCAATTTGCACATGATGAGATGTTCCTCTGATGTTGAGACATCATGAGAAATATTTTTAGCAAAGTTTTAGGGATTTCCCAAGCTAAGGCACCAAGGTGCAGCTGTGGAAGCAATCCTGGTGCTTGAAACCCTAGTTTGGGGTAAAATGCAATTTACCCAAATTAAGGGATACAAATTGTGAAATATGTCATCTAATGTATCTTTTTAGACTCTTTCCATCATTAAGAGAAGAAATGATGAGGAAGTCACCTCAATTGAATTATCAAGTTATGAGATATGCCTTGTGATTGAATAATCAGGGTATATGTGTAATATCTCTTTATGAATGTACCTCATTCTTAGCTTGCTCTCCTTTACCTTCTTTTCCTAATACCTTAAGAGAAGGTTGTCCTTAGAATAAAGAGGAAGGGACGATCAAGTAAAGAAGGAGGGACCTAGTTGGAATTATGGACAACTTATGAACTAATGTTGAAAATCCTACCCCATGTATATAAGCTCTCCTTCCCTTAGTTGCAAGGGAACTCACCCTTCGTTCCCTTACTGTTTCATTTCACCAAAGACGACCAAGGACTCCCTTGGAGCTAAGGAGGACGACCAAGGGGTGCAAGGTAGGTTTAAACCCCTCTTCTTGCTTAGTTCCATGGTTAGAACTCGAATTCAAGGTCATCTTCATGGCTAACTCTTGAAACCCTACCTTTCTAGACGTCTCTTTTCATCCTTCCTTGGAGTTTTCACCTTGGACAACCTGTAAGAACTCAAGGACGCCATTAGAGCTTGGAGCTTGAAAGCTTGGAGCTCAAGAAGCAAGCTTTAGGCGGGTTTTATAACTCTAAACCCATGCTTTACTATGTGCATCTTTATATGCGTTTTGATGATAGCTCTTAGTATTTCCCTACTTTTCCCTGCTAGTTTGCAAGAAAATCCATGGGATATTCGTACTGTTCTTGAGCTAGGAGATGAAGGCGGGATTTCCAAGAAAAACCCACCGCTTTTCACTTCCTTAAACGGTCTCAAAAGTTTGCTCTCTCGGTCTCAAGACTGCGAGGTGAGCAAACAGTCTCGAGACCGCGACAGGGCAAACGGTCTCCAAGACCGTTTGGCCCCGTTGACCGGGCGTGGAACGTATAAGAAATCTGTTCCTAATTATATAGGCTAATTACCCTCAAAATTTGGGAGGCTAACTCCAAAATAATCGGGAGATATGACCTTTTTAAGTAACAACTTTATTTGAATTTATTCCTGATTTTCAAACGGTCTGAAATTGCCTTTTTGGGCAAACGGTCTCAAGACCGTGTAAGGTCGTTGACTAAGCGTTGACCGTATGATATTACTGTTCAAAATTATGTTAATTAACAACTCACCAAGTTTGATGGTCTAATTCCAAACGGGCTAAGAGTTGAAGGGTGAATACTAGGGCTAACCCTAGATAAAATCAGTACTGAAATTATGGTGACCTAATTAGGGTTTTTAGGGTTGATTGACCTAAACGGTCTCAAGACCGTTTGGGGGTCACCAAACGGTCTCAAGACCGCGTGGGCAATCAACCAAGACTGTTTGGAGGTCTGGGGTCAAGGATAGTTGACCAATTGAAGGTACAATTACACCGAATTACATTGCAATTAAATATTGACATGATCATCAACTCAATGGGTCAGACCTTGATGAATCTGCACTAGAATCCAAAATTGGATGGGCAAACGGTCTCAAGACCGTTTGGAACTCATACAAACGGCCTCAAGACCGAGAGGACAATCACCCAAGACCGTTTGAAGGTCTAGGGTTGAGTAATTTGACCAATTGAGGACCCAATTGCAAATAAGTTATCAATTTAATCAAAATTCTGTTTTGTGGCTCAATCATGGTTCAACCCCTATCAAATCACCTTAGATTTTGATGAAATCTTGGGAAAACGGTCTCAAGACCATGTGGGGTCCACCCACATGACCTCAAGACCGTTTGGGCCAAGTTTGGGCCCAATTGGAGCTCAATTGAAGGGTTCAACCTTGTGTTGAGTCACATTGTGGAGTGTTGATGGGTGAACATTGATAGACCCTAATTGAATCGATTTCAATCCTAATTGGTCAACAATTGATGGTCAATTGAATGACCAATTGGTTAAGCATAACCTTATTTAACCCCATCCATATGTGGTCAACATAACTTTGACCTTTTGAGAGCTTCAACATCAGTTAACATCATCGATTGTATCTTTGATTTTGTTGATGGACCAAGCGGCTGAGACCATGTGAGCCTCGCGGTCTCAAGACCGTGAGAGGGCTCGCGGTCTCAAAACTGTGAGGGGGCTCACGGTCTCAAGACTGAGAGGAGGATCACGGTCTCAAGACCGTGAAGGGCCTCGCGGTCCTGAGGTCAAACTAGCTAAACGGTCAACGTCTCATCGCGGTCTCAACTCCAATTTGATCTTCGCGGTCTCAACATCAATTGAACCAAAGATAGGGCTTCGCGGTCTTGAACCACTTGAAGAGGCTCGCGGTCTTGAAGCCTAAGGGGGCTCGTGGTCTTGGAGTTAGAAAGAGTCTCTCGGTCTTGGAAAGTCAAAGTGGGCAAACGGTCAACACTTTCAACCGATTTCAACTCAATTGATGATTAATGATTGAAATCAATCAATGTGATTCCAAGTTGACTTCTTTCAATCAATTCATAATATAAATGGTCCAATGTTGCCCAAATCAAACCCTAATGATAATCTAGGATAGTAAGGGGTTATTTTTACTAAGGTTTTTGACCATAATGATGATCAATGGGGGGAATTACCAAAATACCCCTGAAGGGTCAATTGAGTTATACCTTGCTCAATTCAAACTCTAATTACATGAGAATGATGTTTTTAGTCATAATGACTCTATCCAACTTGATCTAGTCTAATGTTATCATCCACCATTAGTATGATGAAAGAGAAAGTACTTCTAGAGAGAGAAAGTACCCTAGAGAGAGAAAGTAACTCTAAATCACATAATGGTGATGTCTTTGGCTATGTTAGCCTATGATGACTCAATCCAACCTGTTTTAGAGTAATGTTGACATCACTTAACCTTATGATGATAGAGAAAGTACTTCTAGAGAGAGAAAGTACTCCTATAGAGAGAAAATACCCTTTTTAAGTGGAAACTCAATTGAAGCATCCCCAATACATAGAAATGAGCATAATTAGGGTATGATCCACCTGTGTGAGATCATAGAAACCCTAATTATGATAAATGATGAACTTTTAACTAATCTAAGATCATCATTGAAGATGTCACTCATACATGATGATGTTATGAGTTCAATTCACCTTAATGTGAATAGTAAACCCTAATTCAAGGGTAATGACATGCTTTTGAATATTAAACTCTATTTGATGAGAAGTAGAGATTTAAACTCTTATGACAAGAGTAGGAGGGATATTCCTTATTTTTGTACTACCTTTATCAGTTGTATTAACCATGCAGGTTCTGATATGAAGGTAATCATATCCAGGTATGGATGATGATGTTATATTCATTAAAGGCATGTTGTTAGCCTTATGAATAAGTAAAGTAACCGGATGTCTTGTCAGTGGCATCCTATACTGATAATGGGCTGTGAGAGTCATGAATACCATCAAAGTCATGCCTTAGAGATGACTTGTGATGAGGATAATGAGAAATGATGATTGACATGAGTTAGGCCTGTTACATTTAGTATTCTTCTTTTATAGCTGCTATGCTATTGTTATTGTTTGCAGAACAATGTATGCTGTTAAAGAATACTGAATGTACCTAACTAATCAAGTATAATATAGAGCCCTGATCATAGATCCATCATTGTCAGAAATTAAATGATGGTGAAACAGGTTTTCCTCAGGGAACTCCTGGAGCACATACTTTTGAGTATGTGGGGTACATGGATGTGTAGAACCTTACATCCTAGTGTAGGAAAGTGATGTAGATGTGTAATCCATCCATCCTTCACTATAATTCCATACCATATCAGTGGTTGGTAAACATGAAACCTCCTGATGATGAAGAAAGCACAGATATCCGTATCAGTGGTAGGTAAATATGAAACCTCCTGATGACGAAGAGAGTACAGAACGCCACTGTGACTCTAGAATAGTGAAGGACCAGTTTACCCTGGTGAGCTATAGTAGTAGAGACACGAGATGTCCTACAAGTGATCCTCTTACTGACTGAGGAAGGTGAAGGTCATGAGAATCCGGCTCTCTTAATGACCTATGTATGATACTGATGCGGCTTCTCAGCGATCAGTTGGAGTATGAGTGGTAAGCCTCATCTCCACAGGGCATAATGTTGTTTGTAAAACATAATCAACCATGTTGTATAACTTGTTAGAGATGACTCCAAGTTAGTTGATTGATGTTACATTGCAATAATGTTTATATTCTCCATATCTCCTAAATGGGTGAGATCTTGTTATACTTGCAACTGTTATAGAATGCTTTAAAGGCTTTATTATTTAAGATATTCTTTGATGTTATAATAAAGCTTCTGGCGAAGAGTTATAACTCTCACTGGGACAATTATGTATAATTGTCTCACCCCGTAGGCTTCAACTTTTTAGGTGGACATCGGAGACGAAGGAACCAGCCTACAGGTGATCAGTCTCAGCAGCAACATCAGGGGCAGCAGTAATCTCAGGTGGAGATTGTCCTGCCATATGGTGTAGTTAGAGTCAGTCCTATGTGTCCTCTGTACTCTCAGGTCTTGGAGTCTTTTGTATAGTGATCTTGAGATTTTGTATCTTGATGTATATAATTACTCAAGAAGTAATTATCCGGAGATGTAAACAGTTTATCTCCCTTTATGAAAGAAGCTTTTATGGATTTAAGCTCTTGTCACGAAAAGTTTTAATTTCCCGTGATTTTTGTCTTCCGCTGATTACCGATTCACTTCCGCTAAGTTTTAATCGTGTTTATATCATGGTTTGGAGATCAGAGCCCACAATAAGGGTAAGTATCAATATGGTTGTTTAATGATGTACTTAACATACTTGATTACCAAATAACTGTCATATTGATAAGTAGATTATCTTGAATGATATTTCATGATAGTGAGCATCTTCCTTATGTTGAATCTTCAATTATAGTACACCCTAACCTTGCAGGTGATGTTTTAGCCATAAGAAGGCTATGAAATTTATGAGTATCATTACTTGATAATTATCCTATGAGGCTGTATGTAGGATATGTTGGTCCCATGATGATAATGTGAGCCTTGAGAGGCAGTAACAATACATGATGAGGGGTTGAGACCCTGCGATATGTGGTGATCCTTGAGATGGATCTGGATGGTTGGCAAGAGGCCAAGTGGTAACATGTGATGTTGGACCCTTGAGATGGGTCAGGTTGACGTGCTCAGATTATAATATAGGTTGTTTACTTTATGTTATACCTTGCATGTCATACAACTTGGTTGAATCTTGCAATCCATCTAAAAGATACTAATTAAGCACAGTGAAATACATCATGTAGTTTGCCCTGGCCATAGATCCATCATCTTCAGGACTTGGTGATGGTGAAACAGGTTTTCCTACGGGTTAACCTGGAAGCGCATATTGTTGAATATGTGTAGGTTGCTCCTAGCCTGAAAATGAGGAGGTAAGAGTGTAACTTCGGTTGCAGACTCAGATATGTGTGTAGAGCATGGTCAACAGGCCCATGGCTCAGGATATGTGATGTATGGAGCATGAATGTGTTCATGGCTCAGAGCACGGTGATCAGGCCCGTGGCTCAGTTTTACTAGCGCCGTGACCTGTACCAAGGCGGGCTAGAGAATGGGTAGCCTATGGAGCTAACCCTGTGGCTTAGACCACTTCAGCATATGACTGCGGTCCTGCTTGTGTTGTACTCATGTACTGACCATGAGGTGGGAGGTCGTGGAGTGCGGCTCTTCCATTGACCTTGTATGGCACCGTCTTGGGTTTCGTAACCGAATGCTGGATTTGAACGGTACGGTTCAAATCCTCAGGGCATAATAAAATGTAATACAGCCGTTTAGTATTTACTAGCCATATCAAATACGAAACATTGGTTGAGGCCTTGTTTGTGTAATATTCCGTTATACCTTGCAGGTCATGTGGTAATCTACCTTATCTTGATAATCAGGTTATATGGCATTATACCCTGTTCTAATAATCCTGTTACATGTTGATATATCTCATCTTGATAGTCATGTTCCTTTGAAAGACATCTGTTTTTACGCGTTAGTACAGCTGGTATGCTTGCCGGTAAGAATGATCTTGCTATATATATATAACTGCTTCTGATATATCTGCTTATGTTATAATTGCTGTTATAGTTTCTCTTGCTGAGGTTCTATGGTTGCGGTGGGGAGCTATGTTTCCCGCTGGGACAATTGTTCAATTGTCTCACTCCGCTGGTTTACACCCTTTTTAGGTGGTCGAGGTAGATGTGGTCGTGGTTGTGGTGTTGCGGACGAGCAGCTTGAGGAACAGTAGAAGGCAAGCGTTGGACATGCTGCTGTTTTGGATGTTTTGTAGTAGAGTCTAGAGTCATCCCTGTACTCTCAGGTCCTTGGCAGTGTTTTGACGATGTTTCACGAAGATCGTTCGATGATATCTGTATATCCTATTGTTGGCCGGATGTGGGCCTTTATGTATATATGAACAGGTGGTGAACTCATGTGATGGATGGACAGCTGTTCCTGAGCTGTGGACACGTGTCAGATCTTGTGTATGTACATATTTATATGACATGTTTCTGTGCAGGATGAGGACTGGAAAGTAATAGTTTCACAGTTTATCAGTTTTCCGCAATTAGTTTTAATTAACCTGTGTTTTTGATAATCTGTGGTTATGGTGTTTTCCGCACGTTTTCGCATAACACCTCATTATCTGTGTGATAATGGGATGTTTTGCCACAAAGCTTGGTATCAGAGATTTAGGTTCGCTGAGTCTACAGGGATCTAGGACTAGGTTGAGTCTGTTCTTATGAGTTCTCCAGGTTATCTTACAAAAATCTTCTGCCCTCAGCAGAAGAAAAGCCAAGATGTCTGGAAACCACGAAGAACATGCTCCTGAGCATAGTGATGCTGCATCGGTTGATGGAGAAGATGGACGGGCACATGAAGATCGGGTGCCTGAGGTCCCCCAACCAGACCCAGCCATACTTGAACACCCTGCCTACCAACAACTTATGGGGCAGTTAATGGCTACGATGAATCTCATGGTTGAGCGATTACCAGTGCCTCCTCCGCGAGAACAGGTTCCCCATGGAGAAGCATCGGGTATTGGGAAGACCTTTGAGCGGCTTTGCCGAGTCGGAGCTTCGGATTATGCTGGAACGGCTGATCCAGCGGATGCAGATCTGTGGCCGACGAGTCTTGAAAAGGCTTTCCGGATCCTCGACATCCCCGAAGCAGACAAAGTAAAGCATGCTGTCTACCTTTTGAAGGGTAGTGCTGGTCACTAGTGGACCATCGAGGAAGAGAAGCGGCCTGGTGAGGTGATCTGTTGGGAAGTGTTTTGGCGCGAGTTCGTCACCAGATACTTTCCGAAGACGTACCTGGATGAGAAGATCAGTCAGTTTGAGAAGTTGCGGCAAGGAACGATGAACATCACCGAGTATGAAGCTAAGTTTATGGATCTGTTGAGGTTCTGTCCTCACATGGCGGCGACAGATGATGAACGGATCAGACGTTTCGAGAAGGGTTTGAGTGCTAAGTTGACAACCCCTGTGTCTGCGCTGGAAAACCGAGAGCGGTTTGCTATGTTTGTGGAAACCGTTCGACGGATCGAGAGGACAGTAAGGGATAAAAGAGAGTCGGTGTCTCTTAAAAGACATGCTCAGTTTCAAGGACGAAGGTTTGGTGGCTTCAAGAAACCCAGGTTTTCAGCACCGTCAGTGATGAGAAGTGCTGGTGTACCATCTCAGTGGTCTCCGAGTAAGGGAAAAGGTTATGTTTCTTCACCATCTAAGGCGCACAGCTCAGCTTCGGTGGCAGTGACAGGGCCATCTAGGCCACGAGTTGACAATAGAGCATGTCATCTCTGTGGACAAGTCGGGCATTGGAAGTTCAATTGCCCGAATAGAGATGTTGAAGTGACGCAACAACCGAGGTAGAGTTTCCAGAAGTCTGAGAGACCACAACCCAGTGGTAGCAGAGGACGAGGACGCGGTCAAGCGTCTCAAGCTGGATCGTCTGCTCAAGGGAGCAGAGGTCGTGGACAGCAAGCTACGGCTCGATTCTATGCCATGAATCAGCCGGAGGCGATAGTCAACCCGCGAGTGGTGACATGTCAGATGGAGTTATTTCATTCTGATATGTCTTCTTCTTGCTTTATATCTGTTCTGGTTGACCCGGGTGCTACACACTCTTTTATCGCCTATAGTATGCTTGAAAACTGTCATCTACCTGTTAGTTGTAAGAAGGATAGCTTGTTGTTAGAAACCCCTCTTGATGGTTCCTCTTTGCTTCGAGAAGAGTGTCCATCTTGTGTTTTGTCTTTTTCGGGACACAACATTCAGGTGGATCTCATACCACTTGATATGCATGGTTTCGATGTTATCCTTGGGATGGATACCTTAGAGAAGTATAAGGTTGTCTTGGACTGTGGTTCCAAGCAGGCAGTGTTTGATGTTGCTGGAGAGAAGTGGATCTTCCAGGGAGATAGGAAGATTCTTCCGACGTGTTTGGTGTCAGCTATGGTGGCAGATAGGTTGTTGCGACAAGGATGTGAGGCGTTCTTAGCTCACGTTGTGGATACCGTTGTGGATACCAAGGCGAAAGGCCTTAACCTTGAAGAAGTGTCAGTGGTCCGAGAGTTTGCAGATGTGTTTCCCGAGGAGTTTCCTGGTGTTCCTCCACCCCGAGAGATCAATTTTGAGATCAATCTGGTTCCGGGAACGCAGCCGATTGCACAGACACCTTATAGGATGGCTCCAGTAGAGATGGTAGAGTTGAAGAAGCAGTTACAAGAGTTGTTGGAGAAAGGTTTCATCAGACCGAGCACGTCACCTTGGGGTGCTCCCGTGTTGTTCGTTAAGAAGAAGGATGGTTCGATGCGGTTGTGTATAGACTACCGACAGTTGAACAAGGTCACGATCAAGAATAAGTACCCGTTGCCGAGGATAGATGACCTGTTCGATCAGTTGCGTTGTGCTATAGTGTTTTCAAAGATCGATCTACGGTCTGGATATCATCAGTTGAGGATAAATGCGGATGACATACCAAAGTCAGCCTTTAGGACGAGGTATGGTCATTTTGAGTTTGTGGTTATGCCGTTTGGATTAACCAATGCACCTGCTGCTTTCATGGACCTGATGAACAGAGTGTTTCGTCCGTTCTTAGATCAGTTTGTTGTAGTTTTTATAGACGACATCTTGATCTATAGTCGGAACCGGCTAGAGCATGAGAAACATCTTCGTCAAGCGTTGACTCTCCTTCGTCAACATCAGTTGTATGCTAAGTTTAGTAAGTGTGAATTCTGGTTGGATGAAGTGACTTTCTTAGGTCATGTGATATCTGCTGAAGGAGTCAAAGTAGATCTGAAGAAAGTGGAATCTGTTGCGGATTGGGAACAGCCGAAGACGCCGACGGAAGTTCGTAGTTTCCTTGGCCTAGCAGGATACTACCGGAGGTTTATCAAGGACTTCAGTTCGATAGCTCTACCGATGACGAAGTTGACCAGGAAGGATGTACCTTTTGTTTGGAATGATCAATGTCAGCAAGCTTTCCAAAGTTTGAAGGAAAAGCTAACCAGTGCTCCAGTGTTGATCTTGCCAGAATCTGGAAAAGGCTATGTTGTTTTCTGTGATGCGTCCAAGAAAGGTTTGGGTTGTGTGCTGATGCAGGAAGATCATGTGGTTTATCTTACTTCGCGACAGCTTAAGAAACACGAGGAGAACTATCCGACCCATGACTTGGAGCTGGCAGTAGTGGTTCATGCGTTAAAAATTTGGAGACACTATCTTTATGGGGAAGTGTGTCAGATCTTTACAGATCACAAGAATCTGAAGTACATCTTCTCACAGCGAGAGTTGAACATGCGACAGCGTCGGTGGATGGAGTTGATCAATGATATGATTGCACTATCGAGTATCATCCTGGTAAGGCGAATGTGGTAGCAGACGCGCTTAGCAGAAAGTCTTCCACTCCCAAGAAGGCACAGATGAGTTCTTTGGTATGCCATAGGCGGGACATGTTAGTCTCCGTACGACAGATGAATGTACAGATGGAGGTTTCCTCGATAGCTGGACTTTTAGCACAGATGCAAATCAAGCCCACGTTGAGACAGCAGATCAAGGATGCACAGCAAACGGATGATACAGTACAGCTAATCAGATCAGAGTTTGGCAGCGAAAAGCGTGATGGGTTCCATGAGTCCGAGGATGGAGTGGTTTGCTATCATAATAGGATGGTGGTTCCAGATGTTGATAATCTGAGGAAGTTGGTGCTCGAGGAAGAACACACGTCGATGTATGCTATGCATCCAGGCATCACCAAAATGTATCATAGTCTGAAGGACTTCAACTGGTGGCCCGGCTTGAAGAAAGATGTAGCTGAGTTTGTGGCTAGGTGTGCGGTGTGTCAGCAAGTCAAGGCTGAGCATCAAAATCCGGCAGGTACGTTGCAACCTTTGCCTATACCACAGTGGAAATGGGATCATATAACCATGGATTTCGTAGTTGGTCTACCCAGGACAACTAGGAATCATGATTCCATTTGGGTGATAGTGGACATGTAACATCCCTGACCTGGGTTATGAGTTAACCCTAGGTATTTTGCCTAAATATGTAATTAAATCCTTGTGATTAACTCTGAGCATGTAATTAAGTTTCCCAGAAACATGTATTTCAGTATTTGCTCCTTTTTATTTAAAGTTGTAGCATTGTTTTGATTTACATGGACCTATGTGTAATTTACCCAATTGAAAGGGTTATCTTGCAATTTGCACAAGATAAGATGTTCCTCTGATGTTGAGACATCATGAGAATCTTTTTGGCAAAGTTTGAGGGATTTCCCAAGCTTGGGCACCAAGTTGCAGCTGTGGAAGCAATCCCGGGGCTTGAAACCCTAATTTGGGGTAAAATGCAATTTACCCAAATTAAGGGATGCAATTTGTAAAATATGTCATCTAAAGTATCTTTTTAGACTCTTGCCATCATTTAGAGAAGAAATGATGAGGAAGTCACCTCAATTGAGTTATCAAGTTATGAAATATGCCTTGTGATTGAATAATCAGGGTATATGTGCAATATCTCTTTATGTATGTACCTTATTATTAGATTGTTCTTCCTTGCCTTCTTTTCTAGACCTTAAGATAAGGTTTGTCCTTAGAATGAAGAGGAAGGGACGAGCAAGTAATAAAGGAAGGACTTAGTTGGAATTAGGGGAAACTTATGGGCTTTTAATGAAACATCACCCAAGTATGTGTATACCCTACCTCTCAAGCAAAGGAACTTTTCCTTCGTGCATATCACTGTTTCCTCTTTGCTTGGCCGACTAAGGACTGTCTTGGAGCTCAAGAGAAACGACCAAGGGTGCAAGGTAGGTTTGAACCCCTCTTCTTGCCTAATTCCATGGTTAGAACTCGAATTCAAGGTCATCTTCATGGCTAACTCTTGAAACCCTACCTTTCTAGCCGTCTCTTTTCATCCTTTCTTGGAGTTTTCACCTTGGCCAACCTGTGGGAACTCAAGGACGCCATTAGAGCTTGGATCTTGAAAGCTTGGAGCTCAAGAAGCAAGCTTTACGCGGGTTTTATAACTCTAAACCCATGCTTTACTACACACATCTTTTATATGCGGTTAGATGATAGTCCTTCATGTATCTTGCTGTTCTTTGCTATTTTGCAAGCAAACCCGTGGGATATCTGTACTGTTCTTGAGCTAGGAGATGAAGGCGTGATTTTTCAAGAAAAACCCACCGCTTTTCACTTTCTTAAACGGTCCCAACAGTTTGCTCTCTCGGACTCAAGACCATGAGGTGAGCAAACGGTCTCGAGACCGCGACAGGGAAAACGGTCTCCAAGACAGTTTGGCCCCATCAACCGAGCGTGGACCGTATAAAAAATCTGTTCCTAATTATATAGGCTAATTACCCTCAAAATTTGGGAGGCTAACGCCAAAGGACTCGGGAGATATGACCTTTTTAAGTGACAACTTTAAATGAATTTATTACTGATTTTAAACGGTCTGAAATTTCCTTTTTGGGAAAACGGTCCCAAGACCGTGTAAGGTCATTGAATAAGCATTGACCATATGAAATTACTGTTCAAAATTATGTTAGTTAACAACTCACCAAGTTTGATGGTCTAATTCCAAACGGGCTAAGAGTTAAAGGGTGAATACTAGGGCTAACCCTAGGTAAAATCAGTACTGAAATTATGGTGACCTAATTAGGGTTTTTAGGGTTGATTGACCTAAACGGTCTCAAGACCGTTTGGGGGTCACCAAACGGTCTCAAGACCGCGAGGGCAATCAACCAAGACCGTTTGGAGGTCTGGGGTCAAGGATAGTTGACCAATTGAAGGTACAATTACACCAAATTACATTGCAATTAAATATTGATATAATCATCAACTCAATTTGTTCAACCTTGATGAATTTCCACTAGAATCCAAAATTGGATGGGCAAACGGTCTCAAGACCGATTGGAACTCATCCAAATGGTCTCAAGACCGAGAGGACAATCACCCAAGACCGTTTGAAGGTCTAGGGTTGAGTAATTTGACCAATTGAGGACCCAATTGCAAATAAGTTATCAATTTAATCAAAATTCTATTTTGTGGCTCAATCATGGTTCAACCCCTATCAAATCACCTTAGATTTTGATGAAATCTTGGGAAAACGGTCTAAAGACCATGTGGGGTCCACCCAAATGACCTCAAGACCGTTTGGGCCAAGTTTGAGCCCAATTGGAGCTCAATTGAAGGGTTCAACCTTGTGTTGATGCACATTGTTGAGTATTGATGGGTGAACATTGATAAACCCTAATTGAATCGATTTCAATCCTAATTGGTCAACAATTGAGGGTCAATTGAATGACCAATTGGTTAAGCATAACCTTAATTGACCCAATACATAGGTGGTCAACATAGCTTTGACCTTTTGAGGGCTTCAACATCGTTTGACACCATCGATTGCTTTATTGATTTTGTTGATGGACCAAACGGTTGAGACCTTGAGAGCCTCGTGGTCTCAAGACCGTGAGAGGGCTCGCGGTCTCAAGACCGTGAGGGGGCTCACGGTCTCAAGACTGAGAGGAGGCTCACGGTCTCAAGACCGCGAAGGGCCTCGCGGTCCTGAGGTCAAGATGGGCAAACGGTCAACGTCTCTTCGCGGTCTCAACATCAACTTGAACCAATGAGAGGGCTTCGCGGTCTTGAACCACTTGAAGAGGCTCGCGGTCTTGAACCACTTGAAGAGGCTCGCGGTCTTGAAGTTATAAGGAGGCTCGCGGTCTTGGAAAGTCAAAGTGGGCAAACGGTCAACACTTTCAACCGATCTCAACTCAATTGATGATTAATGATTGAAATCAATCAATGTAATTCCAAGTTGACTTCTTTCAATCAATTCATAATATAAATGGTCCAATGTTGCCCAAATCAAACCCTAATGATAATCTAGGATAGTAAGGGGTTATTTGACTAAGGTTTTTGACCATAATGATGATCAATGGGGTGAATTACCAAAATACCCCTAAAGGGTCAATTGAGTTATACCTTGCTCAATTCAAACTCTAATTACACGAGAATGATGTTTTTAGTCATAATGACTCTATCCAACTTGATCTAGTCTAATGTTATCATCAACCATTAGTATGATGAAAGAGAGAGTACTTTAGAGAGAGAAAGTACTCTAGAGAGAGAAAGTACCCTAGAGAGAGAAAGTAACTCTAATCACATAATGGTGATGTTTTTGGCTATGTTAGCCTATGATGACTCAATCCAACCTGTTTTAGAGTGATGTTGACATCACCTAACATTATGATGAGAGAGAAAGTACTTCTAGAGAGAGAAAGTACTTCTAGAGAGAGAAAGTACCCTTTTTAAGTGGAAACTCAAGTAAAGCATCTCCAATGCACATAAGTGAGCATAATTAGGGTATGGTCCACCTGTGTGAGGTCATAGAAACCCTAATTATAATAAATGATGAACCTTTACCTAATCTAAGGGCATCAGTGATGATGTTATTCATACATAATGATGTTATGAGTTCAATTCACCTTAATGTGAATAGTAAACCCTAATTCAAGGGTGATGACATGTAATGTGAATAGTAAACCCTAATTCAAGGGTGATGATATCTAATATGAACAGTAAACCCTAATTATAGGGTAATGGCATGCTTTTGAGTATTAAACTCTATTTGATATGAATTAGAGATTTAACTCTTATGATAAGAGTAGGAAGTATATTCCTTATTTTTATTACCTTTATCAGTTGTATTAACCATGCAGGTTCTGATATGAAGGTAATCATATCCAGGTATGGATGTTGATGTTCTATTCATTAAAGGCATGTTGTTAGCCTTATGAATAAGAAAAGTAACTTGATGCCTTGTCAATGGCATCCTATGATGATAATGAGCTGTGAAAGCCATGAATACCATCAAGGTCATGCTTTAGAGATGACTTGTGATGAGGATAATGAGGAATGATGATTGATATGAGTTAGACATATTACATTTAGTATTCTTCTCTTATAGCTGTTATGCTACTGTTATTGTTTGAAGAATAATGTATGATGTTAAAGAATACTGAATGTACCTAACTAATCAAGTATAATGTAGAGCCCTGATCATAGATCCATCATTGTCAGAGATTAAGTGATGGTGAAACAGGTTTTCCTCAGGGAACTCCTGGAGCACATACTTTTGAGTATGTGGGGTACATGGATGTGTAGAACCTTACATCCTAGTGTAGGAAAGTGATGTAGATGTGTAATCCATCCATCCTTCACTATAATTCCATACCGTATCAGTGGTAGGTAAACATGAAACCTCCTGATGACGAAGAAAGTATAGATATCCGTATCAGTGGTAGGTAAACATGAAACCTCCTGATGACGAAGAGAGTACAGAACGCCACTGTGACTCTAGAATAGCGAAGGACCAGTTTACCCTGGTGAGCTATAGCAGTAGAGACACGAGATGTCCTACAAGTGATCCTCTTACTGACTGAGGAAGGTGAAGGTCATGAGAATACGGCTCTCTTAATGACCTATGTATGATACTGATGTGACTTTTCAGCGATCAGTTGGAGTATGAGTGGTATGCCTCATCTCCACAGGGCATAATGTTGTTTGTAAAATATAATCAACCATGTAGTATAACTTGTTAGAGATAACTCCAAGTTAGTTGATTGATGTTACATTGCAATAGTGCTTATATTCTTCATATCTCCTAATTGTAGAGATCTTGTTATACCTGCAACTGTTATAGAATACTTTGAAGGTCTTACTGCTTAATATATTCTTTGATGTTATAATAAAGCTTCTGGCGAAGAGTTATAACTCTCGCTGGGACAATTATGTATAATTGTCTCACCCCGTAGACTTCAACTTTTTAGGTGGACGTCGGAGACGAAGGAACCAGCCTACAGGTGACCAGTCTCAGCAGCAGCAGCACCAGGGGCAGCAGTAATCTCAGGTGGAGATTTGTCCTGCCATGTGGTGTAGTTAGAGTCAGTCCTATGTGTCCTCTGTACTCTCAGGTCTTGGAGTCTTTTGTGCAGTGATCTTATGATTTTGTATCTTGATGTATATAATTACTCAAGAAGTAATTATCCTGAGATGTAAACAGTTTATCTCTCTTTATGAAAGAAGTTTTATGGATCCAAGTTCTTATCTCGAAAAGTTTTAATTTCCCGTGATTTTTGTCTTCCGTTGATTACCGATTCGCTTCCGCTAAGTTTTAATCGTGTTTATGTCATGGTTTGGAGATCAGAGCCCACAATTAGTGGTATCAGAGCTCTAGGTCGGTTGAGTCTACAGAGGCATAGGACTTAGGATGTCGAGTCTATCTTTAGTACTCCTTCCTTATCTAATAGAATCTTCTGCTCCTCAGGAGAAGAAGATACCTAAGGATGTCAGAACATCATGATGAGTACGTGGCAGAGAGTAGTGCTAGTGCACCTCGAGGCGGTGCAAGGGTTCTGAGAATAGAACAACCTGCACCGGAGTCACCAAGAGAGCCACCCCAGTTCGACCCAGCTGACACGAGTAACCCAGCTGTACAGACAATGTTCGGGCAGTTCATGACTGCCATGACACACATAACCGATAGGATGCCCATTCCTACACCTAGGGCACCTATCCAGCATGAAGTACAAGGTATCGGTAAGACGTTCGAACGACTTTGTCGTGTCGGAGCTACCGAGTACCACGGAACTGCCGACCCTGCAGATGCTGACTTATGGTTGACAGAGTTGGAGAAGGCTTTCAAGATTCTTATGATTCCGGAAGCTGAGAAGGTTAGACATGCTGTCTATCTTCTCAAAGGCAGTGCTGGTCACTGGTGGAACATGGAAGAGCAGAAGAGGCCTGGAGTAGAGTTCTCATGGGAAGAGTTTTGTCGGGAATTCATCAATAGATATTTTCCAAAGACCTTCCTAGATGAGAAAATCTCTCAGTTCGAGAAACTAAGGCAGGGTATGATGAACATTAGTGAGTATGAAGCTAAGTTCATGGAGTTGTTGCGGTTCTGTCCGCACATGGCTGCTACGGATGAGGAAAGAATCAGAAGATTCGAGAAGGGTTTGAATTCTAATATGTCAACCCCTGTATCTACCTTAGAGAACCGAGAGAGATTCTCTACCTTCGTTGAGTCAGTCCGAAGGATAGAGAGATCTGTGGTTGAGAAGAGACAAACCCATAAAAGATATCCACAGTTCCAGGGTTCTTCATCTAGGGATTCCAAGAAACCTAGATTCTCTGCACCTAACCCTCCACCACCCAGATCGAGTTTTCAAACTCTATGGACACCAAGCAGAGGTAGAGGACGGAGTCAACCGCTTCAAGGGACGCACAGTTCTGCATCTGTGTCAGTTACTGGACCACCCAGACCACAACAACAGGAGAGGAGTTGCTACAACTGTGGTAAGGTAGGACACTTGATGAAGGATTGCCGTTCTAGGCTTGCTAGTGTGACACAACAACCTCTGAGACAGAATCAACCGGGATCTCAGAATAGACAACATCAAGGAGCAGCTCGAGGACGTAGACAAGCGTCTCAAGCTGGATCATCAGCACCACCTCAACACCAGGCGACTGCAAGGTTCTATGCTATGAACCCACCTGAAGCAGTGGTCAACCCACGGGTAGTGGCAGGTCAGATGGAACTTTTATATTCTGATATGTCTATATCCTATAATGTATATGTTCTGATTGATCCGGGTGCTACGCACTCTTTCATCACTCGTGAAGTGATTCATAAATACAATGTGACTGTTAGTCAGAGGGCAGATAGTTTGTTGTTGGAGACTCCGTTGAGTGGGTCTGCCGTTTTGCAGGAGGTATGTTCTCCCTGCATCCTCTTTTTTTCTGACCATCGCATTCAAGTGGATCTTATACCACTTGATATGCAGGGATTTGATATAATCCTTGGGATGGATACCTTAGAAAGGTATAGAGTTGTCTTGGATTGTGACTCCAAGTTGGCTGTGTTTGCTGATGAGAGCAGCACATGGATCTTTCAAGGTGAAAGAAAGATTCTGCCTACCTGTCTTGTATCAGCTATGGTTGCTGATAAGTTGTTGAGGCAAGGATGTTATGCATTCTTGGCCCATGTGGTAGATGTTACCAAGGAAAGTTCCAATCCTACCGAAGTTCCTATAGTCAAGGAATTCGAAGATGTGTTTCCTGAAGAACTTCCTGGTATACCACCACCTCGGGAGATTGATTTTGAAATTAATATGATCCCAGATACGAAACCCATAGCTCAAACTCTGTATAGGATGGCGCCTGCCGAGATGGCAGAACTCAAGAAACAGCTTCAAGAGTTACTTGAGAGAGGTTTTATCCGACCAAGTACTTCACCTTGGGGTGCTCCGGTCTTGTTTGTTAAAAAGAAAGATGGGTCAATGCGGTTGTGCATCGACTATAGACAACTCAATAAAGTAACAATAAAGAATAAGTACCCTCTGCCGAGGATTGATGATCTCTTTGACCAGTTGCGTGGTGCAACCGTCTTTTCAAAGATAGACTTGAGGTCTGGATATTATCAACTTCGTATTAAGGATAGTGACATATCCAAGTCTGCCTTTAGGACAAGATATGGTCACTATGAGTTCACGGTTATGTCGTTTGGACTAACCAATGCACCAGCTGCATTCATGGAACTCATGAATAGAGTTTTTCGACCTTTCCTTGATCAGTGTGTTGTCGTCTTCATAGATGACATACTGATTTATAGTAAGGATGCCCAGCAGTATGAGCAGCATCTTCGCCAAGCTTTGACTTTGCTAAGAGAACATAAGCTGTATGCTAAGTTTAGCAAATGTGAGTTTTGGCTGCCGGAAGTATCTTTTCTTGGGCATGTGATATCTGCCTCGGGAATTCGTGTTGACCCTACAAAGGTAGAATCTGTTCTACAATGGGAACAACCGAAGACACCGATGGAGATTTGAAGTTTCTTGGGGTTAGCTGGCTATTATCGAAGGTTCATTAGGAACTTTAGTTCTATATCCCTACCTTTGACCAAGTTGACCCGGAAGGATGTTCCTTTTTCTTGGAGTGATAAGTGTCAACAATCTTTCCAGTTGCTGAAGGAGAGGTTGACAAGTGCACCTGTGCTAGTGCTACCTGAACAAGGAAAAGGGTATATAGTTTTCTGTGATGCTTCCAAGAATGGACTTGGATGTGTGTTGATGCAGGATAAACAAGTGATTTCTTTTGCTTCCCGACAGCTTAAGAAACACGAGGAGAATTATCCAACACACGATCTAGAGTTAACTGTTGTGGTTCATGCTTTGAAGATTTGGAGACATTATCTCTACGGAGAGACATTCCAGATTTTCACAGACCATAAAAACCTTAAGTATATCTTCTCTCAGCATGAGCTCAACATGAGGCAACGTCGCTGGATGGAATTAATCAAGGACTACGACTGTACAATTGATTACCATCTAGGCAAGGCCAATGTTGTTGCAGATGCCTTGAGTAGGAAATCAGCAACATCAACCATGAATAGAGCACAACTAAACTCTTTAGTATGCTCTAGAAGAGATATGTTTATATCTTTAAGGCAAGACAATGTACAGTTGAAAGTGTCATTGTTATCCAGTTTGTTAGCTGAGATGCATATTAAACCTACCCTAAGGGAGCAGATTAAAGAGGCACAACTAGGTGATGCTGCAGTCCAACATATAAGATCTGAATATGGAAATGAGAAGCAAGATGGGTTTCATGACTCAGAAGATCAAGTAGCTTGTTATAATGGAAGGATGATAGTGCCAGATGTGGACAACTTGAGAAAGTTAGTCTTGGAAGAAACCCATTCTTCCATGTATGCTATGCATCCAGGGAGCACCAAGATGTATCGAAATTTGAAAGATCTGTATTGGTGGCCTGGGATGAAGAAGAACGTTGCAGAGTTTGTTCTGAGGTGTCCCGTGTGTCAGCAAGTTAAAGCTGAACACCAGAAGCCTGCAGGTACAATGCAACCTTTACCCATACCATAGTGGAAGTGGGACCATGTGACCATGGACTTTGTTGTTGGCCTACCTAGGACAAGCAAAGGACATGATTCCATTTGGGTAGTTGTTGATAGGTTGACTAAGACAGCACATTTCTTACCTGTCAAAACAACCTATTCTGCTGAAAGGTTATCAGAGTTGTATGTTCAAGAGATAGTGCGTTTGCACGGAGTTCCTGTCACAATAATTTCTGACAGAGGTCCTCAGTTTACGAGTCATTTTTGGGAACAGTTACACAGAGCCTTAGGCACCAAGCTAAGGTTTAGTACGACCTTTCATCCGCAGACTGATGGACAGTCGGAAAGGACCATACAGACCCTAGAAGACTTGTTGAGAGCATGTGTTCTCCAGTTCACCGGAAGTTGGGATCTACACCTAAGCTTGATAGAGTTTGCCTATAACAATAGCTATCAGCATAGTATTGATATGGCACCTTATGAAGCCTTATATGGTAGACGTTGTAGATCACCTTTGTGTTGGTTTGAAACTGGTGAGCATCAGTTGTTAGGTCCTGACCTTGTGCAGCAAACCACAGAAAAGATTAAAGTAATACAACATAAGATTAAGACTGCTCAGGATAGGCAGAAATCTTATGCTGATAAACGTCGTAGACCTTTAGAGTTCCAGGTTGGAGACAGAGTGTATCTCAAGGTCTCACCTTGGAAAGGGGTCCTTCGTTTTGGAAGAAAGGGGAAGTTAGCTCCTAGATATATGGGGCCTTATCCAATCATTGAACGGATTGGAAAGGTAGCATATAGACTAGAGCTACCACCTGAGTTACAAAGGTTACATCCTGTGTTTCACATTTCTATGTTGAAGAAATGTCACCCAGACACCGAGTCAGTTCTACAACCTATGGAGGTAGAATTGAATGATGACATATCCTATGAGGAGGGACCAGTGTCAATCCTTGATAAAAGAATTAAAAAGCTAAAGAAGAAAGATATAAGTCTTGTGAAAGTCCTCTGGAACCATCGTGGTGTTGAAGAAGCTACATGGGAGTTAGAGGATGAGATAAGAAGGAAGTATCCTGCCCTTTTCTCTTAAAGTATGTTTTATCGATTTCGGGGACGAAATCCTTGTAAGGGGTGGATAATTTGTAACATCCCTGACCTGGGTTATGAGTTAACCCTAGGTATTTTGCCTAAATATGTAATTAAATCCTTGTGATTAACTCTGAGCATGTAATTAAGTTTCCCAGAAACATGTATTTCAGTATTTGCTCCTTTTTATTTAAAGTTGTAGCATTGTTTTGATTTACATGGACCTATGTGTAATTTACCCAATTGAAAGGGTTATCTTGCAATTTGCACAAGATAAGATGTTCCTCTGATGTTGAGACATCATGAGAATCTTTTTGGCAAAGTTTGAGGGATTTCCCAAGCTTGGGCACCAAGTTGCAGCTGTGGAAGCAATCCCGGGGCTTGAAACCCTAATTTGGGGTAAAATGCAATTTACCCAAATTAAGGGATGCAATTTGTAAAATATGTCATCTAAAGTATCTTTTTAGACTCTTGCCATCATTTAGAGAAGAAATGATGAGGAAGTCACCTCAATTGAGTTATCAAGTTATGAAATATGCCTTGTGATTGAATAATCAGGGTATATGTGCAATATCTCTTTATGTATGTACCTTATTATTAGATTGTTCTTCCTTGCCTTCTTTTCTAGACCTTAAGATAAGGTTTGTCCTTAGAATGAAGAGGAAGGGACGAGCAAGTAATAAAGGAAGGACTTAGTTGGAATTAGGGGAAACTTATGGGCTTTTAATGAAACATCACCCAAGTATGTGTATACCCTACCTCTCAAGCAAAGGAACTTTTCCTTCGTGCATATCACTGTTTCCTCTTTGCTTGGCCGACTAAGGACTGTCTTGGAGCTCAAGAGAAACGACCAAGGGTGCAAGGTAGGTTTGAACCCCTCTTCTTGCCTAATTCCATGGTTAGAACTCGAATTCAAGGTCATCTTCATGGCTAACTCTTGAAACCCTACCTTTCTAGCCGTCTCTTTTCATCCTTTCTTGGAGTTTTCACCTTGGCCAACCTGTGGGAACTCAAGGACGCCATTAGAGCTTGGATCTTGAAAGCTTGGAGCTCAAGAAGCAAGCTTTACGCGGGTTTTATAACTCTAAACCCATGCTTTACTACACACATCTTTTATATGCGGTTAGATGATAGTCCTTCATGTATCTTGCTGTTCTTTGCTATTTTGCAAGCAAACCCGTGGGATATCTGTACTGTTCTTGAGCTAGGAGATGAAGGCGTGATTTTTCAAGAAAAACCCACCGCTTTTCACTTTCTTAAACGGTCCCAACAGTTTGCTCTCTCGGACTCAAGACCATGAGGTGAGCAAACGGTCTCGAGACCGCGACAGGGAAAACGGTCTCCAAGACAGTTTGGCCCCATCAACCGAGCGTGGACCGTATAAGAAATCTGTTCCTAATTATATAGGCTAATTACCCTCAAAATTTGGGAGGCTAACGCCAAAGGACTCGGGAGATATGACCTTTTTAAGTGACAACTTTAAATGAATTTATTACTGATTTTAAACGGTCTGAAATTTCCTTTTTGGGAAAACGGTCCCAAGACCGTGTAAAGTCATTGAATAAGCATTGACCATATGAAATTACTGTTCAAAATTATGTTAGTTAACAACTCACCAAGTTTGATGGTCTAATTCCAAACGGGCTAAGAGTTAAAGGGTGAATACTAGGGCTAACCCTAGGTAAAATCAGTACTGAAATTATGGTGACCTAATTAGGGTTTTTAGGGTTGATTGACCTAAACGGTCTCAAGACCGTTTGGGGGTCACCAAACGGTCTCAAGACCGCGAGGGCAATCAACCAAGACCGTTTGGAGGTCTGGGGTCAAGGATAGTTGACCAATTGAAGGTACAATTACACCAAATTACATTGCAATTAAATATTGATATAATCATCAACTCAATTTGTTCAACCTTGATGAATTTCCACTAGAATCCAAAATTGGATGGGCAAACGGTCTCAAGACCGATTGGAACTCATCCAAATGGTCTCAAGACCGAGAGGACAATCACCCAAGACCGTTTGAAGGTCTAGGGTTGAGTAATTTGACCAATTGAGGACCCAATTGCAAATAAGTTATCAATTTAATCAAAATTCTATTTTGTGGCTCAATCATGGTTCAACCCCTATCAAATCACCTTAGATTTTGATGAAATCTTGGGAAAACGGTCTAAAGACCATGTGGGGTCCACCCAAATGACCTCAAGACCGTTTGGGCCAAGTTTGAGCCCAATTGGAGCTCAATTGAAGGGTTCAACCTTGTGTTGATGCACATTGTTGAGTATTGATGGGTGAACATTGATAAACCCTAATTGAATCGATTTCAATCCTAATTGGTCAACAATTGAGGGTCAATTGAATGACCAATTGGTTAAGCATAACCTTAATTGACCCAATACATAGGTGGTCAACATAGCTTTGACCTTTTGAGGGCTTCAACATCGTTTGACACCATCGATTGCTTTATTGATTTTGTTGATGGACCAAACGGTTGAGACCTTGAGAGCCTCGTGGTCTCAAGACCGTGAGAGGGCTCGCGGTCTCAAGACCGTGAGGGGGCTCACGGTCTCAAGACTGAGAGGAGGCTCACGGTCTCAAGACCGCGAAGGGCCTCGCGGTCCTGAGGTCAAGATGGGCAAACGGTCAACGTCTCTTCGCGGTCTCAACATCAACTTGAACCAATGAGAGGGCTTCGCGGTCTTGAACCACTTGAAGAGGCTCGCGGTCTTGAACCACTTGAAGAGGCTCGCGGTCTTGAAGTTATAAGGAGGCTCGCGGTCTTGGAAAGTCAAAGTGGGCAAACGGTCAACACTTTCAACCGATCTCAACTCAATTGATGATTAATGATTGAAATCAATCAATGTAATTCCAAGTTGACTTCTTTCAATCAATTCATAATATAAATGGTCCAATGTTGCCCAAATCAAACCCTAATGATAATCTAGGATAGTAAGGGGTTATTTGACTAAGGTTTTTGACCATAATGATGATCAATGGGGTGAATTACCAAAATACCCCTAAAGGGTCAATTGAGTTATACCTTGCTCAATTCAAACTCTAATTACACGAGAATGATGTTTTTAGTCATAATGACTCTATCCAACTTGATCTAGTCTAATGTTATCATCAACCATTAGTATGATGAAAGAGAGAGTACTTTAGAGAGAGAAAGTACTCTAGAGAGAGAAAGTACCCTAGAGAGAGAAAGTAACTCTAATCACATAATGGTGATGTTTTTGGCTATGTTAGCCTATGATGACTCAATCCAACCTGTTTTAGAGTGATGTTGACATCACCTAACATTATGATGAGAGAGAAAGTACTTCTAGAGAGAGAAAGTACTTCTAGAGAGAGAAAGTACCCTTTTTAAGTGGAAACTCAAGTAAAGCATCTCCAATGCACATAAGTGAGCATAATTAGGGTATGGTCCACCTGTGTGAGGTCATAGAAACCCTAATTATAATAAATGATGAACCTTTACCTAATCTAAGGGCATCAGTGATGATGTTATTCATACATAATGATGTTATGAGTTCAATTCACCTTAATGTGAATAGTAAACCCTAATTCAAGGGTGATGACATGTAATGTGAATAGTAAACCCTAATTCAAGGGTGATGATATCTAATATGAACAGTAAACCCTAATTATAGGGTAATGGCATGCTTTTGAGTATTAAACTCTATTTGATATGAATTAGAGATTTAACTCTTATGATAAGAGTAGGAAGTATATTCCTTATTTTTATTACCTTTATCAGTTGTATTAACCATGCAGGTTCTGATATGAAGGTAATCATATCCAGGTATGGATGTTGATGTTCTATTCATTAAAGGCATGTTGTTAGCCTTATGAATAAGAAAAGTAACTTGATGCCTTGTCAATGGCATCCTATGATGATAATGAGCTGTGAAAGCCATGAATACCATCAAGGTCATGCTTTAGAGATGACTTGTGATGAGGATAATGAGGAATGATGATTGATATGAGTTAGACATATTACATTTAGTATTCTTCTCTTATAGCTGTTATGCTACTGTTATTGTTTGAAGAATAATGTATGATGTTAAAGAATACTGAATGTACCTAACTAATCAAGTATAATGTAGAGCCCTGATCATAGATCCATCATTGTCAGAGATTAAGTGATGGTGAAACAGGTTTTCCTCAGGGAACTCCTGGAGCACATACTTTTGAGTATGTGGGGTACATGGATGTGTAGAACCTTACATCCTAGTGTAGGAAAGTGATGTAGATGTGTAATCCATCCATCCTTCACTATAATTCCATACCGTATCAGTGGTAGGTAAACATGAAACCTCCTGATGACGAAGAAAGTATAGATATCCGTATCAGTGGTAGGTAAACATGAAACCTCCTGATGACGAAGAGAGTACAGAACGCCACTGTGACTCTAGAATAGCGAAGGACCAGTTTACCCTGGTGAGCTATAGCAGTAGAGACACGAGATGTCCTACAAGTGATCCTCTTACTGACTGAGGAAGGTGAAGGTCATGAGAATACGGCTCTCTTAATGACCTATGTATGATACTGATGTGACTTTTCAGCGATCAGTTGGAGTATGAGTGGTATGCCTCATCTCCACAGGGCATAATGTTGTTTGTAAAATATAATCAACCATGTAGTATAACTTGTTAGAGATAACTCCAAGTTAGTTGATTGATGTTACATTGCAATAGTGCTTATATTCTTCATATCTCCTAATTGTAGAGATCTTGTTATACCTGCAACTGTTATAGAATACTTTGAAGGTCTTACTGCTTAATATATTCTTTGATGTTATAATAAAGCTTCTGGCGAAGAGTTATAACTCTCGCTGGGACAATTATGTATAATTGTCTCACCCCGTAGACTTCAACTTTTTAGGTGGACGTCGGAGACGAAGGAACCAGCCTACAGGTGACCAGTCTCAGCAGCAGCAGCACCAGGGGCAGCAGTAATCTCAGGTGGAGATTTGTCCTGCCATGTGGTGTAGTTAGAGTCAGTCCTATGTGTCCTCTGTACTCTCAGGTCTTGGAGTCTTTTGTGCAGTGATCTTATGATTTTGTATCTTGATGTATATAATTACTCAAGAAGTAATTATCCTGAGATGTAAACAGTTTATCTCTCTTTATGAAAGAAGTTTTATGGATCCAAGTTCTTATCTCGAAAAGTTTTAATTTCCCGTGATTTTTGTCTTCCGTTGATTACCGATTCGCTTCCGCTAAGTTTTAATCGTGTTTATGTCATGGTTTGGAGATCAGAGCCCACAATTAGTGGTATCAGAGCTCTAGGTCGGTTGAGTCTACAGAGGCATAGGACTTAGGATGTCGAGTCTATCTTTAGTACTCCTTCCTTATCTAATAGAATCTTCTGCTCCTCAGGAGAAGAAGATACCTAAGGATGTCAGAACATCATGATGAGTACGTGGCAGAGAGTAGTGCTAGTGCACCTCGAGGCGGTGCAAGGGTTCTGAGAATAGAACAACCTGCACCGGAGTCACCAAGAGAGCCACCCCAGTTCGACCCAGCTGACACGAGTAACCCAGCTGTACAGACAATGTTCGGGCAGTTCATGACTGCCATGACACACATAACCGATAGGATGCCCATTCCTACACCTAGGGCACCTATCCAGCATGAAGTACAAGGTATCGGTAAGACGTTCGAACGACTTTGTCGTGTCGGAGCTACCGAGTACCACGGAACTGCCGACCCTGCAGATGCTGACTTATGGTTGACAGAGTTGGAGAAGGCTTTCAAGATTCTTATGATTCCGGAAGCTGAGAAGGTTAGACATGCTGTCTATCTTCTCAAAGGCAGTGCTGGTCACTGGTGGAACATGGAAGAGCAGAAGAGGCCTGGAGTAGAGTTCTCATGGGAAGAGTTTTGTCGGGAATTCATCAATAGATATTTTCCAAAGACCTTCCTAGATGAGAAAATCTCTCAGTTCGAGAAACTAAGGCAGGGTATGATGAACATTAGTGAGTATGAAGCTAAGTTCATGGAGTTGTTGCGGTTCTGTCCGCACATGGCTGCTACGGATGAGGAAAGAATCAGAAGATTCGAGAAGGGTTTGAATTCTAATATGTCAACCCCTGTATCTACCTTAGAGAACCGAGAGAGATTCTCTACCTTCGTTGAGTCAGTCCGAAGGATAGAGAGATCTGTGGTTGAGAAGAGACAAACCCATAAAAGATATCCACAGTTCCAGGGTTCTTCATCTAGGGATTCCAAGAAACCTAGATTCTCTGCACCTAACCCTCCACCACCCAGATCGAGTTTTCAAACTCTATGGACACCAAGCAGAGGTAGAGGACGGAGTCAACCGCTTCAAGGGACGCACAGTTCTGCATCTGTGTCAGTTACTGGACCACCCAGACCACAACAACAGGAGAGGAGTTGCTACAACTGTGGTAAGGTAGGACACTTGATGAAGGATTGCCGTTCTAGGCTTGCTAGTGTGACACAACAACCTCTGAGACAGAATCAACCGGGATCTCAGAATAGACAACATCAAGGAGCAGCTCGAGGACGTAGACAAGCGTCTCAAGCTGGATCATCAGCACCACCTCAACACCAGGCGACTGCAAGGTTCTATGCTATGAACCCACCTGAAGCAGTGGTCAACCCACGGGTAGTGGCAGGTCAGATGGAACTTTTATATTCTGATATGTCTATATCCTATAATGTATATGTTCTGATTGATCCGGGTGCTACGCACTCTTTCATCACTCGTGAAGTGATTCATAAATACAATGTGACTGTTAGTCAGAGGGCAGATAGTTTGTTGTTGGAGACTCCGTTGAGTGGGTCTGCCGTTTTGCAGGAGGTATGTTCTCCCTGCATCCTCTTTTTTTCTGACCATCGCATTCAAGTGGATCTTATACCACTTGATATGCAGGGATTTGATATAATCCTTGGGATGGATACCTTAGAAAGGTATAGAGTTGTCTTGGATTGTGACTCCAAGTTGGCTGTGTTTGCTGATGAGAGCAGCACATGGATCTTTCAAGGTGAAAGAAAGATTCTGCCTACCTGTCTTGTATCAGCTATGGTTGCTGATAAGTTGTTGAGGCAAGGATGTTATGCATTCTTGGCCCATGTGGTAGATGTTACCAAGGAAAGTTCCAATCCTACCGAAGTTCCTATAGTCAAGGAATTCGAAGATGTGTTTCCTGAAGAACTTCCTGGTATACCACCACCTCGGGAGATTGATTTTGAAATTAATATGATCCCAGATACGAAACCCATAGCTCAAACTCTGTATAGGATGGCGCCTGCCGAGATGGCAGAACTCAAGAAACAGCTTCAAGAGTTACTTGAGAGAGGTTTTATCCGACCAAGTACTTCACCTTGGGGTGCTCCGGTCTTGTTTGTTAAAAAGAAAGATGGGTCAATGCGGTTGTGCATCGACTATAGACAACTCAATAAAGTAACAATAAAGAATAAGTACCCTCTGCCGAGGATTGATGATCTCTTTGACCAGTTGCGTGGTGCAACCATCTTTTCAAAGATAGACTTGAGGTCTGGATATTATCAACTTCGTATTAAGGATAGTGACATATCCAAGTCTGCCTTTAGGACAAGATATGGTCACTATGAGTTCACGGTTATGTCGTTTGGACTAACCAATGCACCAGCTGCATTCATGGAACTCATGAATAGAGTTTTTCGACCTTTCCTTGATCAGTGTGTTGTCGTCTTCATAGATGACATACTGATTTATAGTAAGGATGCCCAGCAGTATGAGCAGCATCTTCGCCAAGCTTTGACTTTGCTAAGAGAACATAAGCTGTATGCTAAGTTTAGCAAATGTGAGTTTTGGCTGCCGGAAGTATCTTTTCTTGGGCATGTGATATCTGCCTCGGGAATTCGTGTTGACCCTACAAAGGTAGAATCTGTTCTACAATGGGAACAACCGAAGACACCGATGGAGATTTGAAGTTTCTTGGGGTTAGCTGGCTATTATCGAAGGTTCATTAGGAACTTTAGTTCTATATCCCTACCTTTGACCAAGTTGACCCGGAAGGATGTTCCTTTTTCTTGGAGTGATAAGTGTCAACAATCTTTCCAGTTGCTGAAGGAGAGGTTGACAAGTGCACCTGTGCTAGTGCTACCTGAACAAGGAAAAGGGTATATAGTTTTCTGTGATGCTTCCAAGAATGGACTTGGATGTGTGTTGATGCAGGATAAACAAGTGATTTCTTTTGCTTCCCGACAGCTTAAGAAACACGAGGAGAATTATCCAACACACGATCTAGAGTTAACTGTTGTGGTTCATGCTTTGAAGATTTGGAGACATTATCTCTACGGAGAGACATTCCAGATTTTCACAGACCATAAAAACCTTAAGTATATCTTCTCTCAGCATGAGCTCAACATGAGGCAACGTCGCTGGATGGAATTAATCAAGGACTACGACTGTACAATTGATTACCATCTAGGCAAGGCCAATGTTGTTGCAGATGCCTTGAGTAGGAAATCAGCAACATCAACCATGAATAGAGCACAACTAAACTCTTTAGTATGCTCTAGAAGAGATATGTTTATATCTTTAAGGCAAGACAATGTACAGTTGAAAGTGTCATTGTTATCCAGTTTGTTAGCTGAGATGCATATTAAACCTACCCTAAGGGAGCAGATTAAAGAGGCACAACTAGGTGATGCTGCAGTCCAACATATAAGATCTGAATATGGAAATGAGAAGCAAGATGGGTTTCATGACTCAGAAGATCAAGTAGCTTGTTATAATGGAAGGATGATAGTGCCAGATGTGGACAACTTGAGAAAGTTAGTCTTGGAAGAAACCCATTCTTCCATGTATGCTATGCATCCAGGGAGCACCAAGATGTATCGAAATTTGAAAGATCTGTATTGGTGGCCTGGGATGAAGAAGAACGTTGCAGAGTTTGTTCTGAGGTGTCCCGTGTGTCAGCAAGTTAAAGCTGAACACCAGAAGCCTGCAGGTACAATGCAACCTTTACCCATACCATAGTGGAAGTGGGACCATGTGACCATGGACTTTGTTGTTGGCCTACCTAGGACAAGCAAAGGACATGATTCCATTTGGGTAGTTGTTGATAGGTTGACTAAGACAGCACATTTCTTACCTGTCAAAACAACCTATTCTGCTGAAAGGTTATCAGAGTTGTATGTTCAAGAGATAGTGCGTTTGCACGGAGTTCCTGTCACAATAATTTCTGACAGAGGTCCTCAGTTTACGAGTCATTTTTGGGAACAGTTACACAGAGCCTTAGGCACCAAGCTAAGGTTTAGTACGACCTTTCATCCGCAGACTGATGGACAGTCGGAAAGGACCATACAGACCCTAGAAGACTTGTTGAGAGCATGTGTTCTCCAGTTCACCGGAAGTTGGGATCTACACCTAAGCTTGATAGAGTTTGCCTATAACAATAGCTATCAGCATAGTATTGATATGGCACCTTATGAAGCCTTATATGGTAGACGTTGTAGATCACCTTTGTGTTGGTTTGAAACTGGTGAGCATCAGTTGTTAGGTCCTGACCTTGTGCAGCAAACCACAGAAAAGATTAAAGTAATACAACATAAGATTAAGACTGCTCAGGATAGGCAGAAATCTTATGCTGATAAACGTCGTAGACCTTTAGAGTTCCAGGTTGGAGACAGAGTGTATCTCAAGGTCTCACCTTGGAAAGGGGTCCTTCGTTTTGGAAGAAAGGGGAAGTTAGCTCCTAGATATATGGGGCCTTATCCAATCATTGAACGGATTGGAAAGGTAGCATATAGACTAGAGCTACCACCTGAGTTACAAAGGTTACATCCTGTGTTTCACATTTCTATGTTGAAGAAATGTCACCCAGACACCGAGTCAGTTCTACAACCTATGGAGGTAGAATTGAATGATGACATATCCTATGAGGAGGGACCAGTGTCAATCCTTGATAAAAGAATTAAAAAGCTAAAGAAGAAAGATATAAGTCTTGTGAAAGTCCTCTGGAACCATCGTGGTGTTGAAGAAGCTACATGGGAGTTAGAGGATGAGATAAGAAGGAAGTATCCTGCCCTTTTCTCTTAAAGTATGTTTTATCGATTTCGGGGACGAAATCCTTGTAAGGGGTGGATAACTTGTAACATCCCTGACCTGGGTTATGAGTTAACCCTAGGTATTTTGCCTAAATATGTAATTAAATCCTTGTGATTAACTCTGAGCATGTAATTAAGTTTCCCAGAAACATGTATTTCAGTATTTGCTCCTTTTTATTTAAAGTTGTAGCATTGTTTTGATTTACATGGACCTATGTGTAATTTACCCAATTGAAAGGGTTATCTTGCAATTTGCACAAGATAAGATGTTCCTCTGATGTTGAGACATCATGAGAATCTTTTTGGCAAAGTTTGAGGGATTTCCCAAGCTTGGGCACCAAGTTGCAGCTGTGGAAGCAATCCCGGGGCTTGAAACCCTAATTTGGGGTAAAATGCAATTTACCCAAATTAAGGGATGCAATTTGTAAAATATGTCATCTAAAGTATCTTTTTAGACTCTTGCCATCATTTAGAGAAGAAATGATGAGGAAGTCACCTCAATTGAGTTATCAAGTTATGAAATATGCCTTGTGATTGAATAATCAGGGTATATGTGCAATATCTCTTTATGTATGTACCTTATTATTAGATTGTTCTTCCTTGCCTTCTTTTCTAGACCTTAAGATAAGGTTTGTCCTTAGAATGAAGAGGAAGGGACGAGCAAGTAATAAAGGAAGGACTTAGTTGGAATTAGGGGAAACTTATGGGCTTTTAATGAAACATCACCCAAGTATGTGTATACCCTACCTCTCAAGCAAAGGAACTTTTCCTTCGTGCATATCACTGTTTCCTCTTTGCTTGGCCGACTAAGGACTGTCTTGGAGCTCAAGAGAAACGACCAAGGGTGCAAGGTAGGTTTGAACCCCTCTTCTTGCCTAATTCCATGGTTAGAACTCGAATTCAAGGTCATCTTCATGGCTAACTCTTGAAACCCTACCTTTCTAGCCGTCTCTTTTCATCCTTTCTTGGAGTTTTCACCTTGGCCAACCTGTGGGAACTCAAGGACGCCATTAGAGCTTGGATCTTGAAAGCTTGGAGCTCAAGAAGCAAGCTTTATGCGGGTTTTATAACTCTAAACCCATGCTTTACTACACACATCTTTTATATGCGGTTAGATGATAGTCCTTCATGTATCTTGCTGTTCTTTGCTATTTTGCAAGCAAACCCGTGGGATATCTGTACTGTTCTTGAGCTAGGAGATGAAGGCGTGATTTTTCAAGAAAAACCCACCGCTTTTCACTTTCTTAAACGGTCCCAACAGTTTGCTCTCTCGGACTCAAGACCATGAGGTGAGCAAACGGTCTCGAGACCGCGACAGGGAAAACGGTCTCCAAGACAGTTTGGCCCCATCAACCGAGCGTGGACCGTATAAGAAATCTGTTCCTAATTATATAGGCTAATTACCCTCAAAATTTGGGAGGCTAACGCCAAAGTACTCGGGAGATATGACCTTTTTAAGTGACAACTTTAAATGAATTTATTACTGATTTTAAACGGTCTGAAATTTCCTTTTTGGGAAAACGGTCCCAAGACCGTGTAAGGTCATTGAATAAGCGTTGACCATATGAAATTACTGTTCAAAATTATGTTAGTTAACAACTCACCAAGTTTGATGGTCTAACTCCAAACGGGCTAAGAGTTAAAGGGTGAATACTAGGGCTAACCCTAGGTAAAATCAGTACTGAAATTATGGTGACCTAATTAGGGTTTTTAGGGTTGATTGACCTAAACGGTCTCAAGACCGTTTGGGGGTCACCAAACGGTCTCAAGACCGCGAGGGCAATCAACCAAGACCGTTTGGAGGTCTGGGGTCAAGGATAGTTGACCAATTGAAGGTACAATTACACCAAATTACATTGCAATTAAATATTGATATAATCATCAACTCAATTTGTTCAACCTTGATGAATTTCCACTAGAATCCAAAATTGGATGGGAAAACGGTCTCAAGACCGATTGGAACTCATCCAAATGGTCTCAAGACCGAGAGGACAATCACCCAAGACCGTTTGAAGGTCTAGGGTTGAGTAATTTGACCAATTGAGGACCCAATTGCAAATATGTTATCAATTTAATCAAAATTCTATTTTGTGGCTCAATCATGGTTCAACCCCTATCAAATCACCTTAGATTTTGATGAAATCTTGGGCAAACGGTCTCAAGACCATGTGGGGTCCACCCAAATGACCTCAAGACCGTTTGGGCCAAGTTTGAGCCCAATTGGAGCTCAATTGAAGGGTTCAACCTTGTGTTGATGCACATTGTTGAGTATTGATGGGTGAACATTGATAGACCCTAATTGAATCGATTTCAATCCTAATTGGTCAACAATTGAGGGTCAATTGAATGACCAATTGGTTAAGCATAACCTTAATTGACCCAATCCATAGGTGGTCAACATAGCTTTGACCTTTTGAGGGCTTCAACATCGTTTGACACCATCGATTGCTTTATTGATTTTGTTGATGGACCAAACGGTTGAGACCTTGAGAGCCTCGTGGTCTCAAGACCGTGAGAGGGCTCGCGGTCTCAAGACCGTGAGGGGGCTCACGGTCTCAAGACCGAGAGGAGGCTCACGGTCTCAAGACCGTGAAGGGCCTCGCGGTCCTGAGGTCAAGATGGGCAAACGGTCAACGTCTCTTCGCGGTCTCAACATCAACTTGAACCAATGAGAGGGCTTCACGGTCTTGAACCACTTAAAGAGGCTCACGGTCTTGAACCACTTGAAGAGGCTCGCGGTCTTGAAGTTAGAAGGAGGCTCGCGGTCTTGGAAAGTCAAAGTGGGCAAACGGTCAACACTTTCAACCGATCTCAACTCAATTGATGATTAATGATTGAAATCAATCAATGTAATTCCAAGTTGACTTCTTTCAATCAATTCATAATATAAATGGTCCAATGTTGCCCAAATCAAACCCTAATGATAATCTAGGATAGTAAGGGGTTATTTGACTAAGGTTTTTGACCATAATGATGATCAATGGGGTGAATTAGCAAAATACCCCTGAAGGGTCAATTGAGTTATACCTTGCTCAATTCAAACTCTAATTACATGAGAATGATGTTTTTAGTCATAATGACTCTATCCAACTTGATCTAGTCTAATGTTATCATCAACCATTAGTATGATGAAAGAGAGAGTACTTTAGAGAGAGAAAGTACTCTAGAGAGAGAAAGTACCCTAGAGAGAGAAAGTAACTCTAATCACATAATGGTGATGTTTTTGGCTATGTTAGCCTATGATGACTCAATCCAACCTGTTTTAGAGTGATGTTGACATCACCTAACATTATGATGAGAGAGAAAGTACTTCTAGAGAGAGAAAGTACTTCTAGAGAGAGAAAGTACCCTTTTTAAGTGGAAACTCAAGTAAAGCATCTCCAATGCACATAAGTGAGCATAATTAGGGTATGGTCCACCTGTGTGAGGTCATAGAAACCCTAATTATAATAAATGATGAACCTTTACCTAATCTAAGGGCATCAGTGATGATGTTATTCATACATAATGATGTTATGAGTTCAATTCACCTTAATGTGAATAGTAAACCCTAATTCAAGGGTGATGACATGTAATGTGAATAGTAAACCCTAATTCAAGGGTGATGACATCTAATATGAACAGTAAACCCTAATTATAGGGTAATGGCATGCTTTTGAGTATTAAACTCTATTTGATATGAATTAGAGATTTAACTCTTATGACAAGAGTAGGAAGTATATTCCTTATTTTTATTACCTTTATCAGTTGTATTAACCATGCAGGTTCTGATATGAAGGTAATCATATCCAGGTATGGATGTTGATGTTCTATTCATTAAAGGCATGTTGTTAGCCTTATGAATAAGAAAAGTAACTTGATGCCTTGTCAATGGCATCCTATGATGATAATGAGCTGTGAAAGCCATGAATACCATCAAGGTCATGCTTTAGAGATGACTTGTGATGAGGATAATGAGGAATGATGATTGATATGAGTTAGACATATTACATTTAGTATTCTTCTCTTATAGCTGTTATGCTACTATTATTGTTTGAAGAACAATGTATGATGTTAAAGAATACTGAATGTACCTAACTAATCAAGTATAATGTAGAGCCCTGATCATAGATCCATCATTGTCAGAGATTAAGTGATGGTGAAACAGGTTTTCCTCAGGGAACTCCTGGAGCACATACTTTTGAGTATGTGGGGTACATGGATGTGTAGAACCTTACATCCTAGTGTAGGAAAGTGATGTAGATGTGTAATCCATCCATCCTTCACTATAATTCCATACCGTATCAGTGGTAGGTAAACATGAAACCTCCTGATGACGAAGAAAGTATAGATATCCGTATCAGTGGTAGGTAAACATGAAACCTCCTGATGAAGAAGAGAGTACAGAATGCCACTGTGACTCTAGAATAGCGAAGGACCAGTTTACCCTGGTGAGCTATAGCAGTAGAGACACGAGATGTCCTACAAGTGATCCTCTTACTGACTGAGGAAGGTGAAGGTCATGAGAATCCGACTCTCTTAATGGCCTATGTATGATACTGATGTGACTTTTCAGCGATCAGTTGGAGTATGAGTGGTATGCCTCATCTCCACAGGGCATAATATTGTTTGTAAAATATAATCAACCATGTAGTATAACTTGTTAGAGATAACTCCAAGTTAGTTGATTGATGTTACATTGCAATAGTGCTTATATTCTTCATATCTCCTAATTGTAGAGATCTTGTTATACCTGCAACTGTTATAGAATACTTTGAAGGTCTTACTGCTTAATATATTCTTTGATGTTATAATAAAGCTTCTGGCGAAGAGTTATAACTCTCGCTGGAACAATTATGTATAATTGTCTCACCCCGTAGACTTCAACTTTTTAGGTGGACGTCGGAGACGAAGGAACCAGCCTACAGGTGACCAGTATCAGCAGCAGCAGTACCAGGGGCAGCAGTAATCTCAGGTGGAGATTTGTCCTGCCATGTGGTGTAGTTAGAGTCAGTCCTATGTGTACTCTGTACTCTCAGGTCTTGGAGTCTTTTGTGCAGTGATCTTGAGATTTTGTATCTTGATGTATATAATTACTCAAGAAGTAATTATCCTGAGATGTAAACAGTTTATCTCTCTTTATGAAAGAAGTTTTATGGATCCAAGTTCTTATCTCGAAAAGTTTTAATTTCCCATGATTTTTGTCTTCCGCTGATTACCGATTCGCTTCCGCTGATTACCGATTCGCTTCCGCTAAGTTTTAATCGTGTTTATGTCATGGTTTGGAGATCAGAGCCCACAGGACAGATTAACGAAGTCTGCCCATTTCATACCTGTGAAGACCACGTATACAGCTGAAAAGCTCGCTCGAGTATATGTGGATGAGATAGTTCGTTTGCATGGTGTGCCAGCAACGATAGTTTCTGATAGAGGTCCTCAGTTTACAAGTCGTTTTTGGGAACAGTTGCACAGGGCGATGGGAACGCAGTTGAAGTTCAGTACCGCTTTCCACCCGCAGACAGATGGACAGTCTAAGAGGACTATTCAGACTTTGGAGGATCTTCTTCGTGCTTGTGTTTTGTAGTTCCTAGGCAGTTGGGACGTACATCTCAGTTTGATAGAGTTTGCCTACAACAATAGCTATCAGCGGAGCATTGACATGGCTCCCTATGAGGCTTTGTATGGGAGGAAGTGCAGATCTCCTTTGTGTTGGTATGAATCAGGTGAATATCAGCTTTTGGGCCCTGAGTTAGTACAACAAACGACAGAAAAGATCAAGGTGATACAACAACAGTTGAAAGCGGCACAAGACAGGCATAAGTCTTACGCAGACAATCGCCGACGACCCTTGGAGTTCCAGGTGGGAGACAAGGTGTATCTTAAAGTCTCTCCGTGGAAAGGTGTGCTGAGGTTTGGCCGGAAGGGTAAGTTAGCTCCCAGATATATGGGGCCTTACCCAGTCTTAGCACGTGTTGGCAAGGTGGCTTACGAGTTAGAGTTGCCTCCAGAGTTGCACAGGTTACATCCAGTGTTCCATGTCAGTATGCTGAAGAAAACTCATCCGGATACAGGAACAGTGATACAACCAGTTGAAGTTGAGCTTGACAAAGATGTGACTTATGAAGAGGGTCCTATGATGATCCTTGACAGAAGAGTCAAGAAGTTGAAGAGAAAGGATCTGGTTCTTGTGAAGGTCCTTTGGCATCACCGTGGCGTTGAGGAAGCCACGTGGGAGCTTGAGGAAGAGATGAGGAGGAAGTATCCCTCGCTTTTCTCTTCGGATTTCGGGGAAGAAATCCTTTTGTAGAGGTTTATGGCTGTAAGGACCCTGACCTGCATTTAGGGTTTACCCTATTTGTTTTGCTTGATCTTGGTGCTTTGGTGCTTGCTAATCACCTTTAGTGGTGATTAGGGTTTGGTTGTGCTTTGTTGAGAGTTCGAGGGGCTACTTGAAAATAACCCAAGTTTAGGGTTTTGTGGGCAAGTTTGCCATCTTGTGAGATGTTTTTCCTCTTTGCTTCCTCTAGGGTTGAGAGGAAGGCTTGGGCTTGTTGTTTGAGTCCTTTGGGCCTGAGTTGAGCTTGTTTGGGCCTTGGAGTTCCTTGTTTGGGCTTGCTTGAGCCTTGTGTTGCCCAGGGCAGGTGGTGTGTCGCCCAGTTGCTTGGTGTGTCGCCCAGTAGCTCTTGTTGTGTCGCCCAGATGGCTTGGCTTGGTTGATGGACACATGGTGCACATCTTGGACAAGTGTCTTATGGCTTGCATGAGAGGTGGCTTGAGTTGGTGGACACGTGTCCCTTGGGTGGGAGACACATAGCATGGTTGTACCTTGGTTTCTCCTCACCTTCTTCCTATATAGGTAGCTCTTCTCCTTGCCTTAGTCTCCTTTGGTCCTTTGGTATCCCCTCCACCCTTGGTGCACGATATCCCTCTCCATCTTGCTTGTGTTGGCCGATACACTTCCTTGGAGCTGAAGTGGTGGCCGATACACCTTCCTGGAGCAGCCTGGTGGACGATAGCTTTGGACCTTGGAGTGCATCTTCTCCCTTGAAGCTTGGAGCTTAAGGCGGGTTGCATAGTTTCTAACCCTAACTCTTTTACCTCTAGCTTTGATCTTGTTATATGTTAGTAGTCTAGCTTAGTTCCTTGCTTGTACATCTTTCTTATGTACCTTAGTGGCCGATATCCCTCTCTAGGGTTTAGGGTTCCTTGTATACCTTGCTTTTTAGGGTTTGTGCTCTTTGTGTTGGAGGTTGAAGATGACCCAGGGTTGGGCGATACCCCTTCCTTATGGGTGTGTTGGGCGACACACTTGCCCTTAAGTTGAACGATATGGTGATCTAGGGTTTGTGCTCTTTGTGTTGGAGGTCGATAGTGACCTAGGTTGGGCGATAGGGTGCTCTCTATGGTGGCCGATATGGTTCCTTGGTGGATGATATGTTGTGTCCTTGAGGTTGGCCGATACCCTTGCCCATGTATTGGAGGATAGGGTGAGCTAGGGTTTGTTGGCCGATATGATGAGTACCTTGGAGATGAACGATACCCTTCCTCTTGTTGGCCGATATGGATGTCCTTGTGTTGGATGATAGAGTGGGTGCTCTTGTATCGAGTTATCTCCTTGTCCATGTGATGGACGATAGGGTCATGTAGTGCCATGAGTGTTAGGGTTGGGCGATAAGCCTTGGGCCATGATGGGCGATACCCTAATGGCCGATAGCCCTAATGGACGACACCATGATGGGCGATACCCTAATGGCCGATAGCCATGTTGGGTGATACCCTACCCTATGTGCAGGATGTGTGAGGGCCGATAGGGTTAGTAGTGAGTGTTGGCCGATAGGGTTAGTAGTGAGTGTTGGACGATAGGGATAGTGTGGTAGTCGATACCCATGTTGGGTGATAGGCTTTAGATGAGGGTTGTGAGGCTTTAGTGAGGGTATGAGTTTCTTTGGTGACGGTCCCTCATGTGATGGAAGTGGTTAGCTATGCACCAATGAGCGATGGTGGTGTTTGTGATATCAACAATGTATATGAAGCCTTGCAAACAATAAGGATGCTAATGATAGTAATGTATATGATGTTAGCCCTCATGTAATTGATGCATGATGTGACCCTTATGCTTAATTGTTAATGATAAAGAAGATGATGATAACTACTCTAGTAGTTTGTTTAATGATAATAATGTTGGTAATAATGATGCTAAGTGACAGTTACATTAAAGGTTGCTTCATGATAAAGATGACAATAGTTGATGACATAGTAATGACCTTGTTAATAATAGTGTTGGTTCTGTAAACACAACATGATCTCTATATACCCTGATTGTTTGTACAATCTCGATATAAGGGTAAGTATCAGTATGGTTGTTTAATGATGTACTTAACATACTTGATTACCAAATAACTATCATATTGATAAGTAGATTATCTTGAATGATATTTCATGATAGTGAGCATCTTCCTTATGTTGAATCTTCAATTATAGTACACCCTAACCTTGCAGGTGATGTTTTAGCCATAAGAAGGCTATGGAATTTATGAGTATCATTACTTGATAATTATCCTATGAGGCTGTATGTAGGATATGTTGGTCCCATGATGATGATGTGAGCCTTGAGAGGCAGTAACAATACATGATGCGGGGTTGAGACCCTGCGGTATGTGGTGATCCTTGAGATGGATCTGGATGGTTGGCAAGAGGCCAAGTGGTAACATGTGATGTTGGACCCTTGAGATGGGTCAGGTTGACGTGCTCAGATTATAATATAGGTTGTTTACTTTCTGTTATACCTTGCATGTCATACAACTTGGTTGAATCTTGCAATCCATCTAAAAGATACTAATTAAGCACAGTGAAATACATCATGTAGTTTGCCCTGGCCATAGATCCATCATCGTCAGGACTTGATGATGGTGAAACAGATTTTCCTACGGGTTAACCTGGAAGCGCATATTGTTGAATATGTGTAGGTTGCTCCTAGCCTGAAAATGAGGAAGTAAGAGTGTAACTTCGGTTGCAGACTCAGATATGTGTGTAGAGCATGGTGAACATGCCCATGGCTCAGGATATGTGATGTATGGAGCATGAATGCGTTCATGACTCAGAGCACGGTGATCAGGCCCGTGGCTCAGTTTTACTAGCGCCGTGACCTGTACCAAGGCGGGCTAGAGAATGGGTAGCCTATGGAGCTAACCCTGTGGCTTAGACCACTTCAGCATGTGACTGCGGTCCTGCTTGTGTTGTACTCATGTACTGACCATGAGGTGGGAGGTCGTGGAGTCCGGCTCTTCCATTGACCTTGTATGGCACCGTCTTGGGTTTCGTAACTGAAGGTTGGATTTGAACGGTACGGTTCAAATCCTCAGGGCATAATAAAATGTAATACAGCCGTTTAGTATTTACTAGTCATATCAAATACGAAACATTGGTTGAGGCCTTGTTTGTGTAATATTCCGTTATACCTTGCAGGTCATGTGGTAATCTACCTTATCTTGATAATCAGGTTATATGGCATTATACCCTGTTCTAATAATCCTGTTACATGTTGATATATCTCATCTTGATAGTCATGTTCCTTTGAAAGACATCTGGTTTTACGCGTTAGTACAGCTGGTATGCTTGCCGGTAAGAATGATCTTGCTATATATATATAACTGCTTCTGATATATCTGCTCATGTTATAATTGTTGTTATAGTTTCTCTTGCTGAGGTTCTATGGTTGCGGTGGGGAGCTATGTTTCCCATTGGGACAATTGTTCAATTGTCTCACTCCGCTGGTTTACACCCTTTTTAGGTCGTCGAGGTAGACGTGGTCGTGGTTGTGGTGTTGCGGACGAGCAACTTGAGGAACAGTAGAAGGCAAGCGTTGGACATGCTGCTGTTTTGGATGTTTTGTAGTAGAGTCTAGAGTCATCCCTGTACTCTTAGGTCCTTGGCAGTGTTTTGACGATGTTTCACGAAGATCGTTCGATGATATCTGTATATCCTGCTGTTGGCCGGATGTGGGCCTTTATGTATATATGAATAGGTGGTGAACTCATGTGATGGATGGACAGCTGTTCTTGAGATGTGGACACGTGTCAGATCTTGTGTATGTACATATTTATATGACATGTTTCTGTGCAGGATGAGGACTGGAAAGTAATAGTTTCACAGTTTATCAGTTTTCCGCAATCGGTTTTAATTAACCCGTGTTTTTGATAATATGTGGTTATGGTGTTTTCCGCACGTTTTCGCGTAACACCTCGTTATCTGTGTGATAATGGGATGTGTTGCCACACCGGAATATTTCGATATGCTGACCGACGTTTTTTTTGTCGGTGTTTTAGGTGTAACCCTGAAAAGCACAAACAGTAAAGTGACACATTGTGAAACCGGGAAATAAAGAGCAAGGAGGATTAGATAGAGTAATTCAAGTTGTGGATATATAGTTTTCCAAAGTTTTTCAAAGGTAAGTAAAGTTTTAATTTTATACCCAATTCCAGTTTAGTTAGTATAATTTCATAATTATTATTGATTATTTGTCAAACCTTTGATCCTGTTAATTGAATAACGACTCTGACCTTCGGGTCTCCCTTAATTGGGGGTTACCGGGAGGCGGGGTCGTTACAATTGGTATCAGAGCATAGGTTCCTCACTTAATCTCTAATAATTATTAAATTTTACAAATTCCATAGAACCGAGGGAGTTATTAGAGGATTGTCCGAAAGATTGAGGTGTCTAGAAAAGGATCACGTCCGGGGGCTGGCAATATTTTCCTCCGCACCGCTAGTCGGAATACGAGGACTTCCAAATTGTGTGACTGCCTGGCCGATGTCTTAGGATATGACTTGAAGTAAGATACCTTTAGGACTCTCTCATCTTGTTCATCCCTTCTCAACTCAAATTCTATTAAGGACCTTAAGGATTAGGGTTTCCTCTCTTCTCCTCACCCTCTTGAGGTATGGGTAAGGTTAATAAGGTATAAGGAATCCTATACCAAATTAATGAAGAGCATGTAAATAAGATTTCATGGACATAAGCTTAATAGATTAAGCACAAACTAAAGAATAGATACATGCTTAGGTCGCATGACACAATTTTTCATTGCCCTCAGGAGAGACCTGAGGATAGACCTCCTTGGATGGAGGATGAGTAGAGAAAGTTAGTCTTGGAGGTAGTGTAACATCCCTGACCTGGGTTATACTTTAACCCTAGGTGTTTTGATTAAGAAAGATGATTAAATGTTTAATCTCATATTGTGAAAAGTAATTAGGCCTCAAGAGGAACTTATGTTGCAATTCTAGTCTTGTTTGAATAATGTTAAAGCAATGTTTGCTTGTTTTGGACTAAAGTGCAAATTAACCAAGTTGAGGGTTTTAAGTGCAAATTGTGTATGATAATATGTTCCTCATGTGTTGAAGCATCATGAGAGTGAAAATGATGCTAAGGTATGGCTTATGGAATCCTAAATACCAAGAAAGAGCTGATAAAGCAATGTATGTGCATAAAAACCTAGTTTTGGTGTAATGTGCAATTTACCCAAAACTTAGGGTGCAATATGTAATTTACCACTTCAATAAGGTCCCTAATGTTTCTTGGAACCATGTAGAGCAAAGAAAATGAGAGGGGCGCCTCATTTGAATTAAGTTGGAGGAGAGAGAATCTTGATATTAAAATAATCAAGATTTAATCCTAATTGAAACTCTAATTCGATTTAGGACAAAAATAAATGTATTAATTAAATGGCCTTAAAAAAAAATTAAAATGTTTGGATTCAGATGTGTGTGTGACGTCCTTGAGCTTTGCAAGGACCACGAAAATATCCAAGGGAGTGGATAACTCACACACATTTTTATAAGAAAAAGAAATATCCACTCACATATGGATATTAATATAATATGATTTGAGGTGCTTGATTTACTTTTCTTTAAAAACATGGATAATTGAGAGATATAAGAGGAAAACAAGATAGACTCGTCCCTAAGGAAGATGAGGGGGAAGAGGCGGCCACATTTTTGGGATTAATTGGATTTTTACAAAGTATATTCTCTCTCATTGAATTTTTATAAAAGGACCTTTTATAAGCCAAATGAAAGGCTTTTTCGACCCCACTTCTTCCCCTTGCTTGGAAAACGACCAAGGGAGCTTGGTAGGATCAAGAGGAAGACCCCCAACCTGTTGGTAAGGTTCTTGATCCATTTCACCTTGATTCCATGGTGGAAATCGAAAATAAATTATGGATTTCTTCCTATTTCGATCTCCTCTTCAATTCTAACCATTCCTTTTCACTCAAACCTTGAGGACGAGCCTTGGAATGGTGAAAGGAGTTGCATAGACCATTGTTTCCGTGGACATGGAGCTTTGGATCTCAATTGGAGGCGGGTTTTATAACATGAAACCCTAACTTTGTTATTGCATTCAATTCCCCATCAAATAATGATCATTTCTCTATTTACAATTATTGATTTGGTTGATTGATGCAATTTCCATGGAAATCACAGCAGGTTTCATGGGTCTAGAGCTTGATGATGATGACATCATCATAAGCAAACACCTCCCAAAATATCTAGACCAAATAGTTTCAATCAAATGTCCAAACGGTTTGTGTTTTGGGAGCAAACAGTTTCAAACCGTTTGGAATGAAATAGTTTCACTAAACCACATAAAAGCAAATGGTTTAAGACTGTTTGGTGATGTTGACCAGGATTTACCATTTGGGGACTTTATCTTAATGATCTAGGTTAATTACCCATCAATTATTATTGATTAACTCCAATTGGTTCATGAGTTGAAGGTCCATCAATCACCTAAACCCTAATCGGGTTGAGTGCTGATTTCATAAGTGATTGAGTTTGAAATTTGGGTTGATTGACCCAAACTATTTCAAAAGCGTTTGGGAATCACCTAAATGGTCTCAAGACCGTTTGGAGGTCACCCAAGACCATTTGGAGGTCCAGGGTTGAGTATGGTTAAGTATTGAAGATTCAAACATATGGTATAAACCCTAATCGGCTAAGTTGAAGTGCAATCAAATGCTGACTTGTTGATCAATCCAATGATCCAAACTTTGATTGATTGACTTGGATTTTGATGTTGACATGGGAAAATGGTCTCAAGACCGTTTGGAGGTCATCCAAACGACCTCAAGACCATTTGGGGTCAGGTCATGCCCAATTTGGATGATGGTCCAATAATTTTAAAGTAACTAGTTTCACATCGGTTAATGTTGAAGGATCATCGATTCCAAACCCTAATCCAATTGATTCAAACCCTAATTGATGATCAATTGAGGGTTAATTGAGGGTCAAATCAGTTGAAGGATGACCTAATTAACTCAATTGAAGTATGGTGATGGGTCCAATTAAAGATTGGTTACATGAATTCAATGTTTGAAGGAATCAACATTGAGAACCCCAAATCGACTTGATAGGTTGATACCATCTTTGGTCCATGCGGTTTTGAGGAGGTTTGGACCAAACGGTCTCAAGACCGTTTGGGTCCAAATGGTCTCAAGACCGTTTGGGACCAAACGATCCCAAACCATTTGAGGCCCAATCGATCTTAAGAGTGCTTTAGCAAACAGTTTCAAGTACTTGCTTTAGCAAACGGTTTCAAGTGACCACCTTTACCAAATGGTTTCAAACCATTGAACTTTGAAAGACCAAGACCGTTTGGGGCTCAAGTAGTCAAAATTAATTGAGGACTCAATTAGTTAATCCACTTGGACACCTATTGTAATTGAAGATTCAATTGGTCAAATCAATTGGATACCTTATGTAATGGAGGTCCAATGTGATTGAATCTCTTGAAAATTAAGATGGTGAATGATCCATTGATCCAATGATGATTAGTAATGACAATCAATGAAGGTACAAGTTTGAAACCCTAATAGTACCTAAGTGATTAGTACCAATTAAGGGATGAACCCTAATTGCTTATAAGAACAATGACTTGGTACACTATGTTAATCATAGTTGTATATACTTGATTGAGGGTTGATGTAACCTAATCAAGTTAAGAAGATGATAGCATTAAATTCATACATGAATATGATTCATGAGGTGATGAAGGGTATGATCCTTAAGTAAAGAGATCATGAAACCCTAATCAGGAACATAAACCCTAATTGACAGGGCTATTGGACTCTAACCCTAATTGAGGGCAATTCTAATTGAAACCCTAATCCAGGGTGAGGATGTAACCCTAATCCAAGGTAACGATATATGAAACTCCAATTTAGGGAAATGAGATGTAAAACCCTAATTGAGGTTGATTCCATGAGAATCCCTAATTGAGGTTGATTCCATGAGAATCCCTAATTGAGATTGATTCCATGTGAAACCCTAATTGAAGTTATAATACATGAAGCTTTAATTTGGGGCAACATGATGACAACCCAGAACCCTAATAATAAAACAGTGGGTAAAACCTTATAAAGGTGAAATATCATAAATGGTTGATTATAGGCAAGCTTAGTGTAAGAGATGCCTTAACTTGAGATGAGTCCATATCATTAAAGATAGTTGGACCATTCTTATGTGCAACCTATGCACATCATGGTAAGAGTGATCGGTTAGTGGATGAAAGGATTAATATGGGAAATACCTTAATCCAAGATAAGCTGATAACTTAAGAAAGTTGGGAGTGATGAGAAAAGTGATACATCAAGATATGAAAGACTTCACAGTTAGCATCTCAAAGTTGATATACTTTGATAACTATGAAATCCTAATGTGAGATGGAAACCCTAATCCCTAAATTGGGTAATGGGACATGAGAAATCATAATATGATATGAACAGTAAGCCCTAACCCTATTGAGGGAATAGAGGTGTTACTATTGTATTACATGAAGTAATATGTTATCGTTGCCTAGTGAGAGGTGACAAGATGTTTAATGGCCTTGTGAGCCATATGGTTAAATGTTGCCTAGTGAGAGGTGACAAGATGCTTTATGGGCCTTATGAGCCATGAGAGGTACCAAAATGATTACAAAAGTTTATTATAAGAAAGGATAATGTTTTAATAAACTTAATAAGAGGAACAACTGTATTCAATAAAGAATGTGTAAAGCTATGTAGAATAACCTCAGGGTTCAGAGCCTAAAGTAGTATGTGATGATCAATGATGAGTTAAAGGAATTAAAATCCATGAACTATGTAATCAGGATTGGTTAAAGTCCAATGCCTGGCTGTGTAATCAGGGTTGGTTAAAGTCCAATATCTGGAAGAGGTGTAATGCCTGTAATCAGGATTGGTTAAAGTCCAATGCCTGGCTGTGAAATCAGGATTGGTTAGAGTCCAATGCCTAGCTGTGAAATCAGGATTGGTTAGAGTCCAATGCCTGGCTATGAAATCAGGATTGGTTAGAGTCCAATGCCTAGCTGTGAAATCAGGATTGGTTAGAGTCCAATGCCTGGCTATGAAATCAGGATTGGTTAGAGTCCAATGCCTGGTTGTGTAATCATGTTTGGTTAAAGTGTAATGCCTGGCTGTGTAATCAGGTTTGGTTAAATTCCAATACCTGGAGGAGGCGTAATGCCTGCAATCAGGGTTGGCTAAAGTCGAATGCCAGGCTGTGAAATCAGGATTGGTAGTGTCCAATGCCTGGCGGTGTAATCAGGTTTGGAAGAGTCCAATACCTGGCAGAGGCTAAATGCCTATAGTGATACCACAGGATTGGTAATAACCCACTGCTTGTAATGACGATTTAGGATTGGTATTAATCCAATTCCTGTATTAATGATAAATGAGTATATGGTAGATATATCTCTTTATTTGTTTAACAGGTTGGCTAAGGCCAACAGAATGAAACAAGAATGTTTCATGGGTGACATAACAAGATGTTGAGTGCCACAAGAAAAGTTTGATATGATGGTATAACATGTTGGATAAATGATATACATGTCATTCCTATTCCTTATTAAAAGAATAGATGATATATTGCTCTATCATAAATAGTTGCAATGATTACAAACTTGAGAATGCTTTAAACTACTTAACCTCTGCTCAGTTTCATATCTTTAAATTGCAATACAATGTTTTGGCGGAGAGTTATATCTCCCGCTGGGGCAATTTACAATTGTCTCACCCCCGTGGGATCCAATGTTTTTAGGTGGACGCGGACAAAGAGGCATGAAACCTTTAGTAGAGAAGGAACAACAGCAACATCGAGGACAGCAGTAATATCTCAGGTGGAGATACTGCCTGTCTAGTTGTATAGATAGTAGTCCTATGTGTCATCTCTGTACTCTTAGGTCCTCGGGATTTATAGATAGTGCTTTCATCATCTCATTGAGATTTTGTCTTGAGGCCTTGAGGTTTTATGCTATCTATACATAATGTTGAATAGCACAGTTGATGTTGTAATCCTCGAGAAGAGATAGTACATGTTGAGTACTTATGGAACATAATGTAAATATTATATTTTGGTTCTTGATGAAAAGGATTTCTTATGTGTGGAACTCTTTGAAAAAAGTTTTAAATTTTAGTGATTTTCAGTAATCCGTTGTAAATGATTCGCTTCCGCTTAGTAATCTTGTGTTTTATAAGTTGGATGCCACAATTTAGTGGTTTCAGAGCTCTAGGTTTGCTGAGTCTACAGAGACATAGGACTAAGGTAGTAGAGTCTATTCTAGTGTCATCCAGTGTATCTGATAGTGTCTTTTGCTCGTATAAGAGAAGAAGAACTTAAAGATGACTGGGTCACATGAGGAGGTTGCTGCTAAGAGCAGCAATGTTGCACCAGGAAAAGGTGCATGGGAACAGGCAAGAGAGAGACAATTGCCTGAGAATCCCCTAGCTGATCCATCTATGATAAGAAAATCCTTCTTTAAGTATTAATGTTGGAGAATTTAGGACAACAGTAATGTATATAGTGGATCAAGCTTTGACAGTGTAACCTAGATTACCAACCCCAATGATGATGTTTTAGATATCAACAAGATTTGTAATTAGCATCAGCAGGTTGAAGCAAAAGAAAATGATGAATTTCTGGACTTAAATTGAGTCTGTGCTCAACCTTAGCCTGTTGAATCAATCTTTGAGGCAGAGTTAGCCTGAGACAGTGAATAATCCATGAATTATGACAAGTTAGACAAGATAATGTCATTCAAATATGTCATTTTATGAATTCCTGGATTAACTGAGAAAGGAATTGATTGAACTCTCCTTGATTAGTCCTATGAGGACCTATGTTTTGCATGGTAAAACATTACAAATGTTTTATGTTGTCCTTACCTCTATAACAAAAGATGAGGTATATAAGAGATGCCTGGACAAAATCCAGGGATGTTAAGACTTATGCTTGTGATAATATGAAAAGAAGGAATGTGATAGTATACAAAGTGCATACCACTTAATCTCAGTATTTATATACCCTGGCCAGATATACAACTATTGATGATAAAGTGGGTATGGAAACTCTTAGATTGTTGTCTTTTTTATTGCTCTGATCAATTAGTCATTTTGAGACAATCTAATGAGTATCATGAAATTAGAAATATGGAATGAATTAATGTGTCATATCCCATGCATAAGAAAAACAAGTCTGAGATAATCTCATATGAGCATGTTGTATGAGGAACTAAAAGTGTACTCCTCATAAGATAAGAATAAGAATGAGGGAGATGAACCCTGTTCAATAATGCTGCCAACATAATATAGATCTTTCCCATAATGAGGAAATGGGAAATGTGATGAGATCATGAGATAATCATAAACATGCTAGATAATAATAAAGAAAAGGATAATGACATGCAATCATCCTTACAAATTCCAATGCTAAAGGCAAGGAACCTAGGATGAGATAAAGAGTAAATGGTTCATGAATAGTTGAAAATACATGAATTAATAAGAGGAATATGAATCCTTGTTTTCTTTCCTTTCAGGGACATGGCAATCAAGTGGGTCTTAGGATACTTGATGTGAATAAAATAAATATGTTCATGTGATGGATACTTAGAAAAGTATCAGTTATATTATAATTTGGTCCCAAGATGAGGACATGTGAAACAATTAATGTTCCAAGATGAAAGGAAGAGATATATATGATGTGTTTCCAACACATGTGATAGATACCAAGGTGAAAGATTCTGGTATCTGAGAGTTATCAGATGGGTTAGGTTGGCTACCTGGAGTGGTCAACTGTGAAATTAGTCTGATTATAATAATATGAACATCATATGTTAGGGGTTTATGCTCTGCATAAACATGATATTAATAAAGAATGTATGATGCTTCTCTGAATAAGAAAAGTGTTATTTGACACAAAGTTGACTCTATAGTCAATGATGAAGAACAGTGGAGCATGTGCCTTGTGTGTTGATCCTATGAGAATCTTGTATGGAAACACTTTGTGATGATCAAAGTCTTATGGTGTCTCCATAATAAGGAGATGATATGTGAAGACTAGATAGTATGATGAATAAAATACATCTGTCTTCCTTTATCTAGATTTCGAGGATGAAATCCTTGTTAGGGGTTTATGATTTGTAACATCCCTGACCTGGGTTATACTTTAACCCTAGTTGTTTTGATTAAGAAAGATGATTAAATGTTTAATCTCATCTTGTGAAAAGTAATTAGGCCTCAAGAGGAACTTATGTTCCAATTCTAGTCCTGTTTGAATAATGTTAAAGCAATGTTTGCTTGTTTTGGACTAAAGTGCAAATTACAAAAGTTGAGGGGTTTAAGTGCAAATTGTGTATGATAATATGTTACTCATGTGTTGAAGCATCATGAGAGTGAAAATGATGCTGAGGTATGGCTTATGGAAACTTAAATACCAAGAAAGAGTTGATAAAGCAATGTATGTGCATAAAAACCTAGTTTTGGTGTAATGTGCAATTTACCCAAAACTTAGAGTGAAATATGTAATTTACCACTTCAATAAGGTCCCTAATGTTTCTTGGCACCATGTAGAGAAAAGAAAATGAGAGGGGCGCCTCATTTGAATTAAGTTGGAGGAGAGAGAATCTTGATATTAAAATAATTAATATTTAATCCTAATTGAAACCCTAATTCGATTTAGGGCAAAAATAAATGTATTAATTAAAGGGCCTTCAACCAAAATTAAAATGGTTGGATTCATATGTTTGTGTGACGTCCTTGAGCTTTGCAAAGACCACAAAAATATCCAAGGGAGTGGATAACTCACACACAATTTTATAAGAAAAAGAAATATCCACTCACATATGGATATTAATGTAATATGATTTGAGGTGCTTGATTTGCTTTTCTTTAAATCATGGATAGTTGAGAGGAATAAGAGGCAAACAAGATAGACTCATCCCTAAGGAATATGAGGGGGAAGATGCGGCCACATGTTTGGGATTAATTGGATTTTTACAAAGTATATTCTCTCTCATTGAATTTTTATAAAAGGACCTTTTATAAGCCAAATGAAAGGCTTTTTCGACCCCACTTCTTCCCATTGCTTGGGAAACGACCAAGGGAGCTTGGGAGGATTAGGAGGACGACCCCCAACTTTTTGGTAAGGTTCTTGATCCATTTCACATTGATTCGATGGTGGAAATCAAAAATAAATTATGGATTTCTTCCTATTTCGATCTCCTCTTCAATTCTAACCATTCCTTTTCACTCAAACCTTGAGGACGAGCCTTGGAATGGTGAAAGGATTTGAATCCAACATTGTTTCCGTGGACATGGAGCTTTTAAGCTCAAGTGGAGGTGGGTTTTATAACTTGAAACCCTAACTTTGTTATTGCATTCAATTCCCCATCAAATAATGATCATTTCTCTATTTACAATTATTGATTTGGTTGATTGAAGCAATTTCCATGGAAATCACAACAGGTTTCGTGGGTCTAGAGCTTGATTATGATGACATCATCATAAGCACACACCTCCCCAAATATTTAGACCAAACAGTTTCAATCAAATGTCCAAATAGTTTGTGTTTTGGGAGCAAACAATTTCAAACCGTTTGGAATGAAACGGCTTCGCTAAACCACATAAAAGCAAACGGTTTAAGACCGTTTGGTGATGTTTACCTGGGTTTACCGTTTGGGGACTTGATCTTAATGATCTAGTTTAATGACACATCAATTATTATTGATTAACTCCAATTGGTTCATGAGTTGAAGGTCCATAAATCACCTAAACCCTAATCGCGTTGAGTGCTGATTTCATAAGTGATTGAGTTTGAAATTTGGGTTGATTGACCCAAACGGTTTCAAAACCATTTGGGAATCACCCAAACGGTCTCACGACCGTTTGCAGGTCACCCAAGACCGTTTTTAGGTCCAGGGTTGAGTATGGTTAAGTATTTGAAGATTCAAACATATGGTATAAACCCTAATCGGATGAGTGCTGATTTTGCAATTGAATGAGTTGATGCTTTGGGTTGATTGACCCAAACGGTTTTAAAACCATTTGGGGATCACCCAAATGGTCTCAAGACCATTTGGAGGTAACCCAAGACTGTTTGGAGGTCTAGGGTTAAGTTTGGTCAAGTGTTTGAAGGTCCAAAGATACCAAATTGAAATACAATTAAGTGTTGATTTGGTGACCAATCCTAGGATCCAAACCATAATTGAATGATATGGTTAATGCTGATATGATGGGAAAACGGTCTCAAGACCGTTTGGAGGTCATCCAAACGATCCCAAGACTGTTTTGGGGTCACCCAAGACCGTTTGGAGGTCTAGGGTTGACTTTGGTTAGGTGTTTGAAAATCTAAAGGTACTAAGTTGAAGTGCAATCAAATGCTGACTTCTTGATCAATCCAATGATCCAAACTTTGATTGATTGACTTGGATTTTGATGTTGACATGGGAAAACGGTCTCAAGACAGTTTTGAAGTCATCCAAACGACCTCAAGACCGTTTGGGGTCAGGTCATGCCCAATTTGGATGATGGTCCAATAGTTTTAAAGTAACTAGTTTCACATTGGTTAATGTTGAAGGATCATCGATTCCAAACCCTAATCCAATTGATTCAAACCCTAATTGATGATCAATTGAGGGTTAATTGAGGGTCAAATCAGTTGAAGGATGACCTAATTAACTCAATTGAAGTATGGTGATGGGTCCAATTAAAGATTGGTTACATGAATTCAATGTTTGAAGGAATCAACATTGAGAACCCCAAATCGACTTGATAGGTTGATACCATCTTTGGTCCATGCGGTTTTGAGGAGGTTTGGACCAAACGGTCTCAAGACCATTTGGGTCCAAATGGTCTCAAGACTGTTTGGGACCAAACGATCCCAAACCATTTGAGGCCCAATGTAATGGAGGTCCAATGTGATTGAATCTCTTGAGAATTAAGATGGTGAATGATCCATTGATCCAATAATGATTAGTAATGACAATCAATGAAGGTACTAGTTTGAAACCCTAATAGTACCTAAGTGATTAGTACCAATTAAGGGATGAACCCTAATTTCTTATAAGAACAATGACTTGGTACACTATGTTAATTATATTTGTATATACTTGATTGAGGGTTGATGTAACCTAATCAAGTTAAGAAGATGATATCATGGAATTCATACATGAATATGATTCATGAGGTGATTAAGGGTATGATCCTTAAGTAAAGAGATCAAGAAACCCTAATCAGGAACATAAACCCTAATTGATAGGGCTATTGAACTCTAACCCTAATTGAGGGCAATTCTAAATGAAACCCTAATCCAGGGTGAGGATGTAACCCTAATCCAGGGTAACGATATATGAAACTCTAATTTAGAGAAATGAGATGTAAAACTCTAATTGAGGTTAATTCCATGAGAATCCCTAATTGAGGTTGATTCCATCAGAATCCCTAATTGATATTGATTCCATGTGAAACCCTAATTGAGGTTGATTCCATGAGAATCCCTAATTGAGATTGATTCCATGTGAAACCCTAATTGAAGTTATAATACATGAATCTTTAATTTGGGGCAACATGATGACCACCCAGAACCCTAATAATATAACAGTGGGTAAAACCTTATAAAGGTGAAATATCATAAATGGTTGATTATAGGCAAGCTTATTGTAAGAGATGCCTTAACCTGAGATGAGTCCATATCATTAAAGATAGTTGGACCATTCTTATGTGCAACCTATGCACTTCATGGTAAGAGTGATTGGTTAGTGGATGAAAGGATTAATATGGGAAATACCTTAATCCAAGATAAGCCGATAACTTAAGAAAGTTGGGAGTGATGAGAAAAGTGATACATCAAGATATGAAAGACTTCACAGTTAGCATCTCAAAGTTAATATACTTTGATAACTATGAAATCCTAATGTTAGATGGGAAACCCTAATCCCTAAATTGGGTAATGGGACATGAGAAATCATAATATGATATGAATAGTAAGCCCTAACCCTATTGAGGGAATACAGGTGTTACTATTGTATTACATGAAGTAATATGTTATTGTTGCCTAGTGAGAGGTGACAAGATGTTTAATGGCCGTGTGAGCCATATGGTTAAATGTTGCCTAGTGAGAGGTGACAAGATGCTTTATGGGCCTTATGAGCCATGAGAGGTACCAAAATGATTACAAAAGTTTATTATAAAAAAGGATAATGTTTTAATAAACTTAATAAGAGGAACAATTGTATTCAATAAAGAATGTGTAAAGCTATGTAGTCTAACCTCAGGGTTCAGAGCCTAAAGTAGTATGTGATGATCAATGATGAGTTAAAGGAATTAAATTCCATGAACTATGTAATCAGGATTGGTTAAAGTCCAATGCCTGGCTGTGTAATCAGGGTTGGTTAAAGTCCAATACCTGGCAGAGGTGTAATGCCTGTAATCAGGATTGGTTAATGTCCAATGCCTGGCTGTGAAATCAGGATTGGTTAGAGTCCAATTCTTGGCTGTGAAATCAGGATTGGTTAGAGTCCAATGCCTGGCTGTGAAATCAGGATTGGTTAGAGTCCAATGCATGGCTGTGTAATCATGTTTGGTTAAAGTCCAATGCCTGGATGTGTAATCAGGTTTGGTTAAAGTCCAATACCTGGAAGAGGTGTAATGCCTACAATCAGGGTTGGCTAAAGTCCAATGCATGGCTGTGAAATCAGGATTGGTAGTGTCCAATGTCTGGCAGTGTAATCAAGTTTGGAAGAGTCCAATACCTGGCAGAGGCTAAATGCCTGTAGTCACACCACATGATTGGTAATAACCCAATGCCTGTAATGATGATTTAGGATTGGTATTAATCCAATTCCTGTATTAATGATAAATGAGTATATGGTAGATATATCTCTTTATTTGTTTAACAGGTTGGCTAAGGCCAACAGAATGAAACAAGAATGTTTCATGGGTGACATAACAAGATGTTGAGTGCCACAAGAAAAGTTTGATATGATGGTATAACATGTTGGATAAATGATATACATGTCATTCCTATTCTTTATTAAAAGAATAGATGATATATAGCTCTATCATAAATAGTTGCAATGCTTACAAACTTGAGAATGCTTTAAACTGCTTAACCTCTGCTCAATTTCATATCTTTAAATTGTAATACAATGTTTTGGAGGAGAGTTATATCTCCCGCTGGGGCAATTTACAATTGTCTCACCCCCGTGGGATCCAATATTTTTAGGTGGACACGAACAAAGAGGCAAGAAACCTTTAGCAGAGAAGGAACAACAGCAACATTGAGGACAACAGTAATATCTCAGGTGGAGATACTGCCTGTCCAGTTGTATAGACAGTAGTCCTATGTGTCGTCTCTGTACTCTCAGGTCTTCAGGATTTTTAGATAGTGCTTTCATCATCGAATCAAGATTTTGGCTTGAGGCCTTGAGGTTTTATGCTGTCTATACATAATGTTGAATAGGACAGCTGATGTTGTAATCCTCGAGAAGAGATAGTACAGGTTGAGTACTTATGGAACAGAATGTAAATATAATATTTTGGTTCTTGATGAAAAGAATTTCCTATGTGTGGATCTCTTTGCAAAAAGTTTTAATTTTTAGTGATTTTTCGTAATCCACTATAAATGATTCACTTCCGCTTAGTAATCTTGTGTTTTATAAGTTGGATGCCACAATTTAGTGGTATCAAAGATCTAGGTTCGCTGAGTCTACAGAGACATAGGACTAAGGTAGTAGAGTCTATTCTGGTGTCATCCAGTGTATCTGATAGTGTCTTCTACTCGTATAAGAGAAGAACAACTTAAAGATGACTGGGTCACATGAGGAGGTTGCTGCTAAGAGCAGCAATGTTGCACCAGGAAAAGGTGCATGGGAACAGGCAAGAGAGAGACAATTGCCTAAGAATCCCCTAGCTGATCCATCTATGATAAGAAAATCCTTCTTTAAGTATTACTGTTGGATAATTTAGGACAACAGTAATGTATATAGTGGATCAAGCTTTGACAGTGTAACCTAGATTACCACCCCCAATGATGATGTTTTAGATATCAACAAGATTTGTAATTAGCATCAACAGGTTGAAGCAAAAGAAAATGATGAATTTCTGGACTTAAATTGAGTCTGTGCTCAACCTTAGCCCGTTGAATCAATCTTTGAGGCAGAGTTAGCCTGAGACAGTGAATAATCCATGAATTATGACAAGTTAGACAAGATAATGTCATTCAAATATGTCATTTTATGAATTCCTGGATTAATTGAGAAAGGAATTGATTGAACTCTCCTTGATTAGTCCTATGAGGACCTATGTTTTGCATGGTAAAACATTACAAATGTTTTATGTTGTCCTTACGTCTATAACAAAATATGAGGTATATAAGAGATGTCTGGACAAAATCTAGGGATGTTAAGCCTTATGCTTGTGATAATATGAAAAGAAGGAATATGATAGTATACAAAGTGCATACCACTTAATCTCAGTATTTATATACCCTGTCCAGGTATACAACTATTTATTATAAAGTGGGTATGGAAACTCTTATATTGTTGTCTTTTTGATTGCTCTGATCAAGTAGTCATTCTGAGACAATCTAATGAGTATCATGAAATCAGAAATATGGAATGAATAAACGTGTCATATCCCATGTATAAGAAAAAGAAGTCTGTGATAATATCAGATGAGCATGTTTTATGAGGAACTAAAAGTGTACTCCTCATAAGATAAGAATAAGAATGAGGGAGATGAACCCTGTTCAATAATGCTGCCAGCATAATAAAGATCTTTTCCATAATGAGGAAATGGGAAATGTGATGAGATCATGAGATGATCATAAACATTCTAGATAATAATAAAGAAAGGGATAATGACATGCAATCATCCTTACAAATTCCAATGCTAAAGGCAAGGAACCTAGGATGAGATAAAGAGTAAATGGTTCATGAATAGTTGAAAATACATGAATTAATAAGAGGAATATGAATCCTTATTTTCTTTCCTTTCAGGGACATGGCAATCAAGTGGGTCTTAGGACACTTGATGTGCATAAAATAAATATGTTCAATTGATGGATACTTAGAAAAGTATCAGTTATCTTAGACTTTGGTCCCAAGATGAGGACATGTGAAACAATTAATGTTCCAAGATGAAAGGAAGAGATATATATGATGTGTTTCCAACACATGTGATAGATACCAAGGTGAAAGATTCTGGTATCTGAGAGTTATCAGATGGGTTAGGTTGGGTACCTGGAGTGGTCAACTGTGAAATTAGTATGATTATAATAATATGAACATCATATGTTAGGGGTTTATGCTATGCATAAACATGATATTAATAAAGAATGTATGATGCTGCTCTGAATAAGAAAAGTGTTATTTGACACAAAGTTGACTCTATAGTCAATGATGAGGAATAGTGGAGCATGTGCCTTGTGTGTTGATCCTATGAGAATCTTGTATGGAAACACTTTGTGATGATCAAAGTCTTATTGTGTCTCCATAATAAGGAGATGATATGTGAAGACTAGATAGTATGATGAATAAAATACATCTGTCTTCCTTTATCTGGATTTCGAGGACGAAATCCTTGTTAGGGGTTTATGATTTGTAACATCCCTGACCTGGGTTATACTTTAACCCTAGGTATTTTAATTAAGAAAGATGATTAAATGCTTAATCTCATCTTGTGAAAAGTAATTAAGCCTCAATAGGAAGTTATGTTGCAATTCTAGTCCTGTTTGAATAATGTTAAAGCAATGTTTGCTTGTTTTGGGCTAAAGTGCAAATTACCCAAGTTGAGGGGTTTAAGTGCAAATTGTGTATGATAATATGTTCCTCATGTGTTGAAGCATCATGAGAGTGAAAATGATGCTGAGGTATGGCTTATGGAAGCCTAAATACCAAGAAAGAGCTGATAAAGCAATGTATGTGCATAAAAACCTAGTTTTGGTGTAATGTACAATTTACCCAAAACTTAGGGTGCAATATGTAATTTACCACTTCAATAAGGCCCCTAATGTTTCTTGGCACCATGTAGAGAAAATAAAATGAGAGGGGCGCCTCATTTGAATTAAGTTGGAGGAGAGAGAATCTTGATATTAAAATAATCAAGATTTAATCCTAATTGAAACCCTAATTCGATTTAGGGAAAAAATCAATGTATTAATTAAAGGGCCTTCAAAAAAAATTAAAATGGTTGGATTCAGATGTGTGTGTGACGTCCTTGAGCTTTGCAAGGACCACGAAAATATCCAAGGGAGTGGATAACTCACACACAATTTTATAAGAAAAAGAAATATCCACTCACATATGGATATTAATATAATATGATTTGAGGTGCTTGATTTGCTTTTCTTTAAATCATGGATAATTGAGAGGAATAAGAGGCAAAAAATATAGCCTCATCCCTAAGGAAGATGAGGGGGAAGAGGCGGCCAAATTTTTGGGATTAATTGGATTTTTACAAAGTATATTCTCTCTCATTGAATTTTTATAAAAGGACCTTTTATAAGCCAAATGAAATGCTTTTTCGACCCCACTTCTTCCCCTTGCTTGGGAAACGACCAAGGGAGATTGGGAGGATCAGGAAGACGACCCCCAACCTGTTGGTATGGTTCTTGATCCATTTCACCTTGATTCCATGGTGGAAATCCAAAATAAATTATGGATTTCTTCCTATTTCGATCTCCTCTTCAATTCTAACCATTCCTTTTCACTCAAACCTTGAGGACGAGCCTTGGAATGGTAAAAGGAGTTGCATCCACCATTGTTTCCGTGGACATGGAGCTTTGGAGCTCAATTGGAGGTAGGTTTTATAACTTGAAACCCTAACTTTGTTATTGCATTCAATTCCCCATCAAATAATGATCATTTCTCTATTTACATTTTTTGATTTGGTTGATTGATGCAATTTCCATGGAAATCACAGCAGGTTTTGTGGGTCTAGAGCTTGATGATGATGACATCATCATAAGCACACACCTACCCAAATATCTAGACCAAACAGTTTCAATCAAATGTCCAAACGGTTTGTGTTTTGGGAGCAAACAGTTTCAAACCGTTTGGAATGAAACGGTTTCACTAAACCGCATAAAAGCAAATGATTTAAGACCGTTTGGTAATGTTGACCAGGGTTGACCATTTGGGGACTTGATCTTAATGATCTAGGTTAATGACCCATTAGTTATTATTGATTAACTCCAATTGGTTCATGAGTTGAAGGTCCATCAATCACCTAAACCCTAATCGGGTTGAGTGCTGATTTCATAAGTGATTGAGTTTGAAATTTGGGTTGATTGATCCAAACGGTTTAAAAACCATTTGGGAATAACCCAAATGGTCTCAAGACCGTTTGGAGGTCACCCAAGACCATTTGGAGGTCCAGGGTTGAGTATGGTTAAGTATTGAAGATTCAAACATATGGTATAAACCCTAATCGGCTAAGTTGAAGTGCAATCAAATGCTGACTTGTTGATCAATCCAATGATCCAAACTTTGATTGATTGACTTGGATTTTGATGTTGACATGGGAAAATGGTCTCAAGACCGTTTGGAGGTCATCCAAACGACCTCAAGACCATTTGGGGTCAGGTCATGTCCAATTTGGATGATGGTCCAATAATTTTAAAGTAACTAGTTTCACATCGGTTAATGTTGAAGGATCATCGATTCCAAACCCTAATCCAATTGATTCAAACCCTAATTGATGATCAATTGAGGGTTAATTGAGGGTCAAATCAGTTGAAGGATGACCTAATTAACTCAATTGAAGTATGGTGATGGGTCCAATTAAAGATTGGTTACATGAATTCAATGTTTGAAGGAATCAACATTGAGAACCCCAAATCGACTTGATAGGTTGATACCATCTTTGGTCCATGCGGTTTTGAGGAGGTTTGGACCAAACGGTCTCAAGACCGTTTGGGTCCAAATGGTCTCAAGACCGTTTGGGACCAAACGATCCCAAACCATTTGAGGCCCAATCGATCTTAAGAGTGCTTTAGCAAACAGTTTCAAGTACTTGCTTTAGCAAACGGTTTCAAGTGACCACCTTTACCAAATGGTTTCAAACCATTGAACTTTGAAAGACCAAGACCGTTTGGGGCTCAAGTAGTCAAAATTAATTGAGGACTCAATTAGTTAATCCACTTGGACACCTATTGTAATTGAAGATTCAATTGGTCAAATCAATTGGATACCTTATGTAATGGAGGTCCAATGTGATTGAATCTCTTGAAAATTAAGATGGTGAATGATCCATTGATCCAATGATGATTAGTAATGACAATCAATGAAGGTACAAGTTTGAAACCCTAATAGTACCTAAGTGATTAGTACCAATTAAGGGATGAACCCTAATTGCTTATAAGAACAATGACTTGGTACACTATGTTAATCATAGTTGTATATACTTGATTGAGGGTTGATGTAACCTAATCAAGTTAAGAAGATGATAGCATGAAATTCATACATGAATATGATTCATGAGGTGATGAAGGGTATGATCCTTAAGTAAAGAGATCATGAAACCCTAATCAGGAACATAAACCCTAATTGACAGGGCTATTGGACTCTAACCATAATTGAGGGCAATTCTAATTGAAACCCTAATCCAGGGTGAGGATGTAACCCTAATCCAAGGTAACGATATATGAAACTCCAATTTAGGGAAATGAGATGTAAAACCCTAATTGAGGTTGATTCCATGAGAATCCCTAATTGAGGTTGATTCCATGAGAATCCCTAATTGAGATTGATTCCATGTGAAACCCTAATTGAAGTTATAATACATGAAGCTTTAATTTGGGGCAACATGATGACAACCCAGAACCCTAATAATAAAATAGTGGGTAAAACCTTATAAAGGTGAAATATCATAAATGGTTGATTATAGGCAAGCTTATTGTAAGAGATGCCTTAACTTGAGATGAGTCCATATCATTAAAGATAGTTGGACCATTCTTATGTGCAACCTATGCACATCATGGTAAGAGTGATCGGTTAGTGGATGAAAGGATTAATATGGGAAATACCTTAATCCAAGATAAGCTGATAACTTAAGAAAGTTGGGAGTGATGAGAAAAGTGATACATCAAGATATGAAAGACTTCACAGTTAGCATCTCAAAGTTGATATACTTTGATAACTATGAAATCCTAATGTGAGATGGAAACCCTAATCCCTAAATTGGGTAATGGGACTTGAGAAATCATAATATGATATGAACAGTAAGCCCTAACCCTATTGAGGGAATAGAGGTGTTACTATTGTATTACATGAAGTAATATGTTATCGTTGCCTAGTGAGAGGTGACAAGATGTTTAATGGCCTTGTGAGCCATATGGTTAAATGTTGCCTAGTGAGAGGTGAAAAGATGCTTTATGGGCCTTATGAGCCATGAGAGGTACCAAAATGATTACAAAAGTTTATTATAAGAAAGGATAATGTTTTAATAAACTTAATAAGAGGAACAACTGTATTCAATAAAGAATGTGTAAAGCTATGTAGAATAACCTCAGGGTTTAGAGCCTAAAGTAGTATTTGATGATCAATGATGAGTTAAAGGAATTAAATTCCATGAACTATGTAATCAGGATTGGTTAAAGTCCAATTCCTGGCTGTGTAATCAGGGTTGGTTAAAGTCCAATATCTGGAAGAGGTGTAATGCCTGTAATCAGGATTGGTTAAAGTCCAATGCCTGGCTGTGAAATCAGGATTGGTTAGAGTCCAATGCCTAACTGTGAAATCAAGATTGGTTAGAGTCCAATGCCTGGCTGTGAAATCAGGATTGGTTAGAGTCCAATGCCTAGCTGTAAAATCAGGATTGGTTAGAGTCCAATGCCTGGCTATGAAATCAGGATTGGTTAGAGTCCAATGCCTGGTTGTGTAATCAGGTTTGGTTAAAGTGTAATGCCTGGCTGTGTAATCAGGTTTGGTTAAAGTCCAATACCTGGAGGAGGCGTAATGCCTACAATCAGGGTTGGCTAAAGTCGAATGCCAGGCTGTGAAATCAGAATTGGTAGTGTCCAATGCCTGGCGGTGTAATCAGGTTTGGAAGAGTCCAATACCTGGCAGAGGCTAAATGCCTATAGTGATACCACAGGATTGGTAATAACCCACTGCTTGTAATGATGATTTAGGATTGGTATTAATCCAATTCCTGTATTAATGATAAATGAGTATATGGTAGATATATCTCTTTATTTGTTTAACAGGTTGGCTAAGGCCAACAGAATGAAACAAGAATGTTTCATGGGTGACATAACAAGATGTTGAGTGCCACAAGAAAAGTTTGATATGATGGTATAACATGTTGGATAAATGATATACATGTCATTCCTATTCCTTATTAAAGGAATAGATGATATATTGCTCTATCATAAATAGTTGCAATGCTTACAAACTTGAGAATGCTTTAAACTACTTAACCTCTGCTCAGTTTCATATCTTTAAATTGCAATACAATGTTTTGGCGGAGAGTTATATCTCCCGCTGGGGCAATTTACAATTGTCTCACCCCCGTGGGATCCAATGTTTTTAGGTGGACGCGGACAAAGAGGCAGGAAACCTTTAGCAGAGAAGGAACAACAACAACATCGAGGACAGCAGTAATATCTCAGGTGGAGATACTGCCTGTCTAGTTGTATAGATAGTAGTCCTATGTGTCATCTCCGTACTCTTAGGTCCTCGGGATTTATAGATAGTGCTTTCATCATCGCATTGAGATTTTGTCTTGAGGCCTTGAGGTTTTATGCTATCTATACATAATGTTGAATAGCACAGTTGATGTTGTAATCCTCGAGAAGAGATAGTACAGGTTGAGTACTTATGGAACATAATGTAAATATTATATTTTGGTTCTTGATGAAAAGGATTTCTTATGTGTGGAACTCTTTGAAAAAAGTTTTAAATTTTAGTGATTTTCAGTAATCCGTTGTAAATGATTCGCTTCCGCTTAGTAATCTTGTGTTTTATAAGTTGGATGCCACAATTTAGTGGTTTCAGAGCTCTAGGTTCGCTGAGTCTACAGAGACATAGGACTAAGGTAGTAGAGTCTATTCTAGTGTCATCCAGTGTATCTGATAGTGTCTTTTGCTCGTATAAGAGAAGAAGAACTTAAAGATGACTGGGTCACATGAGGAGGTTGCTGCTAAGAGCAGCAATGTTGCACCAGGAAAAGGTGCATGGGAACAGGCAAGAGAGAGACAATTGCCTGAGAATCCCCTAGCTGATCCATCTATGATAAGAAAATCCTTCTTTAAGTATTAATGTTGGAGAATTTAGGACAACAGTAATGTATATAGTGGATCAAGCTTTGACAGTGTAACCTAGATTACCAACCCCAATGATGATGTTTTAGATATCAACAAGATTTGTAATTAGCATCAGCAGGTTGAAGCAAAAGAAAATGATGAATTTCTGGACTTAAATTGAGTCTGTGCTCAACCTTAGCCTGTTGAATCAATCTTTGAGGCAGAGTTAGCCTGAGACAGTGAATAATCCATGAATTATGACAAGTTAGACAAGATAATGTCATTCAAATATGTCATTTTATGAATTCCTGGATTAACTGAGAAAGGAATTGATTGAACTCTCCTTGATTAGTCCTATGAGGACCTATGTTTTGCATGGTAAAACATTACAAATGTTTTATGTTGTCCTTACCTCTATAACAAAAGATGAGGTATATAAGAGATGCCTGGACAAAATCCAGGGATGTTAAGACTTATGCTTGTGATAATATGAAAAGAAGGAATATGATAGTATACAAAGTGCATACCACTTAATCTCAGTATTTATATACCCTGGCCAGATATACAACTATTGATGATAAAGTGGGTATGGAAACTCTTAGATTGTTGTCTTTTTTATTGCTCTGATCAATTAGTCATTTTGAGACAATCTAATGAGTATCATGAAATCAGAAATATGGAATGAATTAATGTGTCATATCCCATGCATAAGAAAAACAAGTCTGAGATAATCTCATATGAGCATGTTGTATGAGGAACTAAAAGTGTACTCCTCATAAGATAAGAATAAGAATGAGGGAGATGAACCCTGTTCAATAATGCTGCCAACATAATAAAGATCTTTCCCATAATGAGGAAATGGGAAATGTGATGAGATCATGAGATAATCATAAACATGCTAGATAATAATAAAGAAAGGGATAATGACATGCAATCATCCTTACAAATTCCAATGCTAAAGGCAAGGAACCTAGGATGAGATAAAGAGTAAATGGTTCATGAATAGTTGAAAATACATGAATTAATAAGAGGAATATGAATCCTTGTTTTCTTTCCTTTCAGGGACATGGCAATCAAGTGGGTCTTAGGATACTTGATGTGAATAAAATAAATATGTTCATGTGATGGATACTTAGAAAAGTATCAGTTATCTTATAATTTGGTCCCAAGATGAGGACATGTGAAACAATTAATGTTCCAAGATGAAAGGAAGAGATATATATGATGTGTTTCCAACACATGTGATAGATACCAAGGTGAAAGATTCTGGTATCTGAGAGTTATCAGATGGGTTAGGTTGGCTACCTGGAGTGGTCAATTGTGAAATTAGTCTGATTATAATAATATGAACATCATATGTTAGGGGTTTATGCTCTGCATAAACATGATATTAATAAAGAATGTATGATGCTTCTCTGAATAAGAAAAGTGTTATTTGACACAAAGTTGACTCTATAGTCAATGATGAAGAACAGTGGAGCATGTGCCTTGTGTGTTGATCCTATGAGAATCTTGTATGGAAACACTTTGTGATGATCAAAGTCTTATGGTGTCTCCATAATAAGGAGATGATATGTGAAGACTAGATAGTATGATGAATAAAATACATCTGTCTTCCTTTATCTAGATTTCGAGGACGAAATCCTTGTTAGGGGTTTATGATTTGTAACATCCCTGACCTGGGTTATACTTTAACCCTAGGTGTTTTGATTAAGAAAGATGATTAAATGTTTAATCTCATCTTGTGAAAAGTAATTAGGCCTCAAGAGGAACTTATGTTCCAATTCTAGTCCTGTTTGAATAATGTTAAAGCAATGTTTGCTTGTTTTGGACTAAAGTGCAAATTACAAAAGTTGAGGGGTTTAAGTGCAAATTGTGTATGATAATATGTTACTCATGTGTTGAAGCATCATGAGAGTGAAAATGATGCTGAGGTGTGGCTTATGGAAACTTAAATACCAAGAAAGAGTTGATAAAGCAATGTATGTGCATAAAAACCTAGTTTTGGTGTAATGTGCAATTTACCCAAAACTTAGGGTGAAATATGTAATTTACCACTTCAATAAGGTCCCTAATGTTTCTTGGCACCATGTAGAGAAAAGAAAATGAGAGGGGCGCCTCATTTGAATTAAGTTGGAGGAGAGAGAATCTTGATATTAAAATAATTAATATTTAATCCTAATTGAAACCCTAATTCGATTTAGGGCAAAAATAAATGTATTAATTAAAGGGCCTTCAACCAAAATTAAAATGGTTGGATTCATATGTTTGTGTGACGTCCTTGAGCTTTGCAAAGACCACAAAAATATCCAAGGGAGTGGATAACTCACACACAATTTTATAAGAAAAAGAAATATCCACTCACATATGGATATTAATGTAATATGATTTGAGGTGCTTGATTTGCTTTTCTTTAAATCATGGATAGTTGAGAGGAATAAGAGGCAAACAAGATAGACTCGTCCCTAAGGAATATGAGGGGGAAGAGGCGGCCACATGTTTGGGATTAATTGGATTTTTACAAAGTATATTCTCTCTCATTGAATTTTTATAAAAGGACCTTTTATAAGCCAAATGAAAGGCTTTTTCGACCCCACTTCTTCCCATTGCTTGGGAAACGACCAAGGGAGCTTGGGAGGATTAGGAGGACGACCCCCAACTTTTTGGTAAGGTTCTTGATCCATTTCACCTTGATTCGATGGTGGAAATCAAAAATAAATTATGGATTTCTTCCTATTTCGATCTCCTCTTCAATTCTAACCATTCCTTTTCACTCAAACCTTGAGGACGAGCCTTGGAATGGTGAAAGGATTTGAATCCAACATTGTTTCCGTGGACATGGAGCTTTTAAGCTCAATTGGAGGTGGGTTTTATAACTTGAAACCCTAACTTTGTTATTGCATTCAATTCCCCATCAAATAATGATCATTTCTCTATTTACAATTATTGATTTGGTTGATTGAAGCAATTTCCATGGAAATCACAACAGGTTTCGTGGGTCTAGAGCTTGATTATGATGAAATCATCATAAGCACACACCTCCCCAAATAGTTAGACCAAACATTTTCAATCAAATGTCCAAATAGTTTGTGTTTTGGGAGCAAACAGTTTCAAACCGTTTGGAATGAAACGACTTCGCTAAACCACATAAAAGCAAACGGTTTAAGACCGTTTGGTGATGTTTACCTGGGTTTACCGTTTGGGGACTTGATCTTAATGATCTAGTTTAATGACACATCAATTATTATTGATTAACTCCAATTGGTTCATGAGTTGAAGGTCCATAAATCACCTAAACCCTAATCGCGTTGAGTGCTGATTTCATAAGTGATTGAGTTTGAAATTTGGGTTGATTGACCCAAACGGTTTCAAAACCATTTGGGAATCACCCAAACGGTCTCACGACCGTTTGGAGGTCACCCAAGACCGTTTTTAGGTCCAGGGTTGAGTATGGTTAAGTATTTGAAGATTCAAACATATGGTATAAACCCTAATCGGCTGAGTGCTGATTTTGCAATTGAATGAGTTGATGCTTTGGGTTGATTGACCCAAACGGTTTTAAAACCATTTGGGGATCACCCAAATGGTCTCAAGACCGTTTGGAGGTAACCCAAGACTTTTTGGAGGTCTAGGGTTAAGTTTGGTCAAGTGTTTGAAGGTCCAAAGATACCAAATTGAAATACAATTAAGTGTTGATTTGGTGACCAATCCTAGGATCCAAACCATAATTGAATGATATGGTTAATGATGATATGATGGGAAAACGGTCTCAAGACCGTTTGGAGGTCATCCAAACGATCCCAAGACTGTTTTGGGGTCACCCAAGACCGTTTGTAGGTCTAGGGTTGACTTTGGTTAGGTGTTTGAAAATCTAAAGGTACTAAGTTGAAGTGCAATCAAATGCTGACTTCTTGATCAATCCAATGATCCAAACTTTGATTGATTGACTTGGATTTTGATGTTGACATGGGAAAACGGTCTCAAGACCGTTTTGAAGTCATCCAAACGACCTCAAGACCGTTTGGGGTCAGGTCATGCCCAATTTGGATGATGGTCCAATAGTTTTAAAGTAACTAGTTTCACATTGGTTAATGTTGAAGGATCATCGATTCCAAACCCTAATCCAATTGATTCAAACCCTAATTGATGATCAATTGAGGGTTAATTGAGGGTCAAATCAGTTGAAGGATGACCTAATTAACTCAATTGAAGTATGGTGATGGGTCCAATTAAAGATTGGTTACATGAATTCAATGTTTGAAGGAATCAACATTGAGAACCCCAAATCGACTTGATATGTTGATACCATCTTTGGTCCATGCGGTTTTGAGGAGGTTTGGACCAAACGGTCTCAAGACCGTTTGGGTCCAAATGGTCTCAAGACTGTTTGGGACCAAACAATCCCAAACCATTTGAGGCCCAATGTAATGGAGGTCCAATGTGATTGAATCTCTTGAGAATTAAGATGGTGAATGATCCATTGATCCAATAATGATTAGTAATGACAATCAATGAAGGTACTAGTTTGAAACCCTAATAGTACCTAAGTGATTAGTACCAATTAAGGGATGAACCCTAATTTCTTATAAGAACAATGACTTGGTACACTATGTTAATTATAGTTGTATATACTTGATTGAGGGTTGATGTAACCTAATCAAGTTAAGAAGATGATAGCATGGAATTCATACATGAATATGATTCATGAGGTGATTAAGGGTATGATCCTTAAGTAAAGAGATCAAGAAACCCTAATCAGGAACATAAACCCTAATTGATAGGGCTATTGAACTCTAACCCTAATTGAGGGCAATTCTAAATGAAACCCTAATCCAGGGTGAGGATGTAACCCTAATCCAGGGTAACGATATATGAAACTCTAATTTAGAGAAATGAGATGTAAAACTCTAATTGAGGTTGATTCCATGAGAATCCCTAATTGAGGTTGATTCCATCAGAATCCCTAATTGAGATTGATTCCATGTGAAACCCTAATTGAGGTTGATTCCATGAGAATCCCTAATTGAGATTGATTCCATGTGAAACCCTAATTGAAGTTATAATACATGAAGCTTTAATTTGGGGCAACATGATGACCACCCAGAACCCTAATAATATAACAGTGGGTAAAACCTTATAAAGGTGAAATATCATAAATGGTTGATTATAGGCAAGCTTATTGTAAGAGATGCCTTAACCTGAGATGAGTCCATATCATTAAAGATAGTTGGACCATTCTTATGTGCAACCTATGCACTTCATGGTAAGAGTGATAGGTTAGTGGATGAAAGGATTAATATGGGAAATACCTTAATCCAAGATAAGCCGATAACTTAAGAAAGTTGGGAGTGATGAGAAAAGTGATACATCAAGATATGAAAGACTTCACAGTTAGCATCTCAAAGTTAATATACTTTGATAACTATGAAATCCTAATGTTAGATGGGAAACCCTAATCCCTAAATTGGGTAATGGGACATGAGAAATCATAATATGATATGAATAGTAAGCCCTAACCCTATTGAGGGAATAGAGGTGTTACTATTGTATTACATGAAGTAATATGTTATTGTTGCCTAGTGAGAGGTGACAAGATGTTTAATGGCTGTGTGAGCCATATGGTTAAATGTTGCCTAGTGAGAGGTGACAAGATGCTTTATGGGCCTTATGAGCCATGAGAGGTACCAAATGATTACAAAAGTTTATTATAAAAAAGGATAATGTTTTAATAAACTTAATAAGAGGAACAATTGTATTCAATAAAGAATGTGTAAAGCTATGTAGTCTAACCTCAGGGTTCAGAGCCTAAAGTAGTATGTGATGATTAATGATGAGTTAAAGGAATTAAATTCCATGAACTATGTAATCAGGATTGGTTAAAGTCCAATGCCTGGCTGTGTAATCAGGGTTGGTTAAAGTCCAATACCTGGCAGAGGTGTAATGCCTGTAATCAGGATTGGTTAATGTCCAATGCCTGGCTGTGAAATCAGGATTGGTTAGAGTCCAATTCCTGGCTGTGAAATTAGGATTGGTTAGAGTCCAATGCCTGGCTGTGAAATCAGGATTGGTTAGAGTCCAATGCATGGCTGTGTAATCATGTTTGGTTAAAGTCCAATGCCTGGATGTGTAATCAGGTTTGGTTAAAGTCCAATACCTGGAAGAGGTGTAATGCCTACAATCAGGGTTGGCTAAAGTCCAATGCATGGCTGTGAAATCAGGATTGGTAGTGTCCAATGTCTGGCGGTGTAATCAAGTTTGGAAGAGTCCAATACCTGGCAGAGGCTAAATGCCTGTAGTCACACCACATGATTGGTAATAACCCAATGCCTGTAATGATGATTTAGGATCGGTATTAATCCAATTCCAGTATTAATGATAAATGAGTATATGGTAGATATATCTCTTTATTTGTTTAACAGGTTGGCTAAGGCCAACAGAATGAAACAAGAATGTTTCATGGGTGACATAACAAGATGTTGAGTGCCACAAGAAAAGTTTGATATGATGGTATAACATGTTTAATAAATGATATACATGTCATTCCTATTCTTTATTAAAAGAATAGATGATATATTGCTCTATCATAAATAGTTGCAATGCTTACAAACTTGAGAATGCTTTAAACTGCTTAACCTCTGCTCAATTTCATATCTTTAAATTGTAATACAATGTTTTGGCGGAGAGTTATATCTCCTGCTGGGGCAATTTACAATTGTCTCACCCCAGTGGGATCCAATGTTTTTAGGTGGACACGAACAAAGAGGCAAGAAACCTTTAGCAGAGAAGGAACAACAGCAACATTGAGGACAACAGTAATATCTCAGGTGGAGATACTGCCTGTCCAGTTGTATAGACAGTAGTCCTATGTGTCGTCTCTGTACTCTCAGGTCTTCAGGATTTTTAGATAGTGCTTTCATCATCGAATCAAGATTTTGGCTCGAGGCCTTGAGGTTTTATGCTGTCTATACATAATGTTGAATAGGACAGCTGATGTTGTAATCCTCGAGAAGAGATAGTACAGGTTGAGTACTTATGAAACAGAATGTAAATATAATATTTTGGTTCTTGATGAAAAGAATTTCCTATGTGTGGATCTCTTTGCAAAAAGTTTTAATTTTTAGTGATTTTTCGTAATCCACTATAAATGATTCACTTCCTCTTAGTAATCTTGTGTTTTATAAGTTGGATGCCACAATTTAGTGGTATCAAAGATCTAGGTTCGCTGAGTCTACAGAGACATAGGACTAAGGTAGTAGAGTCTATTCTGGTGTCATCCAGTGTATCTGATAGTGTCTTCTACTCGTATAAGAGAAGAACAACTTAAAGATGACTGGGTCACATGAGGAGGTTGCTGCTAAGAGCAGCAATGTTGCACCAGGAAAAGGTGCATGGGAACAGGCAAGAGAGAGACAATTGCCTGAGAATCCCCTAGCTGATCCATCTATGATAAGAAAATCCTTCTTTAAGTATTACTGTTGGATAATTTAGGACAACAGTAATGTATATAGTGGATCAAGCTTTGACAGTGTAACCTAGATTACCACCCCCAATGATGATGTTTTAGATATCAACAAGATTTGTAATTAGCATCAACAGGTTGAAGCAAAAGAAAATGATGAATTTCTGGACTTAAATTGAGTCTGTGCTCAACCTTAGCCCGTTGAATCAATCTTTGAGGCAGAGTTAGCCTGAGACAGTGAATAATCCATGAATTATGACAAGTTAGACAAGATAATGTCATTCAAATATGTCATTTTATGAATTCCTGGATTAATTGAGAAAGGAATTGATTGAACTCTCCTTGATTAGTCCTATGAGGACATATGTTTTGCATGGTAAAACATTACAAATGTTTTATGTTGTCCTTACGTCTATAACAAAATATGAGGTATATAAGAGATGTCTGGACAAAATCTAGGGATGTTAAGCCTTATGCTTGTGATAATATGAAAAGAAGGAATATGATAGTATACAAAGTGCATACCACTTAATCTCAGTATTTATATACCCTGTCCAGGTATACAACTATTTATTATAAAGTGGGTATGGAAACTCTTATATTGTTGTCTTTTTGATTGCTCTGATCAAGTAGTCATTCTGAGACAATCTAATGAGTATCATGAAATCAGAAATATGGAATGAATAAACGTGTCATATCCCATGTATAAGAAAAAGAAGTCTGTGATAATATCAGATGAGCATGTTTTATGAGGAACTAAAAGTGTACTCCTCATAAGATAAGAATAAGAATGAGGGAGATGAACCCTGTTCAATAATGCTGCCAACATAATAAAGATCTTTTCCATAATGAGGAAATGGGAAATGTGATGAGATCATGAGATGATCATAAACATGCTAGATAATAATAAAGAAAGGGATAATGACATGCAATCATCCCTACAAATTCCAATGCTAAAGGCAAGGAACCTAGGATGAGATAAAGAGTAAATGGTTCATGAATAGTTGAAAATACATGAATTAATAAGAGGAATATGAATCCTTATTTTCTTTCCTTTTAGGGACATGGCAATCAAGTGGGTCTTAGGACACTTGATGTGCATAAAATAAATATGTTCAAGTGATGGATACTTAGAAAAGTATCAATTATCTTAGACTTTGGTCCCAAGATGAGGACATGTGAAACAATTAATGTTCCAAGATGAAAGGAAGAGATATATATGATGTGTTTCCAATACATGTGATAGATACCAAGGTGAAAGATTCTGGTATCTGAGAGTTATCAGATGGGTTAGGTTGGGTACCTGGAGTGGTCAACTGTGAAATTAGTATGATTATAATAATATGAACATCATATGTTAGGGGTTTATGCTATGCATAAACATGATATTAATAAAGAATGTATGATGCTGCTCTGAATAAGAAAAGTGTTATTTGACACAAAGTTGACTCTATAGTCAATGATGAGGAATAGTGGAGCATGTGCCTTGTGTGTTGATCCTATGAGAATCTTGTATGGAAACACTTTGTGATGATCAAAGTCTTATTGTGTCTCCATAATAAGGAGATGATATGTGAAGACTAGATAGTATGATGAATAAAATACATCTGTCTTCCTTTATCTGGATTTCGAGGACGAAATCCTTGTTAGGGGTTTATGATTTGTAACATCCCTGACCTGGGTTATACTTTAACCCTAGGTATTTTAATTAAGAAAGATGATTAAATGCTTAATCTCATCTTGTGAAAAGTAATTAAGCCTCAATAGGAAGTTATGTTGCAATTCTAGTCCTGTTTGAATAATGTTAAAGCAATGTTTGCTTGTTTTGGGCTAAAGTGCAAATTACCCAAGTTGAGGGGTTTAAGTGCAAATTGTGTATTATAATATGTTCCTCATGTGTTGAAGCATCATGAGAGTGAAAATTATGCTGAGGTATGGCTTATGGAAGCCTAAATACCAAGAAAGAGCTGATAAAGCAATGTATGTGCATAAAAACATAGTTTTGGTGTAATGTACAATTTACCCAAAACTTAGGGTGCAATATGTAATTTACCACTTCAATAAGGCCCCTAATGTTTCTTGGCACCATGTAGAGCAAATAAAATGAGAGGGGCGCCTCAGTTGAATTAAGTTGGAGGAGAGAGAATCTTGATATTAAAATAATCAAGATTTAATCCTAATTGAAACCCTAATTCGATTTAGGGAAAAAATCAATGTATTAATTAAAGGGCCTTCAAAAAAAATTAAAATGGTTGGATTCATATGTGTGTGTGACGTCCTTGAGCTTTGCAAGGACCACGAAAATATCCAACGGAGTGGATAACTCACACACAATTTTATAAGAAAAAGAAATATCCACTCACATATGGATATTAATATAATATGATTTGAGGTGCTTGATTTGCTTTTCTTTAAATCATGGATAATTGAGAGGAATAAGAGGCAAAAAATATAGCCTCATCCCTAAGGAAGATGAGGGGGAAGAGGCGGCCACATTTTTGGGATTAATTGGATTTTTACAAAGTATATTCTCTCTCATTGAATTTTTATAAAAGGACCTTTTATAAGCCAAATGAAATGCTTTTTCGACCCCACTTCTTCCCCTTGCTTGGGAAACGACCAAGGGAGATTGGGAGGATCAGGAGGACGACCCCCAACCTGTTGGTAAGGTTCTTGATCCATTTCACCTTGATTCCATGGTGGAAATCAAAAATAAATTATGGATTTCTTCCTATTTCGATCTCCTCTTCAATTCTAACCATTCCTTTTCACTCAAACCTTGAGGACAAGCCTTGGAATGGTAAAAGGAGTTGCATCCACCATTGTTTCCGTGGACATGGAGCTTTGGAGCTCAATTGGAGGCAGGTTTTATAACTTGAAACCCTAACTTTGTTATTGCATTCAATTCCCCATCAAATAATGATCATTTCTCTATTTACATTTTTTGATTTGGTTGATTGATGCAATTTCCATGGAAATCATAACAGGTTTTGTGGGTGTAGAGCTTGATGATGATGACATCATCATAAGCACACACCTACCCAAATATCTAGACCAAACAGTTTCAATCAAATGTCCAAACGGTTTGTGTTTTGGGAGCAAACAGTTTCAAACCGTTTGGAATGAAACGGTTTCACTAAACCGCATAAAAGCAAATGATTTAAGACCGTTTGGTGATGTTGACCAGGGTTGACCATTTGGGGACTTGATCTTAATGATCTAGGTTAATGAACCATTAATTATTATTGATTAACTCCAATTGGTTCATGAGTTGAAGGTCCATCAATCACCTAAACCCTAATCGGGTTGAGTGCTGATTTCATAAGTGATTGAGTTTGAAATTTGGGTTGATTGACCCAAACGGTTTAAAAACCATTTGGGAATAACCCAAATGGTCTCAAGACCGTTTGGAGGTCCAGGGTTGAGTATGGTTAAGTATTTGAAGATTCAAACATATGGTATAAACCCTAATCGGCTGAGTGCTGATTTTGCAATTGAATGAGTTGATGCTTTGGGTTGATTGACCCAAACGGTTTCAAAACCATTTGGGTGTCACCCAAGACCGTTTGGAGGTCTAGGGTTAAGTTTGGTCAAGTGTTTTAAGGTCCAAAGATACCAAATTGAAATACAATTAAGTGCTGATTTGGTGACCAATCCTAGGATCCAAACCCTAATTGAATGATATGGTTAATGATGATATGATGGGAAAACAGTCTCAAGACCGTTTGGAGGTCATACAAATGTTTGGAGGTCATTCAAAAGATCCCAAGACCGTTTGGGGGTCACCCAAGACCGTTTGGAGGTCTAGGGTTGACTATGGTTAGGTGTTTGAAAATCTAAAGGTACTAAGTTGAAGTGCAATCAAATGTTGACTTGTTAATCAATCCAATGATCCAAACTTTGATTGATTGACTTGGATTTTGATGTTGACATGGGAAAATGGTCTCAAGACCGTTTTGAGGTCATCCAAACGAACTCAAGACCGTTTGGGGTCAGGTCATGCCCAATTTGGATGATGGTCCAATAGTTTTAAAGTAACTAGTTTCACATTGGTTAATGTTGAAGGATCATCGATTCCAAACCCTAATCCAATTGATTCAAACCCTAATTGATGATCAATTGAGGGTTAATTGAGGGTCAAATCAGTAGAAGGATGACCTAATTAACTCAACTGAAGTATGGTGATGGGTCCAATTGAAGATTGGTTACATGAATTCAATGATTGAAGGAATCAACATTGAGAACCCCAAATCGACTTGATAGGTTGAGACCATCTTTGGTCCATGCGGTTTTTAGGAGGTTTGGAACAAACGGTATCAAAATCGTTTGAGTACAAATGGTCTCAAGACCGTTTGGGACCAAATGATCCCAAACCGTTTGAGGCCCAATCGATCTTAAGAGTGCTTTAGCAAACAGTTTCAAGTACTTGCTTTAGCAAACGGTTTCAAGTGACCACCTTTACCAAATGGTTTCAAACCATTGAAATTTGAAAGACCAAGACCGTTTGGGGCTCAAGTAGTCAAAATTAATTGAGGACTCAATTAGTTAATCCACTTGGACACCTATTGTAATTGAAGATTCAATTGGTCAAATCAATTGGATACCTTATGTAATGGAGGTCCAATGTGATTGAATCTCTTGAAAATTAAGATGGTGAATGATCCATTGATCCAATGATGATTAGTAATGACAATCAATGAAGGTACAAGTTTGAAACCCTAATAGTACCTAAGTGATTAGTACCAATTAAGGAATGAACCCTAATTGCTTATAAGAACAATGACTTGGTACACTATGTTAATCATAGTTGTATATACTTTATTGAGGGTTGATGTAACCTAATCAAGTTAAGAAGATGATAGCATGAAATTCATACATGAATATGATTCATGAGGTGATTAAGGGTACGATCCTTAAGTAAAGAGATCATGAAACCCTAATCAGGAACATAAACCCTAGTTGAAAGGGCTATTGAACTCTAACCCTAATTGAGGGCAATTCTAAATGAAACCCTAATCCAGGGTGAGGATGTAACCCTAATCCAGGGTAACGATATATGAAACTCCAATTTAGGGAAATGAGATGTAAAACCCTAATTTAGGTTGATTCCATGAGAATCCCTAATTGAGGTTGATTCCATGAGAATCCCTAATTGAGATTGATTCCATATGAAACCCTAATTGAGGTTGATTCCATGAGAATCCCTAATTGAGATTGATTCCATGTGAAACCCTAATTGAAGTTATAATACATGAAGCTTTAATTTGGGGCAACATGATGACAACCCAGAACCCTAATAATAAAACAGTGGGTAAAACCTTATAAAGGTGAAATATCATAAATGGTTGATTATAGGCAAGCTTATTGTAAGAGATGCCTTAACCTGAGATGAGTCCATATCATTAAATATAGTTAGACCATTCTTATGTGCAACCTATGCACTTCATGGTAAGAGTGATAGGTTAGTGGATGAAAGGATTAATATGGGAAATACCTTAATCCAAGATAAGATGATAACTTAAGAAAGTTGGGAGTGATGAGAAAAGTGATACATCAAGATATGAAAGACTTCACAGTTAGCATCTCAAAGTTGATATACTTTGTGATAACTATGAAATCCTAATGTGAGATGGGAAACCCTAATCCCTAAATTGGGTAATGGGACATGAGAAATCATAATATGATATGAATAGTAAGCCCTAACCCTATTGAGGGAATAGAGGTGTTACTATTGTATTACATGAAGTAATATGTTATCGTTGCCTAGTGAGAGGTGACAAGATGTTTAATGGCCTTGTGAGCCATATGGTTAAATGTTGCCTAGTGAGAGGTGACAAGATGCTTTATGGCCCTTATGAGCCATGAGAGGTACCAAAATGATTACAAAAGTTTATTATAAGAAAGGATAATGTTTTAATAAACTTAATAAGAGGAACAACTGTATTCAATAAAGAATGTGTAAAGCTACGTAGGGTAACCTCAGGGTTCAGAGCCTAAAGTAGTATGTGATGATCAATGATGAGTTAAAGGAATTATATTCCATGAACTATGTAATCAGGATTGGTTAAAGTCCAATGCCTGGCTGTGTAATCAGGGTTGATTAAAGTCCAATACCTGGAAGAGGTGTAATGCCTGTAATCAGGATTGGTTAAAGTCCAATGCCTGGCTGTGAAATCATGATTGGTTAGAGTCCAATGCCAGGATGTGAAATTAGGATTGGTTAGAGTCCAATGCCTAGCTGTCAAATCAGGATTGGTTAGAGTCCAATGCCTGACTGTGTAATCAGGTTTGTTTAAAGTCCAATGCCTGGCTGTGTAATCAGGTTTGGTTAAAGTCCAATACCTGGCAGAGGCGTAATGCCTGCAATCAGGGTTGGCTAAAGTCCAATGCCTGGATGTGAAATCAGGATTGGTAGTGTCTAATGCATGGCGGTGTAATCAGGTTTGGAAGAGTCCAATACCTAGCAGAGGCTAAATGCCTATAGTGATACCACATGATTGGTAATAACCCAATGCCTGTAATGATGATTTAGGATTGGTATTAATCCAATTCCTGTATTAATGATAAATGAGTATATGGTAGATATATCTCTTTATTTGTTTAACAGGTTGGCTAAGGCCAACAGAATGAAACAAGAATGTTTCATGGGTGACATAACAAGATGTTGAGTGCCATAAGAAAAGTTTGATATGATGGTATAACATGTTGGATAAATGATATACATGTCATTCCTATTCCTTATTCAAATAATAGATGATATATTGCTCTATCATAAATAGTTGCAATGCTTACAAACTTGAGAATGCTTTAAACTGCTTAACCTATGCTTAGTTTCATATCTTTAAATTGAAATACAATGTTTTGGCGGAGAGTTATATCTCCTGCTGGGGCAATTTACAATTGTCTCACCCCCGTGGGATCCGATGTTTTTAGGTGGACGCAGACAAAGAGGCAGGAAACCTTTAGCAGAGAAGGAACAACAGCAACATCGAGGACAGCGGTTTTAGATATCAACATGATTTGTAATTAGCATCAGCAGGTTGAAGAAAAATAAAATGATGAATTTCTGGACTTAAATTGAGTATGTGCTCAACCTTAGCCTGTTGAATCAATCTTTGAGGCAGAGTTATCCTGAGATAGTGAATAATCCATGAATTATGACAAGTTAGACAAGATAATGTCATTCAAATATGTCATTTTATGAATTCCTGGATTAACTGAGAAAGGAATTGATTGAACTCTCCTTGATTAGTCCTATGAGGACCTATGTTTTGCATGGTAAAACATTACAAATGTTTTATGTTGTCCTTACCTCTATAACAAAAGATGAGGTATATAAGAGATTCCTGGACAAAATCCAGGGATGTTAAGCCATATGCTTGTGATAATATGAAAAGAAGGAATATGATAGTATACAAAGTGCATACCACTTAATCTCAATATTTATATACCCTGGCCAGGTATACAACTATTGATGATAAAGTGGGTATGGAAACTCTTAGATTGTTGTCTTTTTTATTGCTCTGATCAAGTAGTCATTCTGAGACAATCTAATGAGTATCATGAAATCAAAAATATGGAATGAATAAATGTGTCATATCCTATGCATAAGAAAAAGAAGTCTGAGATAATATCATATGAGCATGTTGTATGAGGAACTAAAAGTGTACTCCTCATAAGATAAGAATAATAATGAGGGAGATGAACCCTGTTCAATAATGCTGCCAGCATAATAAAGATCTTTCCCATAATGAGGAAATGGGAAATGTGATGAGATCATGAGATGATCATAAACATGCTAGATAATAATAAAGAAAGGGATAATGACATGCAATCATCCTTACAAATTCCAATGCTAAAGGCAAGGAACCTAGGATGAGATAAAGAGTAAATGGTTCATGAATAGTTGAAAATACATGAATTAATAATAGGAATATGAATCCTTGTTTCCTTTCCTTTCAGGGACATGGCAATCAAGTGGGTCTTAGGACACTTCATGTGCATAAAATAAATATGTTCATGTGATGGATACTTAGAAAAGTATCAGTTATCTTAGACTTTGGTCCCAAGATGAGGACATGTGAAACAATTAATGTTCCAAGATGAAAGGAAGAGATATATATGAAGTGTTTCCAATACATGTGATAGATACCAAGGTGAAAGATCCTGGTATCTGAGAGTTATCAGATGGGTTAGGTTGTCTACCTGGAGTGGTCAACTATGAAATTAGTATGATTATAATAATATGAGCATCATATGTTAGGGTTTTATGCTATGCATAAACATGATATTAATAAAGAATGTATGATGCTTATCTGAATAAGAAAAGTGTTATTTGACACAAAGTTGACTCTATAGTCAATGATGAGGAACAATGGAGCACGTGCCTTGTGTGTTGATCCTATGAGAATCTTGTATGGAAACACTTTGTGATGGTCAAAGTCTTATGGTGTCTCCATAATAAGGAGATGATATGTGAAGACTAGATAGTATGATGAATAAAATACATCTGTCTTCCTTTATATGGATTTTGAGGACGAAATCCTTGTTAGGGGTTTATGATTTGTAACATCCCTGACCTGGGTTATACTTTAACCCTAGGTGTTTTGATTAATAACTATGATTAAATGATTAATCTCATCTTGTGAAAAGTAATTAGGCCTTAATAGGAACTTATGTTGCAATTATAGTTCTGTTTGAATAATGTTAAAGCAATGTTTGCTTGTTTTGGACTAAAGTGCAAGTTACCCAAGTTGAGGGGTTTAAGTGCAAATTGTGCATGATAATATGTTCCTCATGTGTTGAAGAATCATGAGAGTGAAAATGATGCTGAGGTATGGCATATGGAAGCCTAAATACCAAGAAAGAGCTGATAAAGCAATGTATGTGCATAAAAACCTAGTTTTGGTGTAATGTGCAATTTACCCAAAACTTAGGGTGCAATATGTAATTGACCACTTCAATAAGGTCCCTAATTTTCTTGGCACCATGTAGAGAAAAGAAAATGAGAGGGGCGCCTCATTTGAATTAAGTTGGAGGAGAGATAATCTTGATATTAAAATAATCACGATTTAATCCTAATTGAAACCCTAATTCGATTTAGGGCAAAAATAAATGTATTAATTAAAGGGCCTTCATCCAAAATTAAAATGGTTGGATTCAGATGTGTGTGTGACGTCCTTGAGCTTTGCAAGGACCAAAAAAATATCCAAGGGAGTGGATAACTCACACACAATTTTATAAGAAAAAGAAATATCCACTCACATATGGATATTAATATAATATGATTTGAGGTGCTTGATTTGCTTTTCTTTAAATCATGGATAATTGAGAGGAATAAGAGGCAAACAAGATAGCCTCGTCCCTAAGTAATGAGGGGGAAGAGGCGGCCACATGTTTGGGATTAATTGGATTTTTACAAAGTATATTCTCTCTCATTGAAGTTTTATAAAAGGACCTTTTATAAGCCAAATGAAAGGCTTTTTCGACCCAACTTCTTCCCCTTGCTTCGGAAACGGCCAAGGGAGCTTGGGAGGATCTGGAGGACGACCCCCAACCTGTTGGTAAGGTTCTTGATCCATTTCACCTTGATTCCATGGTGGAAATCAAAAATAAATTATGGATTTCTTCCTATTTCGATCTCCTCTTCAATTCTAACCATTCCTTTTCACTCAAACCTTGAGGACGAGCCTTGGAATGGTGAAAGGAGTTGCATCTACCATTTTTGACGTGGACATGGAGCTTTGGAGATCAATTGGAGGTGGGTTTTATAACTTGAAACCCTAATTTTGTTATTGCATTCAATTCCCCATCAAATAATGATCATTTCTCTATTTACAATTATTGATTTGGTTGATTGATGCAATTTCAATGGAAATCACAACAGGTTTCGTGGGTCTAGAGCTTGATGAAGATGACATCATCATAAGCACACACCTCCCCAAATATCTAGACCAAACGGTTTCAATCAAATGTCCAAACGGTTTCAATCATGATTGGTTAAAGTCCAATGCATGGCTGTGTAATCAGGGTTGGTTAAAGTCCAATACCTGGAAGAGGTGTAATGCCTGTAATCAGGATTGGTTAAAGTCCAATGCCTGGCTATGAAATCAGGATTGGTTAGAGTCCAATGCCTGGCTATGAAATCAGGATTGGTTGGAGTCCAATGCCTGGCTGTGAAATCAGGATTGGTTAGAGTCCAATGCCTGGCTGTGAAATCAGGATTGGTTAGAGTCCAATGCCTGGCTGTGTAATCAGGTTTGGTTAAAGTCCAATGCCTGGCTGTGTAATCAGGTTTGGTTAAAGTCCAATACCTGGCAGAGGCATAATGCCTGCAGTCAGGGTTGGCTAAAGTCCAATGCCTGGCTGTGAAATCAGGATTGGTAGTGTCTAATGCCTGGCGGTGTAATCATGTTTGGAAGAGTCCAATACCTGGCAGAGGCTAAATGCATCTAGTGATACCACAGGATTGGTAATAACCCAATGCTTGTAATGGTGATTTAGGATTGGTATTAATCCAATTCCTGTATTAATGATAAATGAGTATATGGTAGATATATCTCTTTATTTGTTTAACATGTTGGCTAAGGCCAACAGAATGAAACAAGAATGTTTCATGGGTGACATAACAAGATGTTGAGTGCCATAAGAAAAGTTTGATATGATGGTATAACATGTTGGATAAATGATGTACATGTCATTCCTATTCCTTATTAAAATAATAGATGATATATTTCTCTATCATAAATAGTTGCAATGCTTACAAAGTTGAGAATGCTTTAAACTGCTTAACCTATGCTCAGTTTCATATCTTTAAATTGCAATACAATGTTTTGGTGGAGAGTTATATCTCCCGCTGGGGAAATTTACAATTGTCTCACCCTCGTGGGATCCAATGTTTTTAGGTGGACGTGAACAAAGAGGTAGGAAACCTTTAGCAGAGAAGGAACAGCAGCAGCATCGAGGACAGCAGTAATATCTCAGGTGGAGATACTGCCTGTCCAGTTGTATAGATAGTAGTCCTATGTGTCATCTCTGTACTCTCAAGTCCTTGGGATTTATAGATAGTTCTTTCATCATCGACTTGAGATTTTGGTTTGAGGCCTTGAGGTTTTATGATGTCTATACATAATGTTGAATAGGATAGCTGATGTTGTAATCCTCGAGAAGAGATAGTACCGGTTGAGTACTTATGGAACAGAATGTAAATATTATATTTTGGTTCTTGATGAAAAAGATTTCCTATCTGTGGATCTCTTTGCAAAAAGTTTTAATTTTTAGTGATTTTCAGTAATCCACTGTAAATGATTCGCTTCCGCTTAGTAATCTTGTGTTTTATAAGTTGGATGCCACAGGTAGAGACCTCCATTAAAAGTAGAGACCTAGCACATCCTCTGAGGATGATGTTAACCACAACCCTAAGTGAAGGTTAGAGAGAGTGATGACATGAAGAGTTAGATGTCTTAGTAGACCAGGTGTTTGGATGGACATGCCTTTGGATTGCCATACGAGCCATGAGAGGTTGGATGACCTAGCAACCTCGGCCCTGATCTTCGCGCCGCACCTTCTGAAGGTCTGCAAAAATGGCCACAGTGCGGCAGCGACCGCAGAGGGATCTCGCGTGAAGAATGACCATATTGGCCACGATCTAGAGTCTCCCCGCGTGCGCATGGGTGCTGCAGAGTCAAGGCTACGATTGGGGGTTACCGGGAGGCAGGGTCGTTACAATTGGTATCAGAGCATTCATTACCACTTCTTATCCTTAGGTGTTAGGTAACATACACCTCCATGTATTATTCTTATCATCTCATCTCAAACTCTAAGTTTATCTTCATCAAGAAACTCTGAGCTCATCCACCTGGTGATCAAACTCAACCTTGTATAACTTGCAAATTCCACAAAGCTTCTACTAGGAACATCCTTACAAGGTGATTATCTTAATACTTTTATCATTTGTACCTATCCATGTATCATTCATTCCACCAAGGTATGTTATCATCTCTGTCCTCATACCTTGTAGCAACGTTCCAACTCACATCATCTTTTATCCTTGGTGTATGACATGCATACTGTCCCATCTCTCCCTCTCATAACAAGAGGAAATAAGCATTTGGCGGCCGTCCAAACACAAAGTTCTTCCTGTTCCAAGAGTAGAGATGATACATCCACATCGCCAGTACACCTTCAATTCTAAGTTGAAACGTGCAACTTATGTCTCTACATCACAAACATCATGATATCAAAATTAGAATTAATGATAAATAACATTCATATGAGTATTAGAGCATAATGAACTAAAAATTGATGATAAATAAGCATAATGATCTTGTCATGTATTAATAGGATAAAAATGACATTTTTAATGTAAAATAAGTTTAATGGGTTTAATTAATGGATAATGATGCCTTTAATTCGAAAATAAGGTTAAATGTTGTTAAGGGATAACCTTAATATCTTTTGTGAAGAATAGATGAATAATTAGGGTTTAAAATAGTGAAAGATGAAAGGAAACCTTAATTGCAATGGAAGCCCTAAAAGTGGATTAGAAACCCTAAGAAGCGAGCTAGGTTTAGTAGATCTTGATGGCATGATTAATAATAGGAAATTGTATGCATATTTCAGGATCTCATAATGTTCTTGCTTGATTGGATTTATTGATTGGATTATTCTGTCCCAAATCTGCCTGACAAGTATGTGGTTAATTATGATTAATCGCATTAGTTTCCCGAGGGTTTTCCGAATGTTTCCTCGCATTGAATGCAATCTAAACAGTTTGGATGTTTATAATACAATTATAAAGCCACTATGGCTATCACAATTATATATACATGTAAATTCTCACACCTACATGCCACTCTGATGGAAGATACCATAAAGGTCAGGCCCAGGAGGGTAGACCAATGGGCACCATGAGAGGTGACCCCAAACACCAAGCTCGGGAATGAGAAGGTGGTCTATGATGCATGACTATGGAGGACCATGAGAGGTGACTCCCAGGAACCAAGCTCGAGATTGAGAAGGTGGCCTTAAGTTAGTGGCAAAAGAGAAACCCTAGAGGGGTATGCCATGGTTAGGGCAAAAGCGATGGAGAATGATACATTGAAAATGTAAATTGGCTTGTTAAATAATTTGATTGTGATTATTAAATTGTTAGCCATATCTGTGAAATTTTAGTTGTCCCCACATACCGGCATATTTCGATATGCTGACCGACGTTTTGTTTGTCGGTGTTTTAGGTGTAACCCTGAAAAGCACAAACAGTAAAGTGACACATTGTGAAACCAGGAAATAAAGTGCAAGGAGGATTAGATAGAGTAATTCAAGCTGTGGATAGATAGTTTTCCAAAGTTTTTCAAAGGTAAGTAAAGTTTTAATTTTATACCCAATTCCAGTTTAGTTAGTAGAATTTCATAATTATTATTGATTATTTGTCGAACCTTTGATCCTGTTAATTGAACAACGGCTCTGACCTTCGGGTCTCCCTTAATTGGTCGTTACCGGGAGGCGTGGTCGTTACAATTCTTTTGATGAGAAATGTAATCTATCATATTGGAGATAATTGGACAAATAATGATATAATTTGTTTTGAATAAATTAGTTTCATTTACAATAGCCTTGATGATTGTGTTGTGGGCTTTATTGGCTATTGGGCCCAATAACAAGGAAATTCAATTAGTAAATGAATAATTGAGAATTTGAGAAAAGAAAGGTGTGGAAACCTCTAGAAGGCAAAAGAACTTAATCCAAAGGTAGATTTCGTGCCACATGGGTTCCTTGGGTCCCAAGGAGTCCAAAGTTGCAAAGATAATGCAAAAAGAAAAGAAAAGATCAATTAAGTATTTCCTTGTTACGATAGAAATTGAAAACAATGGTAATATGTGGAAAACAAGTAGAAAGAGGTGTAATTAAGTTATCCTTGATGGATTTTCGTATCCAAAGGATTCCTAATGTAAAAAGGGATTCCAATGAGGAAAATAGATGAGAAATAAGAAACCTCAAAAAGAGTTATTTTAATAAGAAATAACCATGATAATGAGAAATAATGCAAATAGATGCATCTTGAAGGATAATAAGTTTTCTTGAAAAAGAATTTCGAAATAATAGAGTTTCTTGGGGTACAAGGAGCCCCAATGAAGAAAGAGGAAAGAGAAAATACCAATAATGTCAAATAAGAAGATAATGTGAGTATACAATTAATGTATTTTGTGGTATTGCTAAAAAGAAAGTAATTTCTATTAAAGGAAAATGGAAATTCGTGCCAATGGATTAAAAAGTAGGAATGAAAAGAATAAAAGAGAGGATTTTTTGATTTATAATTATCCAAGAAATAAGAAAAAAATCAAAGGGATAGTGAGGAGAGAGAAAGCTTGCTTCTCCTTAAAGGAATAGGTTTCCTTTAAAGAGTGGGACTCAGTTTCTCTTGGAGCAACATCTCTGGACGTGGATGCACTCCCCTATATAAGGGGTATGCCCTTGGGTCGAGTAGAGAAAGATCCCACCTCTCCCTCTCTCTTCCTCATATTCTTCTTGGTTCTTACACGTGAAACCCTAACAGAGAGAGTAGACTGACCCTGGAGCGAGAAAGGGGCTTCCGAGTCATTGTTTTGAAGAGGGAAGCTCCCATGACGACCCTGGCTAATCTAGCATCTCCAAGCACACAACCCCTCACGATAGCTGCAGCAAGACCTGCATCATGGCTGCGGGTCGCAGGCCCAGAACTCCTACACCCGGCCACCCAGTCACCGATGGAAGCATAGGCAGGCGCAGGGGAGGGCGACGGACGCGAGGGATCCCTCCCTGATGGCCGATGAGGTCAGGAAGAAGGAGGGGGAGCCCCGCCCACAGCCGTTAGGGTGGCAACAGGCTGTTGTCGCAAGGAAGAGGATGAAGACACCAGTTGGACGGTTTTGCCCTCCGAGCATCACAAAGATAAAAGAGCCGCGGGAGGGCAGAAGTGTTGATTCGAAATGTTTTTAACCAACCGCATAGATGCATTGCACGAGGTGACGTGGCGCTTGCTGATTGGCCCAAAGTAAGTCAATTTTGCTAAATTCATAACTAATTATTCGTAACTCGTATTAGCATGCATAAAATATGAAAATTGCTCAGAAAAATGAGAGGAATCCAATAAAAATATTTTTAAAATCTAATTCCTCTTGAAATTCAAAAAGTAATGGAAGATATCAACTTTAATGTAATAATGTATAAAGAACCCTATTTTGAGTTGATTAATATATTTAATAGGGTTTAATGGATGATTAAAGTTGATATTAACCTGTTAATCATAAAGAGATACATTAAGATCGAAAAAGATGAATTTGGCACGTAATTAGTTAATTAGAGTTTCATGTGCATGAATATGTTTTAATGGGCCTTGAAACCCTAATGTTGGTAATTAGGAATACTAATGGCTTTAATTATTCGATTTCATGTATAGAACTGAGTTTTCATGGTTATAAGCTATTTCAAGCATTAAAGTTCCTAAGTTGTGGATAAATACCCTTAATGTGGAAATTAGGGTTTCCTAGTGGACAAAAGGTAGAATTAATGATAAATAACGTTCATATGTGGATTAGACCATGATGAACTATGAATTGAGTCTAATGACCTTGAAATAACTTAAAAGGATAAAGATGGTAGTTTTGATATAAAAGAGAAATAATCGACTTTAATTGGGCTTATAATGTTGAAACTAGGGTTTGTGAACTAAGAGAACATTAAACGTGATAAAAGTATTATGGAGGATAAAACCCTAATAAAACCTTAAAGTGGCCTAGAAAGCCTAAGGTGGAATCCAAGTCTAGCTTTAGAATGTTCTGGATAAACTACAACACTTGAATGCCATGCATTAATTTCAGGATATTGTTGATTGCTTATTGCTTGTTCTTTATCTTTATTGCTTGGACTACTCTGTCTCAAATCTGCATGTACAGGTATGTGGTTAATTATGATTAATCGCATTAGTTTCTCGAGGGTTTTTCGAATGTTTTCTCACATTGAATGCAATCTAAATAGTTTGGATGTTCATACTGCAATTATAAAGTCACTATGTCTATCACAGTTATATATACATGTGAATTCTCGCACCTACATGCCACCCTGATGGAAGATGCCATAAAGGTCAGGCCCAGGAGGGTTGACCAATGGGCACCATGAGAGGTGACCCCAGACACCAAGCTCAGGAATGAGAAGGTGGTCTATGATTCATGACTATGGAGCACCATGAGAGGTGACTCCCATGCACCAAGCTCGGGATTGAGAAGGTGGCCTTAAGTCAATGGAAAAAGAGAAACCCTATAGAAACCTTATGGTCTTTTGTAAGTAGGATATAGATTGCACCCAGAGTACATCAGTAGTACGAACAGTAAGTTAAAATCGAGGTCAGAAGGATAGGATGGATGGCTTATGAGATAAGCATAAAGAACTAAGGATAGCCTCGAGAAAAAAAAAGTTAAACATAGGCATCACCCATGTAGAAGTATGCTTGTGAGCTTAATCCTTCATGGAAAGAGGACCTCTAGTAGTATGGCTGGATGTGGAGTTAGTTCTAGAGAGAGAAAGCAGGACCCCAGCAAGGAGGTTGGAAGCCTAAAACCCCGAGATATGAGGAATAGTGGGGAGTTGAGGATGATGCGACCTAAGTGGATGATAGTGGTTTCCTTATGCTTGACCTCTGGAGGCTGATGATACCTTAGTTTCCTTTATAGGAACCAAACCCTAGAGAGAGAATGTGGCTTCTGGTACCTATGTGCCTATGGTATAGATGTTTACCTTCTGAGATAGGAAGAAGAGTTCTGTAGACCTAGAAAGGTTTAGTAACATGTTGTGAGGCCTTATACCTAGTTGGTTGTCCTTGAGGAGGACTCAACTCTGAGGTGTTTCTCGTATCAAGGGATCATGGAAGTACATGACATACCTTGGACATGCTTGATTCGTGGTAAAGAGATTGAGCATGCAGTTAGACACCCAAAGGAGAACCTAGGGTTCCTAGGCCTAAGAGGGGAAGCAGTGTACCCAATGCTCAGGATGAGATTTGAGTCTCTATAATTTCGAGCATGGTACCCCTCATGTGTAGAGGAAAAGGAAACCCCTTAAGTTAAGGGTATGTTTGATGAACCCCTCACAACTAAGTTGATCTAATGTTGAGGAAAGAGAATCAAGTATGACTTAGCATGGGTTAATAGGTGGTCTTCTTGTGCCTTAGTATCTGTTGGGTTAGGCATGCTCATGTGGATGCAGATTCTAAACATAAGGACGGTTGTGACCTTGTTGTCAAGAGTTGTAGTTTCCTCCCATCCTGGGAGAGGGACCCTTTGGTAGGGTGTATACATGTTTTGTTGGTTTTGAGGTAACCTAAAGAGGTTTCATAGGATCTTGAGAAGCTAAGTGAAAAGTACATGGTATGAGAATGAACCTGTAGACCCATAGATAACTATCTCTAAGTTCATGTGGATGTGTTACCATGGAGGTAATCGGTATGGGGCCTGACCCAGGTAGGCAGGTTGCCATGACCCCTATGAAGGGATGAAAGTCAGTCATGAATGCAGAAAGAGATGATGAAGGCTTGGGTAAGGTTCTAAGCTAGACATGTACTATAATGGAATCCTAAGTCTATCCTAGGGTCAGGTGGGGATAAGACCGATGGAAGTAGGAGTTGCCTAATTCCCTAGTTGCACATGACCATAGGGTTGGGAGGTAATATCTATCATTGTCTAAGGGCCATGGGTTAGGAGATTCATCACCTTCATGAACTCATGGGACCCAAGGGGCAGATGAGTAGGGCACTCTCTGAATGCATAAGGGAAGAGGGATGACCCCAAAAGTGCTGGCACCTTATATACTAGAGGAGGTGACTAAGGAATGTGTGTAAACCTTAGTAGGTTCTAGACCAATTTTCCATGGAAGTAATTTTTTGATATCATGATGTTTGTAGAGACATATGTGGCACGTTTCAACTTAGATATAAAGGTGGACTGGTAAGGTGGGCTGTACCATCTCTATTCTTGGAACAGGAAGAACTCTATATTTAGACTGCAACCAAATGCTTATTTCCTCTTGTTATGGGAGTGAGAGATAGGACAATACGCATGCCATACGCCAAGGATAAAGATGATGTGAGTTGGAACGTTGCTACAAGGTACGAGGATAGAGATAATAACATACCCTGGTGGAGCGAATGATACATGGATGGTTTACAAACACTAAGAGTATTAAGGAGATCATCTTGTGAGGATGTGATACCATGAGCTATCTGGAATTTGCAAGTTATGCAAGGTTGAGTTTGATCACCGTGAAGAGGAGCTCAGAGTTTCTTGATGAAGACAAACTTAGAGATGAGATGATAAGTAGAATACATGGAGGTGTATGTCTTCAACATTACCTAACACCTAAGGATAAGAAGTGGTAATGAATGCTCTGGTTGAGATATAAATACCTAGTTTAGCTGAAAACTAGAATAAGTTGAGGTTGTTAGGCTTACCTTAAGATGAGAAAAAGAGATAAGTTTGGCTAACACCCAGATGTATCAATAGCGGTTAATCAAGTAAATGATTGTTTGGTTAGCCAGCCTAGTCCGTGATATAATGAAAGGATGGTTGTAGAACCTCAGATGTGCTTCTTTGGAAAGGAAAGTGAGGAAACCCTGATGAGAGTGGTTTAGGGTTTCTGAGGTATCAAGCTTGAGGAATCATGACATACAGGAGATCATGGTTTTAGGATCACCAAACACCGTGATACTACAAAGGTAGTAAGTGATAGAAGCACTTTGGTTGCTTGATGTGAAGTTGCATGTAGCATGTGGCCATGTATGACAAGAGGTGAAGGACGAACACCAGTAACCCAGTGTATTGCTTTAGAGGATAAAGAGTTCCCGAGAGGGAATGGGAATTCACCACTATGGATGTTGTGGTAAGCCTTCCATAGACCAAGGAAGGTCAAGATACAATGTGGGGTATGGTAGATCGCCTTACCTAGATAACATGAGAAAGAAAGAATGCTATCATGGGACAGATTCAGTTGAACTACTTAAGAGAGAGAAATATGGTTCAACTATACCATGATGCGAGTTCAAAAGTTCTTGAGTATGATCAAGGTTCACTTCCATGTGGTGGAAGTAGAAACATGCAGAACTCGATGTTAGTATCGCTTATCACCCCTAACTAATGGCTAGTATGATCTAGACTAGAGGGTCTGAGGTGAGCAAGTGAGCTTGCACAGGGTGATACAAAGAGACAGTTCTTAAGACGTGATGTTAACCACAATATCCTTTATCGGGATGAAAGAAGGAGGTTGTGTCGGTCACCACTTCATTAAGATGATGTTGGTGAAGGAGGCCTCACGAAGGTCAGAAAAGAACCACAATGGGTGCAAATGAAGTCGCTTTGATCGTGCAATGGCTGAGAGATAGAGACCAATGGTGACATGAGTCATGAGCTAATGCAAAGCAGACTGACATGCAGTTCACTATGGGAAAACATGTGATGTGAAAATCCGACCCCTCTAAGCTTCATTTGAGAAAGCTGAGTCCCCGATATATGGGTCCATTTGAGATGGATTGGTGGAGATGGTTAGGTTTAACCTTACCCCTCAGGATAACATGGTGTGTAATGTGTTTCATGAGTCCGATCTAGAGCACTATGTGAGGTACCCAAGCCATGAGCTGAGCCTTGAACCTATTCAGCTTTTGAGAGGCTGAAATATCCTGAGTCACCTATGAGGGTACGATATACCAAGGTAAGAAAGAAATTAGATGGAAGAATATCAAATGATGAAGGTTCTTGGGAAGCACCATGGAAAGGGTGAAGCCACATGGGAGCCCTGATGGATGTATGAAAGGCTTATCCTGAACTGTTTGTTTACTTGATGGAATTTTGAGGACAAAATTCTTATAAGAGGGGAAGGATGTTACAACCCCAAATTTTGGATTCTTTTGATGAGAAATGTAATCTCTCATATTGGAGATAATTGGACAAATAATGATATAATTTGTTTTGAATAAATGAGTTTCGTTTACAATAGCCTTGAAGATTGTGTTGTGGGCTTTATTGTCTATTGGGCCCAATAACAAGGAAATTCAATTAGTAAATGAATAATTGAGAATTTGAGAAAAGAAAGGTGTGGAAACCTCTAGAAGACAAAAGAACTTAATCCAAAGGTGGATTTCATGCCACATGGGTTCCTTGGGTCCCAAGGAGTCCAAAGTTGCAAAGACAATGCAAAAAGAAAAGAAAAGATCAATTAAGTATTTCCTTGTTACGAAAGAAATAGAAAACAATGGTAATATGTGGAAAACAAGTAGAAAGAGGTGTAATTAAGTTATCCTTGATGGATTTTCGTATCCAAAGGATCCCTAATGTTAAAAGGGATTCCAATGAGGAAAATAGAAGATAAATAAAGAGAAAACCTCAAAAAGAGTTATTTCAATCAGAAATAACCATGATAATGAGAAATAATACAAATAGATGCATCTAGAAGGATAATAAGTATCCTTGATTTTTTTCGAAATAATAGAGTTTCTTGGGGTACAAGGAGCCCCAATGAAGAAAGAGTAAAGAGAAAATACCAATAATGTCAAATGAGAAGATAATGTGAGTATACAATTAATGTATTATTTGATATTGCTAAAAAGAAAGTAATTTCTATTAAAGGAAAATGGAAATTTGTGCCAATGGATTAAAAAGTAGGAATGAAAAGAATAAGAGAGAGGATTTTCATATTTCTAATTATCCAAGAAATAAGAAAAAAATCAAAGGGATAGTGAGGAGAGATAAAGCTTGCTTCTCCTTGAAGGAATAGGTTTCCTTTAAAGAGTGGGACTCAGCTTCTCTTGGAGCAACATCTCTGGACGTGGATGAACTCCCCTATATAAGGGGTATGCCCTTGGGTCAAGTAGAGAAAGATCCCACCTCTCCTTCTCTCTTCCTCATCTTCTTCTTGGTTCTTACATGTGAAACCCTAACTGAGAGAGTAGACTGACCCTGGAGTGAGCAAGGGGCTTCTGAGTTGTTGTGTTGGAAGAGGGAAGCTCCCACGACGACCTTGAATGACTAATCTAGCGTCTCCAAGCACACAATCCCTCACGATAGCTGCAACAAGACCTACAACATGGTTGCGGGTCGCAGGCCCAGAACACCTACACCCATCCACCCAGTCACCGATGGAAGCATAGGCGGGCATGGGGGAGGGCGGCGGACACGAGGGATCCCTCCCTGATGGCCGACGAGGTCAGGAAGAAGGAGGGGGAGCCCCGCCCATGGCCGTTAGGGTGGCAACAGGCTGTTGTCGCAAGGAAGAGGATGAAGACGCTGGTTGGACGGTTTTTCCCTTCGAGCATCACAAAGCTAAAAGAGCCGCAGGAGGGCAGAAGTGTCAATTCAAAATGTTTTTAACCAACCGCGTAGATGCATTGCACGAGGTGACGTGGCACTTGCTGATTGGCTCGAAGTAAGTCAATTTTGCTAAATTAATAACTAATTATTCGTAGCTCGGATTAGCACGCATAAAATATGAAAATTTCTCAGAAAAATGAGAGGAATCCAATAAAAATATTTTTAGAATCTAATCCTCTTGCAATTCGAAAAGTAATGGAAGATATCAACTTTAATGTATTAATGTATAAAGAACCCTATTTTGAGTTGATTAATATATTTAATAGGGTTTAATGGATGATTAAAGTTGATATTAACTTGTTAATCATAAAGAGATACATTAAGATCGAAAAAGATGAATTTGGCCCATAATTAGTTAATTAGAGTTTCATGTGCATGAATATGTTTTAATGGGCCTTGAAACCCTAATGTTGGTAATTAGGACTACTAATGGCTTTAATTATCTGATTTCATGTATAGAACTGAGTTTTCATGGTTATAAGCTATTTCAAGCATTAAAGTTCCTAAGTTGTGGATAAATACCCTTAAGGTGGAAATTAGGGTTTCCTAGTGGACAAAAGGTAGAATTAATGATAAATAACGTTCATATGTGGATTAGACCATGATGAACTATGAATTGAGTCTCATGACCTTGAAATAACTTAAAAGGATAAAGATGGTAGTTTTGATATAAAAGAGAAATAATCGACTTTAATTGGGCTTATAACGTTGAAACTAGGGTTTGTGAACTAAGAGAGAATTAAACGTGATAAAAGTATTATGGAGGATAAAACCCTAATAAAACCTTAAAGTGGCCTAGAGAGCCTAAGGTGGAATCCAAGTCTAGATTTAGAATGTTCTGGATAAACTATAACACTTGAATGCCATGCATTAATTTCAGGATATTATTGATTGCTTGTTGCTTGTTCTTTATCCTTATTGCTTGGACTACTCTGTCTCAAATCTGCATGTACAGGTATGTGTTTAATTATGATTAATCACATTAGTTTCTTGAGGGTTTTCCGAATGTTTCCTCACATTGAATGCAATCTAAACAGTTTGGATGTTCATACTGCAATTATAAAGTCACTATGGCTATCACAGTTATATATACATGTGAATTCTCGCACCTACATGCCACCCTAATGGAAGATGCCATAAAGGTCAGGCCCAGGAGGGTAGACCAATGGGCACCATGAGAGGTGATCCCAGACACCAAGCTCGGGAATGAGAAGGTTGTCTATGATTCATGACTATGGAGCACCATGAGAGGTGACTCCCAGGCACCAAGCTCGGGATTGAGAAGGTGGCCTGAAGTCAATGGAAAAAGAGAAACCCTAGAGGGGTATGCCAGGGTTAGGGCAAAAGTGGTGGCGAATGACACATTGAAAATGTAAAGTGGCTTGTTAAATAATTTGATTGTGATTATTAAATTGTTAGCCATATTTGCAAAATTTTGGTTGTCCCCACATACCAGTATATTTTGATATACTGACTGCCGTTGTGTTTGTCGGCGTTTTAGGAACAACAATTGAAAGAACAAACAGTAAAGTGATACATTGTGGAAATAATAAATAAAGTGCAAGGAGGATTAGATAGAATAATTCAAGCTCTGGATAGATAGATTTCCAAAGTTTTCAAAGGTAAGTAAAGTTTAATTTTATACCAAATTCTAGTTAGTTAGTATAATTTCATAATTATTATTGATTATTTGTTGAACCTTTGATCATGTTAATTGAATAATGGTCTTGACCTTCAGGTCTCCCTTAATTGGGGGTTACCGGGAGGCGAGGTCATTACAGAGACGCTATGTTTGAGTCATATTTGAATGATGATGCTCTTGGTGAAGAATAGACCAAGAAAGAATTTAAGGTAAAGCTTTTTATGTGTTGTATCGAGTTATGGACTTGATAGAGTAGTCCTAACGGTCAAGGAGCCATAGTAGAAGTCTACTATTAGTTTGTTGAGCCCTGGAAAAGGCCATGACGGGCAAAGCACCTCAAGGAGGTGGTCTATAATGGGTTGCAAAGCCCCTTGCATAAAGTGTATCGGGTTGCCTTATTGATGATATAAAGATGAGGAAACTTATCCAAGAAGATAAAGGATGGCCGATATATTGTCTCTAGCTTATCCTTAAGACTCTTGCATGGCAAGATATAGATGTGTGCATTCATGGCCACGTGTCAACCATGCATGTCCATGTGTCATCTAGTAGCTTGAGGTAAAGACACCTCTTATACACTTTCAACCAAGTATATATACTTCACCTTTCACAAACTTATGAAAGTTTACGATCCTCATAACCATCTCCCTTAGAGATATCATGCAAATCCCCTTAGGTATCGTGCAAAGTAGCTCAAGGAGTAAGGAGGGCTCGAGCACCAAGCTTTAGGTAAGGCTTTGGTCATCTTCAACCTTGGTTGAAGTAGGATATCGGGTTATGAATATTCGTTTCTTTCCTTCTTCACCAAGTACTTAACTATGGTGATTTCTTATCTATGGAAGAGTTGTGAATGAGCCTTGGACCTTGGAGAAGTTCATCTTCAACATTAAGATGTGAAGCTTTGGAGCTTGGAGCTTTGAAGTTGTTCATAAGGCAGTTTATATAACCTAAACCCAACCATGTTATTATTTACCACTTAACCTATTACACTAGATGATCACTTTCAATTTCTAAGTTTTTATTGAATACTTGATGAATCCATGAGTTTTAAGAATTGCCTAGACCTGTTATTCATAAATTAGAACAGATAGAATGAAGGTCTAGAGCTTGAAGAAGATGGTATCACTTTATAAAGTGATATCAGGTTCAAGCATACAAACAAGTAGTTCATACCCTATATGGTATATATATGCATCACTTGCACGATATGTTGGTGAGGTTATATTTCCTTGCATGATATGGAGAAGTAGATCATACCTTGAAACACGATATGGTGTTAACCATATACCTTGTGCACGATAGGAAGTCAAGTATAGACTCCATGCACTATATAGGAACAAGTGTATACTTGTAAGTCGATATGAAACCCTAGTTTGGGTAGAACGATATGAATGAGAATAGCAAGTGCTCCTTACATGATATGATCATGTAATATACCTCTGGTACACGATACCTTGAAGCACACATCTGGTGCATGCTATGATTGATTGAATATACACTTATGCATAATAGAAGACATGAATTAAAATACATGGTGTAACCCGATATGGTTGAAATATCTCAACCCGATATGAAACCCAAGATGGGGTTAACCCGATATGGAAATAGATGATAGATCATACATGATATGAGCCATGTCCTTTGCACGATATGGGAGATACCCACTCACTCCTTATACACGATACAAGTCTAAAGACTACACCTCTTACATGATAGAGAGATAGTGAACACTCTAAACAATATAGAGTTGGATAACCCTAGTGATGGGTAAGCCGATACAAGTAGTGAGTGATACCACATGGACGATATGAATGATATCCCTTGATTGATAGGAATAGCACCTACTCCTATCTTGTAAACGATATGAGGTTTAATTCATACTTCATGCATGATATGACATAATCTACCCAATTTGGTAGAAAACCCTAGATGATGGATTGAAGCCCGATATACCCTATCCTTTGTATGAAAATTCAATAAGACACCTAGATTGTCAAGTAACTATATGATAAGGTTGATCCTTGAAGAAATGAAGGGGGTTATGAGTCTAAGGGTCTACCTAACATGGTAACCCGATATGTTACCCAACATGGAGACCCGATATGATAATATTGAATGGGAAACCAATATGGTATTTTGTACATATACCACTCAAATGATACATGATGAGGCATACATTCTATCTGGTATGGTGCACACCTTGTGCATGATATGGCACCAAGTGCATAGCTTATACCGGATATGGGGTCAAGCACCTAGCTCATACGTGATATGAAGTTATCTTGAGTTAATAAGAACTAAGTGATAGTCAATTTGATATGGGTACACGATATGATGATTAGGGGATACACCCTAAAACATGACATGGTGATGTGGTTATACCACATGCCCGATATGGATACACTACATGAAATAAGAATGTATCTTAAAGCATAATATGTTAACATACACACATCTTGATACCCAATATGGAAGGGATACTTAAATCATATGTGATTAATTGAGTGACATATGTTGCATGTGTGTTAATTGAAAAGTAAAAGATGGTGTGAATTGTTAATAATGAACTAATGTTCCTCAAGAGGAGGATTGAACCAAAGATATGATGTAATCAATATCTTAGTGAGGATGAGAGAGAATCTCATACTTTGTGTTGATAATCATTTAATGATAAATGATGAGAATAAATAAGTATGTCTGCATACTTATGATATCAATGTATGCTCCTAGATGTGTGGAGCAATGAAATAGGCTTTGGATTAATAATATGAACTTGAAACCCTATTCGGCTATAAAGGGAAATCCTAACCATAATAATGGCATTGTGAGCCATGTGTATAGTTGTTACCTAGTGAGATGTGACAAGATGTTTAATGGCCTTGTGAGCCATGTGTATAGTTGTTACCTAGTGGGAGGTGACAAGATGTTTAATGGTCTTGTGAGCCATGTGTATCGTTGTTACCTAGTGAGAGGTAACAAGATGTTTAATGGGCCTTGTGAGCCATGTGTATAGTTGTTGCCTAGTGAGAGGTGACAAGATACTTAATCAAACCATGTGAACTATGTGAAATACTTGTACAACAAGTGAAATGAATACCTTGGTCTGAGGATCTAGAGGTAATGGTTACATGTTACAGAGGTAACAATGCTATGTAGTGATCTAGGGGTTTGAATACCCAGATTCAGTAATCATGATGATAATGATGTGAAGGGATGAGGATTCCCAGTAATGTGATAAGGGACTGAGATCCCAAGTGCTAAGTATCTAAATGTGTTTCAAAGATTTGCAAAGTAAGTGATAGATGTATTACACCTTTCTTTGTAGCATTTGTTGTGATTAATAATGATAACTTGTTTGATGCTAATAGAATGTTGTAATGCACGTAATATATCATTAGAAACCATAAATCCATCAGTGTTAGAATTTGTTGAATGGTGAAACGGGTTCCCCACGACATAACCCGGAGTGCATATTTTTGAATATGTGGGGGCGTAAGTATAAACGGACATCCATGTGTGATATTATCCCCTTACGAACTCGAAATAAATGGGGATTTGGCTATATGCCTTATCCTAGCTCGAGTGCGACTATGGTCGTAGACTCTATGTTGAGTACCGTGAACTGGCCCGTGGCTCAGAGTATGGATATATGACATGACTCAGTAATTACATAACTGGGGAAAGTTGTTAGTAGATGTTTCCCCTAAGAGAGTGTAGTTGTGACACCTCATCACGCTTAACCAGATTACTCAAAACACAAAACATGATCAACTACTAATTTATCACATAGTCAAAAATGTGAAATAATTAAAACCGATTCCAACAATGTAAATAAACTCTAGAACATTTACAAAAGGTCCATTCCATTCTCATATACTGTAACAAGTGTTTACATATGGTTCCAAAGACCTCAGTCACATCCTACATACAAAAGATATTTCACATGTACATGCCAGATATTTACAAACATTGGCATAGTACAAAATCTCGTGTCGATATGAGTATATCATCTAGAAAACACATCCAAAACCCAGACCTGAGAGTACAAGGACGACACTAGGACTCTACGACTAACATCTACAACTAACCAACCTTCTGAATCTATTGATCACCAGGTTGGTTTTCTTCCACAGCACGACCTTGACCTCGTTGCCCGCAACCACCTAAAAAAATGTGGTGACCCACGGGTGAGACCCAGTCCCAGCGAGAGATATAACTCTCTCCAACATATATTGATTATAACATATTAATTAATAGGAAATACATTGAGCAGTTAGGGTATTGAATAAACAATATGAATAGATTGAACAATTTAAGCATACTAAGCAGTTAAGCAAATAAGTTGTAACATCAAGTAGAATTATACAATTTTCATAAGTCTGCATCATGTAAGAACTATGCAATGAAAGACAAGACAAGGGTTAATCAACCAATGTGATACATATTAAACCCTAGCAATTATACTACACGACTGGTATCACTTCTTTTATTACATTTCCCTGAGGAATTTGAGAAATACCACTCAAGTCCCAATTGACCACTACTAAGTCGAAACCAGTGCCATACAAGATCTAGGAAGAGTCACACTCCTAAGATCTTCTCCAGCCCCGATCAATATGGGTCCACCACAGCGACACATAAGGTCAAGCTGCTAACAGCCAAGTCCATCCTTGGTACAGGTCACGACACTAGTGAAAGGAGGTGGGTACGCATACCCTACCATCAGAGGTACAACCATAGTAGTCCTCCCATCTCATCATATATATATATATATATATATATATAATCACTGAGACACGACTGCAACTGTTCTCAAACTGAGGGCTAGGTATGACCATTGTCATCCTCCCTAACACTTAAATTTAGGATGACAAGCACCCCACATACTCATCAGTATGTGCTTCGATTATCCCTTAGGAATACTCGTTTCACTATTTGGCAATTTTTGACACTCAGATAGATCTATGGCACAAGGCACTACATGATTAGAGTTTCACTTAATTAGTTATGCCAATTGGGGGAATTAAGCCTAAATCATACAAATGGACATTCAAACCTTAATTCTTTTCTAACAAGAGTATATGTATAACAACTTCAAAAGATATAAAACATTTGAGATATAAATCTTAATCACATTACCACATGCTATCATTCATTGCAAATTAATGGACTACACTTATCATCATACTTTTACAAGATACCAATATCTTATCACAAGTTCCAGGGTTTTAACCCTTATTGGAACATGAAGAGGATTTCACCTCAGTCATGGCTTCAAACATGCCCAAAGGTCGTTAAGACCATCTCATTATTCATAGTAAGGTTCTCATCATCATTCCATGCCTTAAACAAGGCTCAAAAGAGCATTGACACATATGTGTCCATATATATTAACATGGCAAGGCACTATGATATTCAAATAGTACTACAATGTGGTTTCAACACAAAAACAGTGTAATTCATTATCACATTAATCATTCAAGAGGTCTGATTATAACCAATCAACATCATATAATTACATTAAGGTTAGGTATAACAAGCTAGATCACATGGGAGTTACACATTCACTTATTATAGCGATTTATCAAATACAACTATATGATGGCAAAGGTAAGACTACAAATTAATGGTATTGAACCATTGAATTATCTTCACTAGGAACCACATATAATACCATGTGATTTATTCTAATCCATTGGATGTTGAAGCATCCAATATTATTCATTGGATCAAGTTCATAGTTCAAGGTTATCAATTGAAGTATAAGTCTAACCATTAAATCAATTGAACCAAGGAACCATTGGTTTAAGGTTTAGTCAAATCTACAATTACATTCCTAATTCATCATATATGGTGATGAACTAATACACCATTAATTGTGATCATTAGGTCACCATTGGTTGCTAGATAAATAATACATTCAGTTTACACCGTCAAATATTAAACCAATATCATCATCGATTGATAACATCATTAGAATACTTAGTGGATGAGAATTAAACGTCTAATTGAGTCAAAAACTGACCTAAGGGGGTGACCATAGGTTGTCACCATAAATTTGACACCCTTGATCATGAACATCAGTTGCCAAAATAGCTACACCATTGGCTATTGAATGGTATGACCATCAGTGGTGTGATAGGGAATGAAATAGCTTGAAAACCCTAATTTGAACCATAAACTATTTTGTGCTTAGCACTATAGGTTGATGCTATCAACCTGTCCCAGATCATGTTACACCTTATAAAGTTCATACACATGTTTACAAGTTCATATAGAACTGGAACAAAATAGGGAACACCACAAAATTCGTAATTCTAAACAAGCATGGTTTCTCTATGCTTAAATCAACACATTAAGACATAGACATGAACTAACAAGCTTCTAGTAAGAAAATTAAGTGAAGAATGTTATATAACTCGCCTCTATAGAGTAGGTTAGATCCCAAACAGCAAGAATCTTGAGAAAATAGTGCAAGAAAACCTTAGATTCAAATCTAAACTTGGCCAAATAGGTACTTCTCTCCACAAAGAAGCAAAATCCTAGAAAAAGATACAAGAAGGATAGATTTTTGAGTTGTAGAGCCACTTTCACCATGGAACAATAGGGTTCCGACCTGGAGGAAGGTCTAAGGAATTAGAAGAGAAAGAAAAACGAAGAAGTAAGGAAGAAAACAACTTTCCTTGGTCGAATTCCCTAGAAGATGACCTTGGAAACCCTAGGTAGGGCTAGATGGAGCCCTAGGAGACCTTCTTCTCCAAAAAGGGATTGTATTCTACCTTAGAGCAGTTGGTTCTGCATAAAAATAAAGTGGATTCGTTGATCCAGGTTAGAGGAAAGAGAAAGCAAGAATAGTTTCATATTTGGGCAATGAAGAGTTAAATATAACCCATTGATAAGGATAGAAGCAAGCATGAGGTGTAAACGTAGTTTCCCCATGTATTTATGGCCTTAAAATATTAAGAATATACAAGCACACACACAAGCAGCTCCCCCACCATCCCTATTAACCTTCTTATATTTCCTTTTTCGCAATTCCCTGCCAATCACATGATTCATTAGTTGATAGCTACTAAAAGTAGCTCATCCGTGAAGGGGTAAACCCTAAAATACCCTTGATGAAAACACCTTCAAACCATGGCTCAACTAGGAGACCCATGACTCAAAAATCTCAAGAATGATAATATAACATCTAAGGAACATAATGTATGTGAAAATTTGCAACGAAAACCCCTCAATTGGGTAAATTATAGAAAAGTCCAAAATGTACAGATAATTGCATAACTTGCTCAAATAGTGTCCAAATTGGACCAAATTTGAAAATTAAGCTTGTATGAAGATTTAAAAACATATAAACAGGTTATATTAGAGTTATAAGCATTCAATTATGGTAAATAAACTCATTCAAATCATTAAGAAAGTTCAGGGGCCTTACAACTATAAACCCCTAACAAGGATTTTGCCCCGAAATCCTACGCAAAAAGAGATGTGAATTTTCTACGCATCTCATTCTCTAGTTCCCATGTGGCTTACTCTATTCCATGATGATTTCACAAAACTTTCACTAGTATTATATCTTTTCTCTTCAACTTTTTCACCCTTCTATCCAGGATCAATACAAGACCCTCAACATAGGAGATATCCTCATCTAACTCAACCTCTACTGGTTGGATTGTATGGCCAGTATCTGGATAGAATTTACTCAAAATAGAGATGTGAAAGACATTATGCAATCTATGTAGCTCTGGTGGTAGATGAAACTTATATTCTACCTTTCCAACATGAGCTAGGATAGGGTATGGTCCCATAAATCTAGGAGCCAACTTACCATTCTTTCCAAACCTCAACACACCTTTCCAAGGAAAAATGTTAAGATATACTCCATCTCCCACTTGGAACTCAAGTGGTCTACTTCGGTTATCGACATAAGATTTTTTCCTATCTTGGGCTGCTTTGAACTGTTGTTGTATCACTTTAATCTTTTCTATAGTCTGATGTACTAGCTCAGGACCCAAAAGTTGATATTCACCTGTCTCATACCAGCAAAGAGGAGACTGACATCATCTCCCATACATAGCCTCATAAGGAGCCATATCTATGCTTCTTTGATAGCTACTATTGTATGCAAACTCTATCAGAGTTAGATGTACATCCCAACTACCAAGAAATTGTAGCACACATGCCCTCAAGAGATCCTCTAAAGTCTGAATAGTCCTTTCAGATTGGCCATCGGTCTGCGGATGAAAGTTGTGCTGAATATCAGCTGTGTTCCCATTACAAAATGCAGACGCTCCCAAAAATGACTTGTAAACTGTGGACCTCTATTAGAAACTATAGTCATTGGAATGCCATGCAGATAGACTATCTCATCAACATATATTTGTACCAATTTCTCTGTTGTAAATGTCATCTTAACTGGCAGAAAATGAGCTGACTTAGTCAATCTGTCTACTATCACCCATATGGAATCATGACCCTTGGCTGTCCTAGGAAGATCAACCACAAAGTACATAGAAATATGATCCCATTTCCACTGTGGTATTGGCAAGGGTTGTACTATCCCTATAGGCTTCTGGTGCTCAACCTTCACCTACTGACAAACTGGACATTTGGCAATGAACTCTACCGCATCACGCTTTAGACCTGGCCACCAATACATGTCTTTCAAGTTTTGGTACATCTTGGTACTTCCAGGATGCATTGCATACATGGAGGAGTGAGCCTCCTCAAGTACCATCTTCCTCAACCCATCAACATTAGGAATTACTGTCCTATTGTGGTAACAAACTGTACCATCATCTGACTCATGAAAGCCATCATACTTTTCACTGCCAATCCCTGATCGGATATTCTGTATCACGGTATCTTTCTTTTGTGCATCATGAATTTGTTGTCTCAAGGTAGGTTTCACTTGTAACTATGCCAACAATCCTGCCAGCAAGGAAACTTCTAGCTGTACATTCATATGGCAAAGAGACACTAGCATATCTCTCTTATGGCACATCAAGGAATTTAATTGTGCATTATCTATTATTGATAATGAAGATGACTTTCTACTCAATGCGTCAGCTACCACATTTGCTTTTCCTGGATAGTAGTCTATTGTGCAATCATAATCCTTAATCAGCTCTGTCCATCTCCTCTGCTACATATTCAGCTCCTGTTTTGAGAAGATATATTGTAGATTCTTGTGGTCAGTGAAGATCTGACACTTTTGTCCATAAAGATAATGTCTCCAGATCTTTAAGTCATGAACCACCACTGCAAGCTCCAGATCAAGTGTTGGGTATCTCCTCATATTTCTTAAGCTGTCACGAAGCAAAAGAAATCACATTTTTATCCTGCATCAACACGCATCCCAACCCATTCTTTGAAGCATCACAAAAGACAATATAGCCTTTTCCTTCCTCTGACAGTACTAACACCGGTGCACTAGTCAACTTTTCTTTCAAAATCTGGATGAACGTTGACACTTGTCATTCCAAGCAAAAGGAACATCCTTCCCGGTTAACCTAGTTAGGGGTAATGCTATAGAACTGAAGTCTTTGATGAACCTCCTATAGTAACCTGCCAGACCTAGGAGACTACAAATCTATGTCAGTGTCTTTGGTTGTTCCCATTCTAGTACATATTCCACTTTCTTGGGATCAAGAAAAACACCTTTTGCAGATATAACATGGCCCGGAAAAGACACTTCAGATAACCATAATTCACACTTGTTGAACTTAGCATATAGTTGATGTTGCCTCAACAAAGTCAATGCCCGGCGAAGGTGTTGCTGATGTTGTTGACTATCCTTGGAGTACATTAGGATATCATCTATGAACACGACCACACACTGATCAAGATAAGGTCTAAACACCCTATTCATTAGATCCATAAAAGTTGCAGGTACATTGGTTAGCCCAAATGGAATAACCACAAACTCATAATGACCATACCTAGTCCTAAAAGTTGACTTGGGTATTTCATCAGCCTTAATTCTCAACTAATGGTAACCTAACCTCAGGTCTATCTTTGAAAACATAGTGGCACCTCTCAGCTGATCAAAAAGATCATCAATCCTTGACAAAGGATACTTATTATTTATTGTCACCTTGTTCAACTATCTGTAGTCTATACACAACCTCATTGAACCATCCTTCTTTTTAACAAACAACACAGGAGCACCCCAAGGGGAAGTGCTCGGCCTGATAAAACCCTTCTCTAATAGTTCTTGTAACTATTTCTTTAACTCCTGCATCTCTACTGGTGCCATTCTGTATGCTGACTATGCTATGGGTTGTGTTCTAGGAACAAGATTGATCTCAAATTCAATCTCTCTAGGAGGGGGAATGCTAGGAAATTCCTCAGGAAAGACATCCTCAAATTCTTGCACCACTGGTACCTCTTAGATACTAGGACCTCCTGCCTTGGTATCCACAACATGAGCTAAGAAAGCCTCACATCCTTGTCTCATCAACCGCTCAGCTATCATAGCTGACATCAAACATGTAGGAAGAATCTTCCTATCACCCTGGAAAATCCACTATACATCTCCATCATGGAACGTCGCCACCTTAGTACTACAGTCCAAGACTACCTTGTATTTTTCCAAGGTATCCATTCCTACGATTACATCAAAACCATGCATCTCAAGTGGCAAAAGATCCACTTGAATGTTGTGTCCAGAGAAAGAAAGAACACAAGAAAGGCACACTTCCCCCAACTCGGAGGAATCAACCAAAGGAGTCTCTAGCCACAGGCTATCAGATCTAATACTAACAGGTAGATAACAACTATAAAAGAGTGTGTCGCACCCGGGTCTACTAATACATATACGAAACTAGAACTAGACATATCAGAATGAAATAACTCCATATGACCTATCATGACTCGTGGATTGACCACTACTTCTGGCTGGGTCATGGCATAGAACCTAGCTGTCACCTGCTGCTGTCCACGTCCTCTGCTCTCCTATCCTAAGGATCCTACATGAGTCTCCTGAACACGTCCTCTGCCACTACCAGTACCAAAGTGTCATTGTTGTGATCCCTGTTGATTCTGCTTTGGCTGCTGAGTCACCTCCTCAACCTTCATAGGACAAATCCATCTAATATTCCATGTCTGTCCACATTGATGACACACTCGATTATCACTATGTGGTCTAAACGGCCTTGTAACTGAGACTGATGATGAACTGTGAGCTCTTGTTGGTGGAAAACTATGACCTCTACCCCTACTCGGGGTCCACTATGATGGTGCCTATGATCTTGGTTCAGTGAAGGTTGACCTTGGTTGCGACGGTGGTGGAAAAAACCTTGGATTCTTAAAGCCTCCAGATGATTGCCCATGAAACTGCATAGGTCGCTTCTTAGCATTAGCTTCACGCTTCTCTATGGAAGACCTCTCAATCCTCCTAACAGATTCCACAAAGGTGGAAAACCTTTCCTTATTCTCTAAGGTTGATGTTGTAGTAGTCAACTCTATACTCAGACCCTTCTCAAATCTCCAGATCCTTTCCTTGTCTATTGCTTCCATCTATGGGCAGAACCTCAGAAGTTCCATAAACTTTGATTCTTACTCATTGATAGTCATAGCTCCTTGACAAATCTTCTCGAACTAAGAGATTTTATCATTTAGGTAGGTCTCTGGAAAATATCAGCTAACAAATTCCCTTCAAAACGCCTCCCATCCTATCACAACTCCTGGCCTTTTCTCCTCTTCTATGACCCACCAGTGGCCAACACTACCCTTAAACAAGTATACTGCATGCTTAACTTTGTCTTCTTCAGTGATGTTTAGGATTTTGAATGCCTTTTCCAGCTCAGTCAACCACATGTAAGTGTCTGCTGGATCAGAAGTACCTACATATTCAATCACCCTAACACGTCTAATACGTTCAAATATCTTCCCGACACCTTGGGACTCCACATTAGAGGCAGCTTCCCTAGCTTGAGGTGCTGGCACTCTGTCAGCAAGATGTGTAATTGTGGCCATCATTGGTCTAAACTTAGACTGAAACTCAGGATTGGCCATCATTGTAGGGTCTAGATGAGGCATTGTGGGCTTCTCTGGCCCTTCTTATGGCACTCTCTCATCACGTGTTTGCTTCCCTGCACCTCCTCTTGGTGCAACATAGATACTCTCAACATGTTCTTCATATCCTCCAGACATATCTGCATAAGCATAAACTATGATCAAATATGTTGGGTACATAAGAACAAACTCAAACCTAAGTCCTATGTCCTTGTAGACTCAGTAAACCTAGAGCTCTGATACCAACTTAACTGTGACACCTCATCACACTTAATGAGATTACTCAAAATATAAAACTTGATAAACTACTAATTTATCACATAGTAAAAAATGTGGAATAATTAAAACCGATTCCAACAATGTAAATAAACTCTAGAACATTTACAAAAGGTCTATCATTCCATTCTCATATACTGTAACAAGTGTTTGCATATGGGTCCAAAGACCTCAGTCACATCCTGCATACAAAAGATATTTCACATTTACATGCCATATATTTACAAACATTGGCATACTACAAAATCTCGCGTCGATATGAGTAAATCATCTAGAACACACATCCCATACCTGGACCTGAAAGTATAGGGATGACACTAGGACTCTACTACTAACATCTACAACTAACCAACCTTCTAAATCTATTGATTACCAGGTTGATTTTCTTCCACAACACGACCTCGACCTCGACCTCGTTGCCCGTGACCACCTAAAAAAATGTGGTGACCCACGAGTGAGACCCAGTCCCAACGAGAGATATAACTCTCTCCAACATATATTGATTATAACATATTAATTAACAGTAAATACATTGAGCAGTTAGGGTATTGAATAAACAATATGAATAGATTGAACAATTTAAGCATACTAAGCAGTTAAGCAAATAAGTTGTAACATCTAGAATTGTACAATTTTCATAAGTCTGCATCATGTAAGAACTATGCAGTGTAAAGACAAGACAAGGGTTAATCAACCAATGTGATACATATTAAACCATAGCAATTATACTACACAGATGGTATTACTTCTTTTATTACATTACTCTGAGGGATTTGAGAAATACCACTCAAGTCCCAACTGACCACTACTAAGTCAAAATCAATGCCATATAAGATCTAGGAAGATCCGGATTCCTAAGATCTTCTCTTCCCCCAGTTAGTACGGGTCCGCCACAATGACACATAAGGTCAAGCTGCTAACAACCTAGTCTGTCCTTGGTACAGGTCACGACACTAGTGAAAGGAGGTGGGTATGCATACCCTACCATCCGAGGTACAACCACGGTTGTCATCCAATCTTTATATATATATATATATATATATAATCACTGAGACACGACCACACCTATTCTCAAACTGAGGGCTAGGTATGACCACTGTCATCCTCCCTAACACTTGAATTCAGGATGACAACACCCCACATACTCATTAGTATGCACTTCGAGTATCCCTTAGGAATACTCGTTTCACTATCTGGCAATTTTTGACACTCAGATAGATCTATGGCACAGGGCACTACATGATTAGAGTTTCACTTAATTAGTTATGCCAATTGGGTGAATTAAGGCTAAATCATACAAATGGACATTCAAACCCTAATTCTTTTCTAACAAGAGTATATGTATAACAACTTCCTCTCAACCATGGATTCAAACATGTCCAAAGGTCGTTAAGACCATCACATTATTCATAGTAAGGCTATCATCATCATTCCATGCCTTAAAAAAGGCTCAAAAGACCATTAACACATATGTGTCCATAGATATTAACATGGCAAGGCACTATGATATTCAAATAGTACTACAATGTGGTTTCAACACAAAAATAGTGTAATTCATTATCACATTAATCATTCAAGAGGTATGATTATAACCAATCAACATCATATAATTACATTAAGGTTAGATATAACAAGCTAGATCACATGGGAGTTACACATCCATTTATTATAGCGATTTATCTAATATAACTATATGATGGCAAAGGTAAGACTACAAATTAATGGTATTGAACCATTGAATTATCTTCACTAGGACCCACATATAATTCCATGTGACTTATTCTAATCCATTGGATATTGAAGCATCCAATATTATTCATTGGATCAAGTTCATTGTTCCAGGTTATCAATTGAAGTATAAGTCTAACCATTAAATCAATTGAACCAAGGAACCATTGGTTTAAGGTTTAGTCAAATCTAAAATTACATTCCTAATTCATTATATATGGTGATGACCTGATCCAACATTAATTGTGATCATTGGGTCACCATTGGTTGTTAGATCAGTAATACATTCAGTTAACACCATTAAATATTAAGCCAATATCATCATCGATTGATAACATCATTAGAATACTTTGTGGAGGATTATTAAACGTCTAACTGAGTCAAAACCTGACCTAAGGGGGTGACCATAGGTTGCCACCATAAATTTGACACCCTTGATCATGAACATCAGTTGCCAAAATAGCAACACCTTTGGCTATTGAATGGTATGACCATCAATGGTGTGATAGGGAATGAAATAGCTTGAAAACCCTAATTTGAACCATCAACTATTTTGTGCTTAGCACCATAGGTTGATGCTATCAACCTGTCCCAGATCATGTTACACCTTAGAAAGGTTATACACATATTTACAAGTTCATATAGAACTAGAACAAAATAGAGAACATCACAAAAATTCATAATTCTAAACAAGCATGGTTTCTCTATGCTTAAATCAACACATTAAGGCATAAACATGAACTAACAAGCTTCTAGTAAGCAATATAAGTGAATAATGTTACATAACTCACCTCTATAGAGTAGTTCAGATCCAAAACAGCAAGAATCTCGAGCAAATATGGCAAGAAAACCTTGGATTCAGATCTGAACTTGGCCAAATAGGTACTTCTCTCCACAATGAAGCAAAATCCTAGAAAAAGATACAAGAAGGATAGATTTTTGAGTTGTAGAGCCACTTTCACCATGGAACAGCAGGGTTACACCTGGAGGAAGGTCTAAGGAAGGAGAATAGCAAGAAAAATGAAGAAGGAAAGAAAAAACAACTTGCCTTGGTCGAATTCCCTAGAAGATGACCTTGGAAACCCTAGGTAGGGCTAGATGGAGCCCTAGGAGACCTTGTTCTCCAAAAAGGGGTTGTCTTCTACCTTAGAGAAGTTGGCTCCATAGAAAAATAGAGTGTATTCGTTTCTCTAGGTTATAGGAAAGAGAAATCAAACATAGTTTCGTATTTGAGCAAGGAAGAGGTAAATATAGCCCATGAATAAGGATAGAAGCAAGCATGAGGTGTAAAAGTAGCTTCCTCATGTATTTATGACCTTAAACAATTAAGAATATACAAGAAAACACACAAGAAGCTCCCCCATCATCTCTATTAACCTTCTTAGATTCCATTTGTCGAAATTTCCAGCCAATCACATAATTCATTAGCTGATAGCTACTAAAAGTAGCTCATCCGTGAAGGGGTAAACCCGAAAATATCCTTGATGAAAACACCTTCAAACCTGGCTCAAATAGGATCACCATGGCTCAAAAATCTCAAGAATGATAATATAACATCTAAGGAACATAATGTATGTGACAAATTGCAAAGAAAACCCCTCAAATGGGTAAATTGCAGAAAAGTCCAAAATGTACAAAAAATTGCATAACTTGCTCAAACAATGTCCAAATTGGACCAAATTTAAAACTTAAGCTTGTATTATGATTTCAAAAACATATAAAAAGGTTATATTAGAGTTATATTCAACTCAATAATAAAGTTCAGGGGCCTTACAGCAGTTGACGCTGTAGCTCTAAGCATAGATGCCTATATACCCTGGCATGCTCTTTTGCAGATTGACACAAGATGTGTGATAGAATAGATTTTTTGGCTTAATTCTGAGGACGGAATTTATTTTAAGTTGTGTAGGATGTGATAGAGTGGAATTTTAGAATCCCAAAATGTCCAATTATACAAGTGAAGTCATACATGTTGAGTTGTTTTGAGGATCCCAAATGTTTTGGTAATTTTGGAGTGTTGATTGGGGTTTATATAATGATTAGGACCATAAGTTTATGCCTATGTGAGGAATTTAATTGGATTTTCAAAGTTGAGTTTTGGCACCAAATTCATGCACAAGGTACCTTGAGTAGAAAGGAAGCTACAGTTAAACTCTGGTGGCATTTGGATGTTCCTAGAGGGAGTTAGTGAGGTTTGATATTTGAGAAATAATGTGCTTGATTGATGGGTAATAGACCTAAGTGCAACAATCTAAGCCTAAGCTAAGTTGTGTCACGCGCCCCTTATTTGTGGGTGGGCTGCATGGAGGTTTTGTAGCCATAGATCTGAGAACCAGTCGCTAGGACTGCCTGCTCCAGTGAGCCATGGATCCGGTCCTTTAATGGGCCTATTGTATCTATTGGATGTAGATTGGACGGCTCTGATCTCATCTCTAAGATCCGGCTTTGGAGGGGTAATGTAGAAGTGGGACGAGCAACCGTTCACACATCCATGATCTTTGATAGTGGGGTGTTTGGTGCTAGAAACTGGGTGGTTGACCTCGTCTAAGCAATTACTTCCATCCTGGCCTTGATATCACATCTTTTGGTGAAGTAGAAAGAGAGAACGAGTCCCAGTCTGGCGTTGTCTCTCAACAACCGTGAGCAGGTGGTAGCCAGCAGTAGAGAAGAGAGCTAGAAGGGGATTTTTGGAGGAAGATGGAGAAGGCTAAAGCAATGCTCAGGTTCAGGAGAGTCCAACCCCATGATTTCCGTGGACTATCTAGGTGGCTATGGGAGTCAACCAACCTCAGTTGGGCGGAGATGAGCCTGGAGCTAGGGGATGGTGCTTCAGGTCCTTTCAATACAATCTATGAGTGCTCTTTGGTCTCTGGTAGTCCCTCGGAGCTAGTCAAACCAGAAGGGGGTCGAGAAAGGGATCCAGAGGCAAGATCCCTCTTTTACTCAGCCGTGGAGGACCCTCATGTCCGGTGAGCTCGTGGTCGCGGAGCTCCAGAGGAAAACCTGGAGAGTAGATCAGTCGCGAAGGTCATTGCGAAGTCTTCAGAACTGAGGCTGGCCTTCGGAGCTGAAGAGGAGCACCGCAATGCGGCTTCTTGCTCACCGGAGTTCCCCTGCGCGGCGGCGCCTGCTTGGGACCAAGCCAGAGTTGCGAGCCGAATGAAAGGCAGAGCCCGACCAGGCAAATAGATCCGAGGATCTGTGGATCCAGTCCCAAGATTCGGACCGGGTCCCAGCAGAACAGAGGAGCAGCACCCTCAATTGCTGATGCAAGGAGCCACGTGGCGACACACCATTGGCTACAAAAGGTAATAATTTAGTAAATGCTCAGTTCGTATATAATTCCTAGTAATTAGCTCTGATGTCAGAAAAATATAAATAAGGTACCAAAATTCTCAAAAAAATGGTTAGAATAATATGGAACCATAAAATCAGTATTTTTTATGCACTAATATCAAGGATATCATGTAAGATTTGTAATGCTTGTTTACTAGATACTAAATACCAAACAATGGCCTAAAATTATGAGAAAATACCAGTAAATCATAAATCATGTTTAGAATCCATATGATGTCAGTAATTGTGATGTTGATACACGAAATTATGTAATTTGCTTTATATGGCTAATTAGGGCTAATAAGACTAAATAAAATGCAATAAATGCACACATGCTCAATAAATGATGAAATTTACAGAGTAAGCTCATATCAGTATATGGAACCTCAGTTTTAATTATGAGATCACGATGATTCACGAAATCCATGTTATATGAAGATGAACCTTGAAACATGTGATGAAACCCTAATTTGAGTAATACATGTAACTTAGGGTTAATATGTATAAATAATGATATGGAATCTGATATTTAGATTATGTATCCTAATCTAGAACATAACATCAGTAACATAAATCCCACATAAGGATGAAGATAAGACAAGTAATAATGTATATATCCTAATGAGATAGGCAAACCCAAAAAATGATATAAATAGGGTTAATGATGATGCGAACCTGATGATCGTATGTGATCTTATCTTTATCAGGGTTTGACCTGGGATACATAGTTGACATGAGGAATATGATGATTAGGATATCTCTTTGGAAGGTATGCCATTACCTCTTACTTGGCTTATTATACAATATGCTTGTGTTATATGTGTACTAGAATACTTGGCATATGATATTGGATGAGTGATTGTTTTTGTATGATATCTTGCTTGATTTTCCATATTTATGGCTATGAACACATGAAACATAATATATCAGTTCCATTATATGAAAGCAGTATATCTCTTTGGTAAGCATAGTGCTAGTGAGTGATCTATCTCTTTGGTAAGCAGATCACATGTACAATGATCTATCTCTTTGGTAAGCAGATGATGAGGCCTAGATGCATCTATCCCACTAGTAGGAAGATGCACAAGCAAATAATGGAAAATGAGCTTAAAATATGTGTTCTCTTTTGTTAATGAACATCTTTGTGCAAGTATACACTTTTTCTTATATTTGTTTATTACTGCCAAGTATTAATTTTATCTTATTGCCAAGATATGATGAGAGGTATATAAAAGACACGTAGGCGTACTCAGTACAATATTCTTGAATATTGTGTTGACATGTGCCGCATGTAATCTTTTGTTTAGGTTGTGGTTATGCTCTTGAAGATCTAAGATAGTGAGAGTTGTGTGGTGAGCTGATGTACAGGTGGACATGTTGTCTTAAGATCCTATAGTTTAGTGGTAGTACATGTATATGTATAAGTTTGTTGTTCAATATGTAATATCAAATGTTGTAACAATTCATGTTGTAATTATATGTTGAATGGTGAACATGTGTGTATGGTTTTATTATTGTTCATGTACATGTGCTATTGATTGTTTCCTTCTGACTCCCTTGATTTTCTTATTCTTAGCCTAGTGTGGGGTGTTTAAATTGGGATTCTCACTGAGGTGAGGTTTCAATTTGGATGTCACACATCATATTAAGTTTTAGAAAATCCGGGGACGTCACAAGATGTCACTGCCAGTGGTCTCATACTGATTGAGATAGTTGAGGTCATGGAAACTGACTCTCCCATTGACCTTGTATGGCACCTAATTGTGAGAAGTTTGTTGTAGGTTGGAGATGAACGAGGTATACTTCATCTAATTAGGGCATAAGTGTGATTGTTAAATATGTAGCCATGTAGCATATTTACTTAAGGATTGAATACAGAAAACATTGTTTGATGCATAATTCAGTTATACATCTTAGCTTGATAGATGTCATTTATGTTCCTTTACATTCCTTGTAAAGTAGATATATGGTTTGTTATTCTACCATGGGTAGATGCATCTCTTTCTTAAGCAAAGAGATTACTTTATCCTGTTCATACAATGAATAATCCTACCTATTAATATAAAAGAACCCCTACTCAATTTTATAATATTTATCTGCAATAATAATATGGTCGGTGGAGAGTTATATCTCTTGATGGGACAGTTGTCTCGCCCCATGGGATCCATAATTTTTAGGTGGACGTGCACAAGGCGGTGGAGACCTTACTGTAGAGGTGAAGCAACAGATGAGGTAGCAGTGATAGCTCAGGTTGAGTGTACTATCTGTTGTGTCTTGTAGATTGAAGTCCTATGTGTCGTCTCTGTACTCTCAGGTCCTTGGAGTCTATTTGTAATGGTTTCATGAACGATATGAGGATTTTGGCTTGTATGCCTTGAGGTTTTATGTTGCTTCAGTATATGTGTTGATAGAGAAATTTTTATATGTTGTCCTCCGCACCACTAGCTTGGTTTACGAGGACTCCCGAATCCATATGATATCGGCCTGGCCTGAGCTGATATGAATTGTCTGAAATAGCATGCTTTTAGGCAATAGTAGCCTTAGACATCTATATGATTTATCTTTAGGGACCTTAATAATTTCAACTAGTCTCCCAGGTGTAATGACTTGTTTGAGGGTGGATACCCAATATAGTTCCCTTATGTCCCATAGAACCACATGTTTGGATAGTTATCCCTAGAACCTGGACTTTGAAGTTTGGTGTTTAGTAAGCAATTAGAGTGCACAGTGAAGCATGATGGATCTTGTATATGGTTTAGTTAGACTCACCCTTTTTACTCTAGATTAGTTTGGCTTGTGATCGCCCCAGAAGCGAGTCAAAACTTTTAATTTTATAACCCAAAACCTTTGAGGACGCCCGCAACTTTATTATGGGATCAAAGTAGATATATGGGGTCGAACATAGGGACGTGGTGACGTTTAGGATACCACAGATTTCATTCTTTAGTCAGATAAGACAAAAATGATAGTCGATAAAAAAGGGGTGCTAGAACTAGTCTAGTGGGTTGTTACGAATTAAAACAAAACAAAGAAAAGAAAAGAAAACAAAACAGAGCTCATGGTTCTACTAATTAGAGGAAGAGAATTCCTAGCTATGTAACCACAAATGGGTCAGTCTACTTGCTAAAGGAAAAGTACATATACATGCCCAGATCAGGCTAAATAGCCAAGAAGGAGCTAACTAGCCATAGACAAGCATGGTTAGCACTGAGCAAAGATGGATGAACATCATTTGTACAAAAAATAAATGAATGTAGTAGAATGAAAAAGAAGAAGAAATAGATATAGCTCATAGAGGAGAGGTGGCTCTCGCTCCTCAGCCTCCATGCAGGCCAGATCTTGTCCTTTGGTTCTTCTCTTCATCCTTCTGTACTCCTCGGTCCTCTCTCTCTCAGATCTACTGCTCTGAACAATAGCCTGGTGGAGGTGTGAGAATGTCTGTGGAGACTGATCTTCTCTCTCCTCAACTTCCTCCTTTGAAGATCGTAGACCAGTGGTGGAGGATGGTGGTGAAGTGGATCTTCTCTCTCCTCAGTGGTGAGGATGAACATGGCACACATCTTCTCTCTCCTCAACTTCAACCCTTGGGGAGAGTAGATCTGAGATGGAGATGGAGGAAAGAGAGTGTGGATGCTGGTGGCTGTTAGAGCATGTAGACTGAGTGCCTTGGTCCTCTCAGACCTTGGGATGCTCTCATGGGGCTCTGGCTCCAATCCAGCAGCCTTTCGACGTTCAGACTAGCCCCTTTGAGAGTGGGGGTGCTGGTCTATTTATATACCTGGATAGGCACGTAGCATGTGTCTTGCACGTGATGACTATGTTAAGTCGGTGGCCAAGAGATCTAGATCTCACTCGATGTATTTTGAGACCTCGGTCACGGTCTTGTATTTGGCTTCCTAACCGTAGTTTGTTCACTCCGTTGGAGGTCGCGATGTCTTCCCTTGGGGCCGCGGTTGTCATTCTCCGACCCCTGTTCGCGGTCTTTGGCTACCGCAGGCGCAGTTTGGCATGACTGCGAGCACGGTCTCACTACCCTAGGTCGCGGTCTGCTTGCTTATGCTCTCTGGTTGCGGTTGTCGTCCTTTGGTCGCGATGCTTCTGTGCGGTCGAGGTCAGTAGGGATCAGCCAGGAGATGGTCGCGGTGAGACAGCCTGTAGTGTGGATGATGGCGGGAAGGTGTTGGTGAGGGATGATGGCACTGAGGATGGGAGGGCGGAGTGGAGGTAGACTGCAGATGGGAAAAAGGACTGTCGTGACCATGGTCGAAGGCATCACGGCCACAGTTGCTACAAGGTGTGATCGCGGTCAGTGGGGAGGATCGTTGTGTGGTTGTCTCCTGATCGGTGGTGATTGTGGAGGTGGATGATCTTGAAGAATGGAACCACAGGCGCAATGGCTTGAGAAACCGCGACCTCGGTATTATAGAGCCAGGTCGCGATTAGAGGCACTGAGCGTAGCTCGCAATCTTGAGCAGGTAGATGTCGATGAGGGAGGAGGTCGCAGTCTTGATTGGAAAACTGTGGGTTGTGGTTCTTGGACACCGCGACTGCATTGTGAGGGGGGTGAGCGAGGTTGCGATGTTGGCGGGTGGTCGCATTCTTTGGATGGCGTTGCTGTGACTGTTGGAAGGAGACCGCGATGTAGATGCCACCGTGGGTGGAGAGAGAAGAGGAGGTTGTGGGAGGCATCACAGGCGTGGCTGGCGAGGAGGAAGAGAGGTCATGGTAGGGCAGTGCTGTTGGTCATGGTTGGAGGGGGTGACGTGGGTCGCGGTGTTTAGGGGATAACCGCGACCACAATTTTATGGTAGAGAGAGGGTGAATCACAATTGTTTGAAGGTGAGGGCAGCAGAGATATTAACCGCAATCATGATTAATTATAGTTAGCAGAAGAAGATGTTCGTGATTTGTCTGTATGGGTCATGGTCTCTGCTGGATACGTGTCCAAGTTGTTAGGGTTTAGAGGGTAGGGGATAGCGTGGAGCTAGCCAGTAGTGCAACAAATAAAAGGGCCGGCCTTGGTTGACTTGAATAGGCAAGGACCCCATTAGTAGATGGGCCTAGAGATTGGACCCATGTACTCCAAATTGGGCCTGAACAACAAAATAAATACCATTAAAATGGTGATGAGATCAATTAGGTTTAGCATGGATGTATAAGGAGAATTAGTCAATGAAAGCAATTGATCATAGCTAAAATCGGCCCAATATGGTGACTCGGAAAAAGATGAGAAAGTATTTGTCATTAGAAGATATAGCAAATAACACAATTTATTGGGCCTCAGAGAGAGAGAAAACATGGAGAAAGATGTCATCTAAGTTCGGCCTACTAGTCTCAAAACTGGCTAGATTGGCTACTTTATGGGCTAGCTAGTAATCTTATTTAAGCAAATAAGAAAAGAACTAAAAATGAGCAAAAGAGTGCATATTAGGACCAAAGTGACATGAAACCATAGATGAAATGCATAGATAATATACGTATATTTGGGTGTTATCAGCTTGGTAGGTCAAACCTTTTAAGGGGAGGAAAGTAGTTGATTTGATGATGTTTGGGTAGTTATATTTTGAGGATTAAATCTTTTCCAAGAGGATGGAGTCATGTAACAAACTAAAATCTAGCTAATCTAACTTTAGAAACCCTAACTCCCTAATTAGGAATTTAGTGTGCTTGAATCCTTAGTTTTGACCAAACAAGTTATAGTTATAACCACATGTTTCTTGGTATCCAAAAGAACATATAACGATCATCTAATGAATAGTTCATAGGTTTGAACCCTAATAAATATCTAATGCACATAATAAGAGTAACTTACATTTTAATACTGATAGTGGATAAGCAAGATGTTGCCCATGTCATAAACTAATAAACCCTAATGATATGATGGACAAGATAATTGTAATCTAACCTTGGACTTAATGCATCCTAAGAAGGTATAGGTGAAGAATAATGATCATGTTAGCCTAAACCATAAGTTGTAATAATCTAACCTTAACCTATACATCCTTAATGACATTCATAATACATTAGTGTCACTAGGTGTCATAATCAGATAACATACTTTAATACACATAAATCATAGATTAATTAGGTCATCAATATGAAATACATATCACCTTGTTCTCTAATACACACATAATTAATCATCTAATTACTTAGTATGTGAATCAAATCATTAATATGTAATATGTCCCACCTTGATCATTAAAATATATATAATGACTTCAGTATGGATAAGAAGTAATTGATTCACACAAATGTTCATAATCAATAATAAGAAGTGAATCAATATGAGAGAGTGATTAATGATGACATTAATGTGAGAAAGAACGGTAAAATAACAATATCTGATATAAATAAATAAGTAAGTAATGTGACATTATTTGGATTAATTATAACAAATTGGATAAAATGTCCTATTTCATATAAAATAATCTAATACAATTGATAATGCAGTTTAAATTTAAATTATTAAAGATAATGGTCAGATATAATAATGCATATTAAGATAAGTTAGTATAACTCTAGTTGTGCTAAAATTCATAATGAGATAAATAAGAAATATATAGGGTTTGTGCATAATAATGAAATATAACTCTTTTGGAAACAAAATAAATATGACATGACACAATTAAAAGAATAATAATGATAATGTAATATCCTAATGAACATAATTCTAATAAGCCAAAAAATTTAAAAAGAAATCATAAAAGTGAAACCTTTAGGGGATCCATGAGAACCTGACCTATGTGGAGTTGCTTGAGAAGATTCTGAACTCCCAAGTTAATCATTTGAAAAACAAGGAGTTTAAGTTAGTAAAAGTTTTGGTCGAAGTTTAACAGATTCAACCTGTGAGTTTAATGGTGAGATGTTGCATACTCACCCTTCTCACTTTGATTTATATGTTGAGGATGAAATCCTCTTTGAGGAGTGGAGTGCTGTAACATACCGAAACTTTGATATATTCTCTTTTTGGCCCTTTCCCAATACTTTCGTATCATTTCTATCCTTTTTGGCCTTGATGCTTAAATATTGAAATTTATAGTGTTTTCGTAAACATTTGTTCAATAATTATACCAATGGAAGGGTTTATGCACAAATACCTCAGTGAAATCTTATTTAAGGATCTAAAATGTAAAGTCACCACTTTAGTAGAACAATGGTTTATTAATTTGTGCTAGAAGTGCAAGGCCCTAAACCTTGATTAGTGTATTAAACAAGCTTAATTACCATAATTAAGTGATATAAACCTTAATATAACTTTTTGATGTTATTTTAAAACATAAAATGAGCCTAAGTTTCAAATTTGGTTCGATTTGGATGTTGTTTGTGCAAGTTATGCAATTTTAGGTACATTCTGAACTTTTATGCAATTTACCCAATTGGGAGGTTTTCTTTGCACATTATCACCTGAATTTTATTCCTTAGACATTCTCTTACCATTATCAATATTTTTAACCATGGGGAACCTAGTTTCATGTTGGTTTGAAGGTGTTACTTTCCAAGGGCATTATAGGGATTACCCTCTTTATAAATGTGCTTATCTTTAAAAGCTACCAACTAATGGGGTTATTTCTTTGTTTGAAGGACGGTGGAGATGGCCTATAATGATTTAGGGTCTCTTGGGACTGACCTTTTGTATACAAGAAGATTCTATGAGCTTTCCTCTTTCATGGCCATGAAGCCCTAGCCTAAGGACACATGGAAAGTCCCATAGACACCTCATACTTGCCCCCTTCTTTATATAGTCATGCCTACCCCTTCCCACCTCCCAATCCAAAAAGCAATCCACTCCTTCTCTTTCCCACTGGTTAGAGCATCATCCTTTCTATGTTTGGCAATGAAGTTGTTGTTGCAAGGTAAAAGAGGGTGCCTACCTTGGTGAAGAAGGCTCCTAGGGTTCCAAATTTCTCTATTTAGGATTTCTTAAGCTCCTCCTTGGTGATTTTGACCAAAACTAGTAATAATCCTCCTTTTCTTCCCTATTTTCATTCTGTTAATATTCCTCCCACCTTCTTACAGGTCATAACCATGGCCTTCCATGGTAAAACTCCACCTAGAACCCTAAAACATCTCATCTCCATGCTCTTTTGCTAGGGTTTGCACCTCTAAAGTGGAGAAGGTGATCTTTGCTCAAGAAAGGAGCTTTGCTTAGAGAAACCAAACCTTTTAATCTCAGTATCCTTTATGTTTAGACCTTATTACCTTCTTAGAGGAAAGTTTTGTTAACCCCTTTCTCATATATTGCTCAGTACATGCTTAAAACTCATACTTCTATGTTTAAAATCGATGATTTCCATCTCTTTTTACCATGTTCTTCTAGGGTTTTGGTTTCTTATTGTTTTACCTTCTCTAGAAGCTCTAGTTTGGTTACCTATGCAACTTCAATTCTGATCTTGGGTCAAATGGTGTTTTCTCCCTGTCCTTCTCTCTTCAATTATCTCGATCGGTTTGATGATGTGGCAATTTCCTATTGGTTAATAATTAAAAATTTATATATGCTAAACCGCTTATCCAAATTTGACAAATAAATATGTTTTGGAATTGGAAAATTAATATATATCTAATAAAAATATTTTCAATGTCTTATTTCATGATTTGACGAAGGGTTATTTTTGTAAAAAGAATTTAATGCATAAAATCCATAAAAATTACATCTTAATCATCATAAGTCCAGAATTAACATAAAAATGTGTTTTCTTCATTAGGAAAACCTAATAAGTTAATTGGTGATATTTTTAAAAGAAAATTCCAAATTTTGCTCAAAAGTTCTGAAATTAGGGTTTCTATACATTAATGTGGATTATGTACTCTAATACATGTTAATACATTGAACTTGGACTCAATTAAAGTGGTAAAAGTTAGTAATTAATATCAGTAAGAGAGGTATGTGAATTTACACCTTAAGTTGGGAATAATCATGCCTTAACCTATTTTTCTATAATGAGGCTTTATTAAACCCTATTTCATATACACTTGAATATTTTGCTATACTTGCCTCATAAATCAGTTTTGAAACATTATTCTTGGGTCTTGGTACCCCACTGCCATGCTTATTGATTCATATAATTAATCTTGCCATGAATACTTTTTCTAGCATGTGGATTTATGTTCTATTTAAAATAAAGTCGCAGTACTTATGTACAACCACCCACAGAGGGCATGTAAATAATCGCCCCGGGGAATGTCTTATTCTCCCCATATTATTGTAGGTGACTGGGAATGTCTTATTCTCCCCTCACTGAAGGTTAGAGGTCCGGTAGGTACCTCAACCCTACTTAGTTATATAGACATAATTATCTTACATGCAAATCCTTTTTGATATAATTGTTAATGGCAAGTTTCTTTTGAATGTAGCATCATACTTTTCAAATCTTCATCTTATGATGAAAACTAGACTTTATTTACATGTTTTCTTTTTCTTGATATCCTATTCATTTGTTGGCACATACTTTCTTTTTCTTTCCCTTTTGCTGGGTGTTTTCCCAACCACCCAGGTGTTGAGCAAGGTGATGGATAAGACAAGGAAGATCTTAGCTTTTGGCTTGGACTCAGTTGATGGAGATGTTACTTGGAGACAAGATTGTAGTAGTTTAGACTTCCCTCTATCTAGATCCTTATTGTGTGTCTTGATGTAAACCCTAATAGGAGAATTTAATGTATTTTGTAAACCTTTTATCAAAATTGAACATAGTCAATTATTTTTTTATTCCGCTACTTTCTAATGGTATTTTGTATACCAATGTTTAATAAATTTGGAAAATTTATACCCATTCCATCATACCTATGAGAGTGTTAGGAATGGATGTAAATTCTTTAAATTTTTATTAAAGGGGTGATTTCACTCTTTTACATCATGGTATCAGAGCCCATGGTAGTCAGAACATGACTATTTCAATTTTATCTCCCGAGTTAGAGTACCTGCCTTACCTTTAAGTGACATGATTGCCTTAGAGTTGATCAATAGATGATGAAGGGTTTATTTAGGATCATATAGTTTCACATTAAATAATGATGAATAAATTCCTAAAATACTTATAACTAAAAGATGCATAAGTAACCATAGTAACTTGAGGTTGTTTAGCTTGGCCTTTAGGCAGCTACTAGGACATGAAGTTGAAGGAAAATGTGTCAAGAAAGGATCATGGTTCAGGGGCTGGCAAGATTTTCCTCCACACCACTAGCTTGGTTTACGAGGACTCCTGAATCCATATGATATCGGCTTGGCCTGAGCTGATATGAATTGTCTGAAATAGCATGCTTTTAGGCAATAGTAGCCTTAGACATCTATATGATTTATCTTTAGGGACCTTAATAATTTGAACTAGTCTCCAAGGTGTAATGACTTGTTTGAGGGTGGATACCCAATATAGTTCCCTTATGTCCCATAGAACCACATGTTTGGATAGTTATCCCTAGAACCTTGACTTTGAAGTTTGGTGTTTAGTAAGCAATCAGAGTGCACAGTGAAGCATGACAGATCTATGGTTTAGTTAGACTCACCCTTTTACCTCTAGATTAGTTTGGCTTGGTAGGTAAAATCTTTTAAGGGGTGGAAAGTAGTTGGTTTGATCATGTTTGGGTAGTTATATTTTGAGGATGAAATCTTTTTCAAGGGGATGGAGTCATGTAACATACTGAAATCTAGCTAATCTGACTTTAGAAACCCTAACTCCCTGACTAGGAATTTAGTGGGCTTGAATACTTAGTTTTGACCAAACAAGTTATAGTTGTAACCAAATGTTTCTTGGTATCCAAAAGAACATATAACGACCATCTAATGAATAGTTCATATGTTTGAACCCTAATGAATATCTAATGCACATAATAAGAGTAACTCACATTTTAATACTAATAGTGGATAAGCATGATGTTGCCCATGTCATAAACTAATAAGCCCTAATGACATTATGGGCAAGATAATTTTAATCTAACCTTGGACTTAATGCGTCCTAATAAGGTATAGGTGAAGAATAATGATCATGTTAACCTAAACCCTAAGTTGTAATCATCTAACCTTAACCTATACATCCTTAATGACATTCATAATACATTAGTGTCACTAGGTGTCATAATCAGATAACATACTTTAATACACATAAATCATAGATTGATCATGTCATAGATATGAAATGCATATCACCTTGTTCTCTAATACACACCTAATTAATCACCTAATGACTTAGTATGTGAATCGAATCATTAATATGTAATATGTCCCACCTTGATCATTAAAATATATATAATGACTTCAGTATGGATAAGAAGTTATTGATTCACACAAATGTTCATAATCAATGATAAGAAGTGAATAAATATGAGAGAGTGATTAATGATGACATTAACATGAGAAAGAACGGTAAAGTAACAATGTCTTATATATATAAGTAAGTAATGTGACATTATTTGGATTAATTCTAACAAATTGGATAAAATGTCCTATTTCATACAAAATAATATGATACAATTGATAATGGAGTCTAAATCAAAATTATTAAAGATAATGGTCAGATATAATAATGCATATTAAGAAAATTTAGTATAACTCAGGTGTGATAAAATTCATAATGATATAAATAAGAAATATATTCGGTTTGTGCATAATAATGAAATATAACTCTTTTGGAAACAAAATAAATATGACATGACACAATTAAAAGAATAATAATGATAATGTAATATCCTATGAATATAATTCTAATAAGCCAAAAAATTTAAAAAGAAATCATAAAAGTGAAACCTTTAGGTGATCCATGAGAACCTAACCTATGTGGAGTTGCTTGAGAAGATTCTGAACTCCCAAGTTAATGATTTGAAAAGCAAGGAGTTTAAGTTAGTAAAAGTTTTGGTGGAAGTTTAACAGATTCAACCTGTGAGTTTAATGGTGAGATGTTGCACACTCACCCTTCTCACTTTGCTTTAGATTTCGAGAATGAAATCCTCTTTGAGGGGTGGAGTGCTGTAACATATTGAAACTTCGATATATTATCTTTTTGGCCCTTTTCCAATATTTTCGTATGATTTCTATCCTTTTTGGCATTGATGCTTAAATTGTGAAATTTATAGTGGTTTGGTGAACATTTGTTCAATAATTATACCAATGGAAGGGTTTATGCACAAATGCCTCAGTGAAATCATATTTAAGGATCTAAAATGTAAAATCACCACTTTAGTAGAACAATGGTTTATTAATTTGTGCTAGAAGTGCAAGGCCCTAAACCTTGATTAATGTATTAAACAAGCTTAATTACCATAATTAAGTGCTATAAACCTTAATATAACTTTTTTATGGGATTTGAAAACATATAATGAGCCTAAGCTTCAAATTTGGTTCGATTTAGATGTTGTTTGTGCAAGTTATGCAATTTTAGGTACATTCTGGACTTTTATGCAATTTACCCAATTGGGAGATTTTCTTTGCAAATTATCACCTGAATTTCATTCCTTAGATATTCCCTTACCATTCTCGATATTCTAAACCATGGAGCACCTAGTTGCACCTTGGTTTGAAGGTGTTACTTTTGCAAGGGCATTATAGGGATTACCCACTTTATAAATGTGCTTATCTTTAAAAGCTATCAACCAATGGAGTTATTTATTTGTTTGAAGGACGGTGGGGATGACCTAGAATGCTCCAGGGGATCTTAGGACTGACCTTTGGTATACAAGAAGAGTCTATGAGCTGTCCTCTTGCATGGCCATGAAGCCCTAGCCTAAGGACACATGGAAAGTCCCATAGACACCTCATACTTTCCCCCTTCTTTATAAAGTCATGCCCACCCCTTCCCACCTCCCAATCCAAGAAGCAATCTTCTCCTTCTCTTCACCACAGCTTAGAGCATAATCCTTTCTATGTTTGGCCACGAAGTTGCTGTCCCAAGGTAAAAGAGGGTGCCTACCTTGGTGAAGAAGGCTCCTAGGGTTCCAAATTTCTCTATTTAGGATTTCTTAAGCTCCTCCTTGGTGATTTTGTCCAAAACTAGTAAGAATCCTACTTTTCTTCCATGTTTTAATGTTTTTAGTATTCCTCCCACCTTCTTTCAGGTCATAACCATGGCCTTCCATGGTAAAACTCTACCTAGAACCCTAAAACATCTCATCTCCATGCTCTTTTTCTATGCTTTGCACCTCTAAAGTGGAGAAGGCGATCTTTGATCAAGAAAGGAGCTTTGCTTGGAGCAACCAAACCTTCTAATCTTGGGATCCTTTATGTTTAGACCTTCTTACCTTCTTAGAGGAAAGTTTTGTTAACCCCCTTCTCATATATTGCTTAGTACATGCTTAAAACGCATACTTCTATGTTTAAGGTTTTGGTTTCTTATTGTTTTACCTTCTCTAGAAGCTCTAGTTTGGTTACCTATGCAACTTCAAATCTGATCTTGGGTAAAATGGTGTTTTCTCCCTCATCCTCTCTCTTCAATTATCTCAACCGGTTTGATGATGTGGCAATTTCCTATTGGTCAAGATTGAAAAATTCATATCTTCTAAACCGCTTATGTAAATTTGACAAATAAATATGTTTTGGAATTGGAAAATTAATATCTATCTAATAAAAATATGTTCAATGTCTGATTTCATGATTTGATGAAGGGTGGTTTTTGTAAAATGAATTTAATGCATAAAATCCATAAAAATTACATCTTAATCATCATAACTCCAAAATTAACATTAAAATATGTTTTCTTTATCAGGAGAACCTAATGAGTTCATTGGTGATATTTTCAAAATCTGAATTTTGCTAAAAAGTTCTGAAATTAGGGTTTCTATACGTTAATGTGCACTATGTATTCTAATACATGTTAATACATTAAAAATAGGCAAAGTGGAACTTGGACTCAATTAAAGTGGTGAAAGTTAGTAATTGATATCAGTAAGAGAGGTATGTGAATTTACACCTTAAGTTGAGAATTATTGTTCCTTAACCTATTTTTCTATAATGAGACTTTATTAAACCCTATTTCATATACCCTTGAATCTTTTGCTATACTTGCCTCATAAATCGGTTTTGGAACATTATTCTTGGGTCTTGGTACCCCACTGCCATGCTTATTGATTCATATAATTATTATTGCCATGACTACTTTTTCTAGCATGAGGATTTATGTTCTATTTAAAATAAAGTAGCGGTACTTATGTACAACCACCCACAGAGGGCATGTAAATAATCGCCTTGGGGAATGTCTTATTCTCGCCATAGTATTCTAGGTGACTGGGAATGTCTCATTCTCCCCTCACCTAAGGTTATAGGTCTGGTAGGTACCTCAAAACTACTTAGTTAGATAGACATAATTGTCTTACATGCAAATCCTTTTTGATATAATTGTTAATGGAAAGTTTTTTTTTAATATAGCCTCATACTCTTGAAATCTTCATCTTATGATGAAAACTAGCCTTTATTTATATGTTTTCTTTTTCTTCGTATCCCATTCATTTTTTGACACATACTTTTATTTCCTTTCCCTTTTGCTGGGTGTTTTCCCAACCACCCAGGTGTTGAGCAAGGTGATGGATAAGACAAGGAAGATCTTAACTTTTGGCTTGGACTCAGTTGATGGAGATGTTGCTTGGAGGCAAGATATTAGTAGTCTAGACTTCCCTCTATCTAGATCTTGATTGAGTGTCTTGATGTAAACCCTAATGGGAGAATTTGATGTATTTTTGTAAACCTTTTATCAAAATTGAATATAGTCAGTTATTTTTTTTATTCCACTGCTTTCTAATGGTCTTTTGTATACCAATGTTTAATAAATTTGGAAAATTTATGCCCATTCCATCATACCTATGAGAGTGTTTGGAATGGATGTCAATTCTTCAAATTTTTAGTAAAGGGGTGATTTCACTCTTTTACATCATGGTATTAGAGTCCACGGTAGTCGGAACCTGACTATTTCAATTTTGTCTCCCTAGTTAGAATACTTGCCTTACCTTTAAGTGACATGATTGCCCTAGAGTTGATCAATAGATGATGAAGGGTTGATTTAGGATCCTATAGTTTCACAATAAAATAATGATGAATAAATTCCTAAAATACTTATAACTAAAAGATGCATAAGTAACCATAGTAACTTGAGGTTGTTTAGCTTGGCCCTTAGGCAGCTACTAGGACATGAAGTTGAAATCAAAGGTGTCTAGAGAGGATCAGGGTTCAGGGATTGGTAATATTTTCCTCCGCACCACTAGCTTGGTTTACGAGGACTCCCAAATCCATATGATACCAGCCTGTCATGAGCTGATATGAATTGTCTAAAATAGCATGCTTTTAGGCAATAGTAGCCTTAGACATCTATATGATTTATCTTTAGGGACCTTAATAATTTGAACTAGTCTCCTAGGTGTAATGACTTGTTTGAGGGTGGATACCCAATATATTTTCCTTATGTCCCATAGAACCACATGTTTGGATAGTTATCCCTAGAACCTGGACTTTGAAGTTTGGTGTTTAGTAAGCAATCAGAGTGCACAGTGAAGCATGATGGATCTTGTATATGGTTTAGTTAGACTCACCCTTTTACCTCTAGATTAGTTTGGCTTAGTAGGTCAAACCTTTTAAGGGGTGGAAATTAGTTGGTTTGATGATGTTTGGGTAGTTATATTTTGAGGATGAAATCTTTTCCAAGGGGATGGAGTCATGTAACATACTAAAATCTAGCTAATCTGACTTTAGAAACCCTAACTCCCTAATTAGGAATTTAGTGTGCTTGAATCCTTAGTTTTGACCAAACAAGTTATAGTTGTAACCACATGTTTTTGGTATCCAAAAGAATATATAATGATCATCTAATGAATAGTTCATATGTTTCAACCCTAATGAATATCTAATGCACATAATAAGAGTAACTCACATTTTAATATTAATAGTTGATAAGCATGATGTTGCCCATGTCATAAACTAATAAACCCTAATGATATGATGGGAAAGATAATTGTAATCTATCCTTGGACTTAATGCATCCTAAGAAGGTATATGTTAAGAATAATGATCATGTTAACCTAAACCCTACGTTGTAATCATCTAACCTTAAACTATACATCCTTAATGACATTCATAATACATTAGTGTCACTAGGTGTCATAATCAGATAACATACTTTAATACACATAAATCATAGATTAATCATGTCATCAATATGAAATGCATATCACCTTGTTCTCTAATACACACCTAATTAATCACCTAATGACTTAGTATGTGAATCAAATCATTAATATGTAATATGTCCCACCTTGATCACTAAAATATGTATAATGACTTGAGTATGGATAAGAAGTAATTGATTCACACAAATGTTCATAATCAATAATAAGAAGTGGATAAATATGAGAGAGTGATTAGTGATGACATTAATGTGACAAAGAATAGTAAAGTAACAATGTCTAATATATATAAATAAGTAAGTAAAATGACATTATTTGGATTAATTATAACAAATTGGATAAAGTGTCCTATTTCATACAAAATAATCTGATACAAATTATAATGGAGTCTAAATCAAAACTATCAAAAATATTGGTTAGATATAATAATGCATATTAAGATAATTTAGTATAACCCTAGTTGTACTAAAATTCCTAATGAGATAAATAAGAAATATATTGGTGTTGTTCATAATAATGAAATATAACTCTTTTGGAAACAAAATAAATATGACATGACACAATTAAAAGAATAATAATGATAATGTAATATCCTAATGAATATAATTCTAATAAGACAAAAAATTTAAAAAAATGATAAAAGTGAAACCTTTAGGTGATCCATGAGAACCTGACCTATGTGGAGTTGCTTGAGAAGATTATGAACTGCCAAGTTAATCATTTGAAAAATAAGGAGTTTAAGTTAGTAAAAGTTTTGGTGGAAGTTTAACAGATTCAACCTGTGAGTTTAATGGTGAGATGTTGCATACTCACCCTTCTCACTTTTCTTTATATTTTGAGGATGAAATCCTCTTTAAGGGGTGGAATGCTGTAACATACCAAAACTTTGATATATTCTCTTTTTGGCCCTTTCCCAATATTTTCGTATCATTTCTATCCTTTTTGGCCTTGATGCTTAAATTGTGGAATTTATAGTGGTTTAGTGAACATTTTTTTAATAATTATATTAATGGAAGGGTTTATGCACAAATACATCGGTGAAATCTTATTTAAGGATCTAAAATGTAAAATCACCACTTTAGTAGAACAATGATTTATTAATTTGTGCTAGAAGTACAAGGCCCTAAACCTTAATTAATGTATTAAACAAGTTTAATTACCATAATTAAGTGCTATAAACCTTAATATAACTTTTTGATGTGATTTGAAAACATAAAATGAGCCTAAGTTTCAAATTTGGTTCGATTTGGATGTTGTTTGTGCAAGTTATGCAATTTTAGGTACATTATGGACTTTTATGCAATTTACCCAATTGGGAGTTTTCTTTGCAAATTATCACCTGAATTTTATTCCTTAGATATTCCCTTACCATTCTCAATATTTTGAACTATGGGGAACCTAGTTGCATGACGTGGCTTATATTATCGCACTAACAAACTCACTTAGGGTTGAAATCCCTATGTTTTTAACCAAAACAACGTGCAATAATACCACCCGCAAGCGGACGAGTCTTATCACAGTATAGTTGAGGATTGAATCCCAAGGGACAACAATTTTAAGAATCTTTTTCTGGTCCAAACCAGTTGAATCAAGACTAATATTTTGAACAAGGTTGATTGATTTGAGTTTAATTAAACTAAATGCAAGAAAAGTAAAAGAGCAGGGATAAAGGTTGATTAAGGATTAATGATGGAAATCACTGGGATGGTCCCGGGTTTCACCACCACTACACATGCAATAACATCCAAACATCAATCATCCAGGCAAGATATAACCATTCAAATAGAGCTGCTGCAGAACCCCCCATACGAGCGTCTGGTTCGCGTAAGCATCACCTTAGGTATCATATGTCTCGTCACCATCCAGATCACATACTTACGACTCTGAAGATATAGAAATCCAAATAAAGTTGTGGACCCCCTATACAGGTGTTAGGCACACAGAAGCGTCACCGAGGGCTAGATGGCTCATCACCACACGGATCATACACTTACGACCTCAAGGAATCCCATTCTATTTCTAGTTTGGGAGTCAACCGCGTTAATCGACATTCAAATCCTACGTATTGAAGTTCTCACAACATAGGAAACGGACAAGATAAATGCAAGCAGGTGATCAATCCACAAGCACACATCGACGATTGATAACGAAATGAAAGATTATATACATGCCATGGAATGTTTAATAGAAAGATATGAAAGCATGGGTAGCGGGGCTAGTCCCCACACCCCATCGAAAGTAAACTACTCGCTCATGGTAAGAGAAGCAAGAATAACAAGAGAGAGAGAGAGAAGTTTCCGCCATGAGCATGGTGAAGAAGATGATCGCAGCTCTGTGGAGAAACAGTCTTCTACACGACATCGGAGCAGATCTGGAAGAAGAGAGAAGAACACCACGATAGACGGGGTAGATCTCCTCTCTCCACCTTCTTCTTCTTCTTCTTATAGTCCTCGCTCTCAGTAGGAGGAGCAGCTCATGGACGAGATGGTGGCGTGAAAGTGGCGTAGACGCAGCAGATCTAGATCTAGATCTAGATGAGGTGGCTTGCAGATCCGAGTCTTCACTTCAGATCTGGGTGAACAGGCAGCAAAACTACCACGGGGGCAGGCTCTTGGCTATGGAGATCGTCTCCTTAGGCCCAGGACAGACCTACAGCATAACGACGTCTGGAGATGATGATTTGACTGACTGGAGTCACGTTCTATTTATAGGCAGACTGGGCACCGACTTAGATTCATGACCTTAGTAATTCTGCAGCAGGTTGCGACCCTTTTGAATGATGTTGCGGTCGCGACTTTTTGTTAGAAGCAGGTCGCGACCCTTTTGAATGATGCCGCGGTCGTGGCTTTTTGTTAGCAGCAGGTCGCGATAACAAAGAATGGCGGTCGCGATCCATTGGGATGAAGCGGCAACCTGGTCACGGTTGCAGATAGAGGGGTCCTGGTGCAGGGCAGCAAGTGTCGATCGTGGGTTGCAGGTGGAGCAGAGGAGCTGTGGACCATGGTGGAAGATGTGGAGGATGCGCTGCGGAAGAGGTGTGGTGTTGTCATGGTGCTTGGAGAGTAGCAGGTCGTGATTGTCTTGACGGCATCGGTGCTCATGTAGTGATGGTGGAAGGAGCAGGCGCTGATCAATGGTGGAGAGATCACGGGCAAGCGGGAAGTGGAGGTCGCGATAACACCCGCGGTCACGACAAAGATCGCGGGCGGGGTCGATGGCACCACGGTCGCGATATGTTGATAACCATAGGCAGGTGTGAAGAATCCGCGGTCGCGGCGTTGAGCAGATGAGGTCGCGATTTATGGGGGGAGAGAGAGGGTCGCGGCTCTTGTATGCCGCAGTCACGGCAAAGATCGCGGTTGCGATTGTTTAGGACAGAAGTCGCAGCATCTAAGGATCGCGGGTCGCGATGCTGTGGTGGAGAGGAAGCCACGATCGCGGCTAAGCAGGGGATCCTCAGGTGATTAGGGTAGACGCCCGTATAGTAGCCACTAAAGAAATAAAGGGGCCTGTTGACCAGCATTGACCAAGCCAAATCCAAGGGCCAAGATGGATATAGGGCCGAGAAGATAGGGCCCAAAGCTCAAAACGACCTGCACAAGGGTGCAAAGAATCCATAAAAATAGGAGTAACATCAATTAAGCCAAAATGAGTTGCATATAAGAAGATAAGGCCAATAAAAATCTCATTAAAGCAATTAAGCCAAATAAATGCACATATTAGAAGATAAAGCCAGTAAATGCACGAATGCAACCAAAACTTGGCTAAACGAGATGATTGAACTACGATGAATATGCATTCATCAAAATACCCCGAATTTAAACGTTGCTCATCCTCGAGTAACACAAAATCTAAAACACTCACCGGATGAATACTTTCAACTCGTGCGATTGCTTCATCTTCACATCACGATTGTTTATTTTCTGCTCGGTATGACTAAGTGTCTCAACATCCTGAGATCACAGAACACATTTTACCATATCTTCGTTCCCGAGTTTGCTTCCCAATATCATTTCCTCTCTACTTTTTCCAAAATCAAGCATGTCATAGAGTTTCGTAAGAGTCCAGAGATACCCACAGAACAACAAGTGTGCACCTGATCTAACACTAGTGTTTTTAGGATGTTGGTGAGCGTAGACATTCATTGTGCCAGTAGGTGGAAAAGGGAGTGAAGGGTGGTATGGAAGGAAGAAATAAATCTCTCCTCTATTCGACTTGAGATTTTTATTATGTGATTTGCAATTTCATTGATTGCATTTTTTTGTGCGAACCTCTCCTCTATTCGACTCGAGATTGCATTTCTTTTTGTGTGCGCTTTGGCATCTTTTCTTGGTGAAACACCCCTATTTCGTAATGAGGGGTATGGAAGAAGCGTGAAGGGAGAGAGAGTGTGTGCCACCCCGAACTTAGGGTTTGGCACTATATTGGCTATTTTTGTTTGTTTTTGATGAATGAAGGGGTAAGAAGATGATGGAAGAAGTGTAGAAGAGAGTTCAGATCAGAGTGTAACTTGATTTACAATTCAGTGCACCGAGTCATTCTCCTTATCATACTTTGCTCAAATAATGACTTGATGAGGATCCAGTGGAGATTCCATTCTATTGTTCCACTAGTCAGATAGGAAGCACAACGTGTTTGATCCCTCTCAGTTTGACAGATACTTGCCATATCTACTGATCATGATGTTAGGATTCATAAGCTTCACACAGTGATTTCTAATCATAGGCTAGTTTCAGAAATTGTTCTCCTTGAGGCTTCGCTTCGAATAAGGAGGGTATAATGATTCAAAACTGAATGGGAAAACTGGATAGCCGGTTAGGTAAAGGCTTTGATTGAAACAAAAGCGTCAAAACCTCATCAAGTTTCTATAAAAACTGCTATGAAAACTTTTGAAAATCTAAAAGATTTTTGAAAAATTTGCTCAAAATTGTGACAAAATTTCAACGATGAAATCTTAAGTCTGAAACGGATAGGAGAGGGTGGAAAGTAAAGTAAGTACCACCCACCCTCCACCCCGAACTTAGAAATTTGCTCATCCCGAGCGAACTCTAAATCCGAGATGGAGGGGTAAATTCGTGCCTGTTGGTCCACCAGATGTGGTTGCATTCCTTTTCGGCGACGCGTCCTCCATCTGCAATCTCAAAAATAGAAACTATCAGAGCTTAAGACTGCATCTTGCGATGCATTGCCTACCAGGTGCAAAATTTTCTAAAAACATAACTAAAAGTAAAAACTAAGTTAAAGATCAAGTTGCCTCCCGACAAGCACCTTTGTTTTACGTCGATGGCTCGACGTGATTTCTTTAGCTTTCTGGTAGGTATGCGAGTTTGGACAAATTCATCGATTTTTTAGTGCTAGTATCAGCTGCGGTGAAATATCTTTTCAGGCGTTGGCCATTTGCCACAAAATCCCATGACTTCTCACTCCATAAGGTAAATGCACCATGTGGATAGATGCTTTTGACAATGTATGGCCTAGACCATCGAGAACGGAGTTTTCCTGGGAATAACTTCAGTCTCGAGTTGAATAGCAAAACTTGGTCTCCCACTTGAATGTCCTTCCTCTTCAGATGACCATCATGCCAAAGTTTCGTGTGTTCCTTGTAGATTCATGCATTCTCATAAGCTTTCATTCAGAGTTCATCCAACTCTTGAAGTTGTAGAATCCTGGCTTTGCCTGCTTTCTTCATGTCACAATTCAGCTGTTTGATTTCCCACCATGCTTTATGTTCTAGTTCCACGGGCAGGTGACATGATTTTCCATAGATGAGTCCGAAGGGTGTTGTTCCAAGATGAGTTTTGAACGCAGTTCGGTAGGCCCATAAGGCATCATTGATTTTCACTGACCAATCCTTTCGGTTGCGTCCTACTGTCTTTTCCAGGATAGCCTTGAGTTGACGGTTCGAAACCTCTACCTTCCCACTTGTTTGTGGGTGGTAGGGGGAAGCTACCTTGTGTGTTATACCATATCTTCTCAACAATGCTTCAAAGCTTCTTTTCAGAAAATGAGAACCTCCATCAGAGATCACAATGTGTGGAACTCCAAAACGGGGAAAAATGATATCTTTGAACATTTTAATGACGGTTTTTGAATTGCTAGTAACCGTTGGTATTGCCTCTACCCATTTGGACACATAATCAACCGCAACTAAGATGTAGGAAAATCAATGCGAGGATGGGAATGGACCCATGAAGTCCACTCCCCAAACATCAAAAATCTCGACTTCTTGCCATAGCTTAAGTGGCATCTCATCTCTTTTCGTAATGCTTCCCGTTCTCTGACACTTGTCACATGACAACACAAAGTTATAAGCATCTCTGGATATGGTTGGCCAAAAGAAACCACTTTGCAAAACCTTCAAAGAAATTTTCTTAGAACTCATATGGCCTCCGAATGGGCCTGAGTGGCATTGTTCTAAAATAAGTTGGGCTTCTTCCTCAGCGATACAACATCTGTAGAGACCATCAACACAGAGCTTGAAGAGGTACGGTTCATCCCAGTGATATTGCCGCACATCATACATGAATTTCTTTAGAGCATTGCCAGTACACTCAGGGTGGACGACACCAGCGACAAGGTAGTTCAAATAGTCCGAGTACCAAGGAGTAGCTTCTGAGACTTTCATAAGCTGGTCATCTGGAAGAGAGTCGTTAATTGGTATGTTCTCAGTTTCCAGAGTGTGGATACGACTTAAGTGGTCTGCTACAACATTTTCTATGCCTCTTTTATCTCTAATCTCAAGATCAAATTCTTGCAATAGGAGAATCCATCTTATTAGCCTTGGTTTTGCATATTTCTTTTTTAGAAGATAACGAATAGCAGTGTGATCGGTGTAGACAATCTCCTTTGAACCAATGAGGTAGGATCTAAACTTATCAAAGGCATATAAAACTACTAGGAGTTCCTTCTCAGTAGTTGCATAGTTCCTCTGAGCTTCGTCAAGGGTCTTCGATGCATAATAGATGACATGATGTTTCTTCTCTATACATTGGCCCAGAACGGCACCTACAGCGTAATCACTAGCATCACACATAATTTTGAATGGGTGATCCTAGTCTGGGGCTCGAATGATGGGTGTTGTTGTAAGGGAATGCTTTAGGTTGTTGAAACTCTTGATACACTCTTCATCAAAATAGAAGTCAACGTCCTTCAGCAACAATTTTGTCATGGGCTTGGTAATCTTGGAGAAATCCTTGATAAACCTTCTGTAGAAGCCTGCATGACCAAGGAATGCGCGGACTTCTCTTACATTGGTAGGGATAGATAGTTTGGAGATCACTTCGATCTTGGCCTTATCCACTACAATTCCTCGGTTACTGACCCTATGACCAAGGACAACGCCTTCTTTTACCATAAAGTGACACTTCTCCCAATTCAGCACAAGATGTGCTTCTTCGCATCGTTTGAGGACCAGGGGAGGTGCTTCAGGCATGAGTCATATGAATCCCCATATATAGAGAAATCATCCATAAAAACTTCCATAATGGTTTTTGTTAGCCCAGCAAATACGGCTGCCATGCAACGTTGGAAGGTTGCAGGCGCATTACAGAGTCCGAATGGCATCCTTCTGAAGGCATAGGTTCCGAAGGGGCAAGTAAAAGTATTTTTCTCTTGGTCATCTGGATGTATAGGAATTTGGTAGAATCCAGAGTAACCATCAAGATAGCAAAAATATTCCTGGTGAGCCAATCGCTCTAAGACTTGATCTAGAAAAGGCATCATGAAATGATCTTTGCGTGTTGCCTTGTTTAACTTCCTGTAGTCGATGCACATCCTCCAGCCGGTGACTGTTCGAGTGGGGTTGAGTTGATTTTCTCCGTTCCGTATCACAGTAGTGCCACCTTTCTTTGGAACAACGTGTACAGGACTCACCCAAGTTGAGTCAGATATCAGATAGATGATTCCGGTAGTGAGCAACTTGAGGACTTCGCAACAGACTACTTCCTTCATATTAGGATTCAATTTCCGTTGATACTCAATAGTGGGCTTGTGGTCTTCCACCATAGGGATTTTGTGCATGCAAAGTTCTTGACTGACCCCGGTGAGATCGCTCATCTTGTAGCTAATAGATTTCTTTCTTTCCTTTAATTCTTTCAGGAGTTTATCTTCTTGTTCGATCGTTAGATCAGAATTTATAATAACTGGACAAACCTTGAGATCATCCAAAAACACGTACTTAAGTCCCTCGGGTAGGGGCTTCATTTCAGGGGCTTCTGGCTTCTCACATGGCTCTTCAGATACATTCACAGCTTTGAGCTCCTCAAACCTGGGTTCACGATCTTCCTCTACAGAGTCGAGGTGAAGGACACAATCCTTAACTTGTTCGTTGGTGAAATTTTCAGCATATGGGTTTGTTAGAGCCACTTCTAAAGGATCGTCTTGGTCATATTCCTCTTGTGTGAGGAGAAACATTTTCTCAATGCAATCGATCAAATAGACTTCTTCCTGCATGCTTGGTCTTTGCATGCTTTCAAAAACTTTGAACTCGAGGGTTTCTTTCCCTAGTCTGAGCAACAAGGTCCCTACTTCAACATCAATCAAAGCTCTTGCAGTGGTGAGGAACGGACGGCCAAAGATAAAAGGGTATCTGGCATCTTCCTTTATGTCCATGATGACAAAGTCACATGGGACATAAGAGTCTTTTCCAACCTTGACAGGGACATCTTCAATGATTCCTAAGGGAAGAGTCATAGAGTTATCTGCAAGTTGTATGGTCATTCCCGTTGGGAGAAGTTCTGCAAACCCTAACCTCTTACAAAGGCTAAGTGGCATGATAGATATGCTAGCACTGAGGTCGGCTAATCCCTTCTTACATGAGGAGTCACCGATATGGCATGAAATCCCAAAGGATCCCAGATCTTTCTATTTCTTGGGCATCTTGCTCTGGATGATATCGAAAGTGTTTGATGCTAGCTTAACTGTCTCATATTCTTCAGTTATGTACTTCCTTGTGAGGAGAGACTTTAAGTACTTGGTCCAGGCTGGTATCTCAGCCAGGGCATCAAGGAAGGGTATATCAACATGAAGCTTCTTCATAGCTTCTTTGAACTTATTGAAACGAGTATCAAGCTTTGTCTGCTTCAAACGAGCTGGGAAAGGAGGACGAGGCTTGTACATTGGCACCTCCGTCTCAAGTGTGTTCTAGGGTTGTCTAGCAAAGACTCTAGCAGGTGGCTTCATGCTAGCCGCAAGTTGAGCTAGTTGAGATTCAATAGCCTTCTGATGGGCTTGCTGGTTAGCTATGATAGTCTGCTGTGACCGCAACATCTTCTCAATAGCTGACAATTTGTCATCAGGAGAGATGGGACCGGCCTGTTTCCCTTGTCGTTGCTGTTGATAGGGGACTTGGTTGGGATTCTGAAACTGAGAATTGTTCTGATAATTGTTGTAGTTTCTATTTTGGATGTTACCTCTGAAGTTTCCTTGATTCCCAAAATTTGGTTGTTGGTTATATTGGAATCCTGGCGGGTTTCGTTGTTGAGTATTTGAACCAAGTTGTCACGAGTTTTCCGCTCCAGAAGGGTTTCCATATTGAAAACCTGGATGGTTCCTATTCTGATTCGGATTATAGTACCCTTGACCAGGGATGGTGTTGACAACATTCAGATTTTCCATTTGACCATTATCTCCTTGAGCACAGGTATTGCTCAAAACAACATCATAGAGAATGTTACAGGCTAGATTTGAATGATCAGTTCCTTTGCATGCTTCGTAGAAGAGTGAGGCTGACTTAACTTGCTCTTGTTGTCGAGGGGGCGAACGTCTTCTTTCATAAGATGCGAGAGACCATTCTAGATGGTCCCGCTTTGCAACTAGGAGTTTGAGAGACTCAACGATAGACTAGTACTCGGGTGTTTCTTCGGCCATAGCTACCTTCAAAAATCCTTTGCCAACAGGTCTACCCCAGTTGGATTGGTTTTCAGCTCCAAGGGTGACCACCTTCCATGCGATATCATAGCTCTAACACATGAAGTTTCCTCCAGACGAGGAATCCAAAAACCTCTTGATATCATCGTCCACACCTCTATAAAAGATTTCAATGAGTTGATTATTTGGAATGCCATGATGTGTACACTTGCGTAGAAGCTCTTTGTATCTTTCCCATGCTTCAGCTAGGGATTATCCAGGGACCTGGGTGAATTGTGTTATTCGGCCCCTGATTTCATAGGTGAGAGAAGGTGGATAAAACTTTTCCAGAAAAACATTTTGAAATTGTTCCCAAGTGGTGATGGGTTCGCATTGCAAGGAGTTATACCAACTCATGGCTCTATCGGCAAGAGAGTATTTGAAGAGACAGAGTCTGATGGCATCATCCGTGACTCCATTTTGCTTTGTCATGGCAGATAGGTCTATAAACCTCAGAAGATGTTCTTGACTATCTTCTCCTTGCTTACCATAGAAAGGGCTATTTTGAAGCAACGTGATCCAATGTGCTCGGATCTCAAAGTTGGGAGCGTTGATGGGAGGAGGTTGCACTGGGTGATGAATGTCCGCAGCTTTAGAGATCGAGAATTCTCTAAGGTCTTTTTGCAACTCAGCTTGTTGAGCTGCTACTTGAGCTGCTTGGATTTCTTCTTGAACTGCGGCTCGGGCTTCTTGCATAAGCCTATCTCTTTGTGCATTAAGGGCTTGAGCTACCCTTCCAGTGATTTCCTCCTCTTGAGCCATTCTTGCTTGGTTCTCTCTGTACTGATGGCGAAAGGTTTTGTCTATCTCAGGGTCAAAGCTAGCAGAGAGTCCGGGACTGTCCGAGAGGCGCATACACTAGACTTTGTGGGTACCTAGGATGAAAAGATCTTTTGCTGGTGAGATGGACGGAGTAGAACCGAATTCAAGGTTATATGATTGATAGTATTAAAAGTAAAAGGAAAACCTAAATTAGTCTCAAAAGAACTAGATTTAACTAGACGATTCCGTTGTCCCCGACAACGGTGCCAAAATTTGACATGGCTTATATTATCGCACTAACAAACTCACTTAGGGTTGAAATCCCTAAGTTTTTAACCAAAACAACGTGTAATAATACCACCTGCAAGCGGACGGGTCTTATCACAGTATAGTTGAGGATCGAATCCCAAGGGACAACATTTTTAAGAATCTTTCTCTGGTCAAAACTAGTTGAATCAAGACTAATATTTAGAACAAGGTTGATTGATTTGTGTTTAATTAAACTAAATGCAAGAAAAGTAAAAGAGCAGGCTTAAAGGTTGATTAAGGATTAATGATGGAAATCACTGGGATGGTCCCGGGTTTCACCACCACTACACATACAATCACATCCAAACATCAATCATCCAGGCAAGATATAACCATTCAAATAGAGTTGCTGTAGAACCCCCCATACGGGCGTCAGGTTCGCGTAAGCATCACCTTAGGTATCAGATGTCTCATCACCATCCAGATCACATACTTACAGCTCTGAAGATACAGAAATGCAAATGAAGTTGTGGGCCCCCTATACAAGCGTCAAGCACACAGAAGTGTCAACGAGGGCTAGATGGCTCGTCACCACACATATCATACACTTACGACCTCAAGGAATCCCATTCTATTTCTAGTTTGGGAGTCAACCACGTTAATCGACATTCAAATCCTATGCATTGAAGTTCTCACAACATAGGAAACGGACAAGATAAATGCAAGAAAGTGATCAATCCACAAGCACACATCGACGATTAACAACGAAATGAAAGATTATATACATGTCATGGACTGTTTAACAAAAAGATATGAAAGAATGGGTAGCGGGGCTAGTCCCCACACCCCAACGAAAGTAAACTACTCGCTCATGGTGAGAGAAGCAAGAATAAAAAGAGAGAGAGAAGTTTCTGCCATGAGAATGGTGAAGAAGATGATCGCCACTCTATGGAGGAACGGTCTTCTACACGACGTCGGAGCAGATCTGGAAGGAGAGAGAAGAACACCACGACAGACGGGGCAAATCTCCTCTCTCCACCTTCTTCTTCTTCTTGTAGTCCTCGCTCTCAGCAGGAGGAGTAGCTCGTGGATGAGATGGTGGCGTGGAAGTGGAGTAGATGCAACAGATCTAGATCTAGATCTGGACGAGGTGGCTTGCAGATCTGAGTCTTCACTCCAGATCTCGGTGAACATGCCGCAAAACTACCACGAGGGCAGGCTCTTGGCTATGGAGATCGTCTCCTTAGGCCCAAGATAGACCTGCAGCCTAACGACGTCTGGAGGTGATGATTTGACTGACTGGAGTCATGTTCTATTTATAGGCAGGCTGGGCACCGACTTAGATTCACGACCTTAGTAATTCTACAGTAGGTCGCGACCCTTTTGAATGATGTCGCGGTCGCGGCTTTTTGTTAGCAGCAGGTCGCGACCCTTTTGAATGATGCCGCCGTTGCGGCTTTTTGCATGCCGCGGTCGTGGCTTTTTGTTAGCAGCAGGTCGCGATAACAAAGAATGGCGGTCGCGATCCGTTGGGATGAAGCGGCAACCTGGTCACGGTTGCAGATAGAGGGGTCGTGGTGCAGGGCAGCAGGTGTCGATCGTGGGTTGTAGGTGGATCAGAGGAGCCGTGGACCATGGTGGAAGATGTGGAGGATGCACAACGAAAGAAATGTGGTGTTGTCATGGTGTTTGGAGAGTAGCAGGTCGTGATTGTCTTGACGACATCGGTGCTCATGTAGTGATGGTGGAAGGAGCAGGTGCTGATCGATGGCGGAGAGATCACGGGCAAGCGGGAAGTGGAGGTCGTGATAACACCCGCGGTCGCAACAAAGATCGCGGGCGGGGTCGATGGCGCCATGGTCGCGATATGTTGATAACTGTGGGCAGGTGTGAAGAAGCCGCGGTCGCGGCGTTGAGTAGATGAGGTCGTGATTTATGGGGGGAGAGAGAGGGTCGCGGCAAAGATCGTGGCCGCGGCTCTTGTATGCCGCGGTCGCGGTAAAGATCGCGGTCGCGATTGTTTAGGACAGAAGTCGCGGCATCTAAGGATCGCAGGTCGTGATGCTGTGGTGGAGAGGAAGCCGTGATCGCGGCTAAGAAGGGGATCCTCGAGTGATTAGGGTAGACGCCCGTACAGTAGCTGCTAAAGAAATAAAGGGGCCCGTTGACCAGCATTGACCAAGCCTAATCCAAGGGCCAAGATGGATATAGGGCCGAGAAGATAGGGCCCAAAGCTCAAAACGACCTGCACAAGGGTGCAAAGAATCAATAAAAATAGGAGTAACATCAATTAAGCCAAAATGAGTTGCATATAAGAAGATAAGGCCAATAAAAAGCTCATTAACGCAATTAAGCCAAATAAATGCACATATTAGAAGATAAAGCCAATAAATGCACGAATGCAACCAAAACTTGGTTAAACGAGATGATTGAACTACAATGAATATGCATTCATCATTGCACCTTGGTTTGAAGGTGTTACTTTCCAAGGGCATTATAGGGATTACCCTCTTTATAAATGTGCTTATCTTTAAAAGCTATCAACCAATGGGGTTATTTCTTTGTTTGAAGGACGGTGGGGATGGCCTCGAAGGCTCCAGGGGCTCTTAGGACCGACCTTTGGTATACAAGAAGAGTCTATGAGTTGTCCTCTTTCATGGGCATGAAGCCCTATCCTAAGGACACATGGAAAGTCCCACAGACATCCTACCCCTTCCCACCTCCTAATCCAAGAAGCAATACTCTCCTTCTCTTTCCCACGACTTAGAGAATCATCCTTTCTATGTTTGTCCACAAAGTTGCTGACCCAAGGTAACAGAGGATTCCTACCTTGGTGAAGAAGGCTCCTAGGGTTCCAAATTTCTCTATTTAGGATCTCTTAAGCTCCTCCTTGGTGATTTTGACCAAAACTAGTAAGAATCCTCCTTTTCTTCCCTATTTTCATGTTGTTAGTATTCCTCCCACCTTCTTCCAGGTCATAACCATAGCCTTATATGGTAAAACTCCACCTAGAACCCTAAAGCATCTCATCTCCATGCTCTTTTGCTAGGGTTTGCACCTCTAAAGTGGAGAAGGTGATCTTTGCTCAAGAAAGGAGCTTTTCTTGGAGAAACCGAACCTTCTAATCTTAGGATCCTTTATGTTTCGACCTTCTTACCTTCTTAGAGGCATGTTTTGTTAACCCCCTTCTCATATATTTCTTAGTACATGCTTAAAACTTATACTTCTATGTTTAAAATCGATGATTTCCATCTCTTTTTACCATGTTCTTCTAGGGTTTTGGTTTCTTATTGTTTTACCTTCTCTAGAAGATCCAGTTTGGTTACCTATGCTACTTCAAACCTGATCTTGGGTCAAATGGTGTTTTATCCCTCTCCCTCTCTCTTCAATTATCTCGATCAGTTTGATGATGTGGCAATTTCCTATTGGTCAGTATTCAAAAATTCATATATTCTAAACCCTAATCCAAATTTGACAAATAAATATGTTTTGGAATTGGAAAATTAATATCTATCTAATAAAAATATTTTCAATGTATGATTTCATGATTTGACGAAGGGTGATTTTTGTAAAATGAATTTAATGCATAAAATCCATAAAAATTACATCTTAATCATCATAACTCCAAAATTAACATAAAAATATGTTTTCTTTATCAGGAGAACCAAATATGTTCATTGGTGATATTTTCAAAATCTAAATCCAAATTTTGCTAAAAAGTTATGAAATTAGGGTTTCTATACGTTAATGTGCACTATGTACTCTAATACATGTTAATACATTGAAAATAGGCAAAGTGGAACTTGGACTAAATTAAAGTGGTGAAAGTTAGTAATTGATATCCGTAAGAGAGGTATGTGCATTTACACCTTAAGTTGGGAATAATTGTGCCTTAACCTATTTTTCTATAATGAGGTTTTATTAAACCCTATTTCATATACTCTTGAATCTTTTACTATACTGGCCTCATAAATCAGTTTTGGAATATTATTCTTGGGTCTTGGTACCCCACTGCCATGCTTATTATTTCATATAATTATTCTTACCATGACTACTTTTTCTAGCATGTGGATTTATGTTCTATTTAAAATAAAGTAGCGGTACTTATGTACAACCACCCACATAGGGCATGCAAATAATCGCCCTGGGGAATGTCTTATTCTCCCCATAGTATTGTAGGTGACTGGGAATGCTTTATTATCCCCTCACCTAAGGTTAGAGGTCTGGTAGGTACGTCAACCCTACTTAGTTAGATAGACATAATTATCTTACATGTAAATCCTTTTTGATATAATTGTTAATGGCAAGTTTCTTTTGAATATAGCCTCATACTCTTGAAATCTTCATCTTATGATGAAAAATAGACTTTATTTACATGTTTTCTTTTTCTTGATATCCTATTCATATTGGTTGACACATACTTTCTTTTCCTTTCCATTTTTCTGGGTGTTTTCCCAACCACCCAGGTGTTGAGCAAGGTGATGGATAAGACAAGGAAGATCTTAGCTTTTGGCTTGGACTTGGTTGATGGAGATGTCGCTTGGAAACAAGATTGTAGTAGTCTAGACTTCCCTCTATCTAGATCCTGATGGTGTGTGTTGATGTAAACCCTAATGGGAGAATTTGATGTATTTTTGTAAACCTTTTATCAAAATTGAATATAGTCAGTTATTTTTTTATTCTGCTGCTTTCTAATGGTTTTTTGTATACCAATGTTTAATGAATTTGGAAAATTTGTGCCCATTCCATCATACCTATGAGAGTATTTGGAATGGATGTCAATTCTTCAATTTTTTAGTAAAGGGGTGATTTCACTCTTTTTCACATATGATATGCAGACTAAACAAATATCTTATGGTTTAAACAAGTACCTAAACAATGACATGGGAAATTTGATAAAGTCATTGTATTTTATGTGTTTCATATAAATGAAGGAGACAAATGTATATATTCAAAAGTTGATAATCATGGTTGTGTTATTATATGTCTTTATGTGGATGACATGCTTATTTTTGTCACTACTATTGATATCATAATTAGTACAAAAAAATTCTTGGCTTCTAATTTTGACATGAAAGATATGGGAGAAGTAGATAGAATTTTGGGAATTACACTTCTTATAAGTGATGATTGCATCATGCTCTCTCAAGAACATTATGTTGAGAAAATCCTCAAAATATTTTCAATGTTTGATTATAAGCCAGTTAGCATACCTTTTAATTTCAATTGCAACCTTAAGAAAAATAAGTATTAATATTCAAAGAGTCAAATATACGTAGGTAATTGGAAGCCTGGTGTGCTTAATGAATTGTACTCGTCAAGATCTAGCATATGCAGTGGGGGAATCCTAATGAGGATCATTGGGATTCTCTACATAGGGTTTTAGGATACCTAAAAGGTACAATGAATCATATATTGATTTTTTGTGGATATCCAATTATGCTAGAAGGATTTTGTGATGCCAATTTGTTTTTAATTCAGATGAATCAAAATATACAAGTGGCTACATCTTCACCATAGGTGGAGGTGTTGTGTCTTGGAAATCAACCAAGCAAACATGTATAACTCGTTCCACTATGTAATCTGAGTTTATTGTCTTAGAAAAATGCTAGAACTGAAGCCTAATGGCTGGGACATGTTCTAATGGATCTTATTATTTGGCCGAAACCTTCTCTGCCAGTGTTTATTCACTGTGATAATCAAGCTGCCATAGAAAGAGATGAAAAAAAAGTTTATAATGGAAAGAGTAGACATATAGATCTATGCCATAATATTGTGAGATTGCTTATATGTGATAGCATAATATCAATGGAGTATGTAAAGTCAACATTACATTTGTCTGACCCTCCGATGAAACGATTAAGTGAAAGACTAGTGAGCAGCACATCAAGGAGAATGGGATTATACCCATATCATAAGTCAAAGTGATGGATACCAAACCTTCTTGAAAACGGATCCTGATAAGGAGATTCAATGGTAAAAACTAAGTCACTGGATGACTCAATGTATTGTAACCATTTGTATCTCATTTCTATGATGTAAAAAATAATTTGCAATGATTAAGTTGAATATATTTTCTTAATGGATTTCATAGCCATTGGTAGTGGTGTACATAACTACAATATATACTTGATGAAAGTCCAACTATGTGAGTGTGGAGTGGGGCCGCTCCTATTGAGATTTGGACAGATCTCTGGAGCATTCATGAATATTCCCAGTAGGGCATGGCCTTAACGCGCCAAACCATAAGAATGACAATTGATTTTATGAATGACATATGAGTAATGAACATCTCATCAGATAAAGGGGAATTGGTTCAAGAACATAATTCTACCAATCCTATATAGATTCAGTACATCTACTCTATACTTTAGTTCAAAGAACTTCGTTCTACTAAAGTTTATACATGTCATATGTTTAAGTTCTTCCACTGAGATTTGATTTGAGATTTATTATTTTGTTTTTGAAATAATGGGGGATTGTTGTAGAAAATATGTATTTCAAATACAAAAGAAAGTGATTAGTCTCATATTGCTTTTTCAGAGACTTCCCTCCTCCTTTTATATGGACTCTTATCCATAGAATAATTGAAAAAAGAGGACATGTGCTACGCACGCGCATGGTGGGCATCCCAATGACGTTTGGGTCGGCCCAATCCAAAAATCCTATAACCGGGCGTGTCGATGCATGTCGCGTCCTGCGTGTAGGGGGATGCAAATCTGACCTCCCAGCCTCCTTGCGTGTGGCCCTAGCTTGGTTTTGTCCTGTGGTTCACTGAGTCATTTTTAACATGTGTTGTATCTCTTCCGGTTGCACATGTTCGTTTGGGCAGTTCTAAACCGCAATCACAACACATCCCTTCAACGGTTCACAACGCGCAACACATCCTTTTGTGAGTGCTTTATTTTGTTATTTAACAGTGTCTCTGCCATCATCCTAAACTGTTAAAAAATCATTTTAGCTTCTTTTCTTTTCTCTCTGTCACTTTCCTACTCATTGGAAGAACGATTGGTTCAGTTCGCTCGTTGCCCTGATTGCATGTGCACGCTTCATGTCGGCAACCAATGTTGGATCCGAGGAGAGTAGGCGATGTAGTTGCCTACTGTACTGAAGTTTGTTAAGAGCCGCAGAAATACTCTTAATGATAGTAAATTTTCATGTCTCATCGTCATCCTGGTTTGGTACAATCTTTCAAATTTACTAGTTATACATGTCTCGTACCCCTTTTCAAACAACAATTTATTATAGCACCTTGTTAAAATTGGGGTGGAAATCTGCTGGTCAAGCGCAAAGGGCGTAAAGTGCGCCTCACGCGTTGTGGTCCGAGTGATTTTCTCAGGGAAAAGCTAATTTGAGAGTGTTACGTGGTGCACATTAATTGGATGGCAGGTGGAGGTTATGTAATGGATACATAAATTTATTTTGCTTATTACTTTTGAACCGTGATGAAGTTTTTGACCAAACAAAAACTATTGCATTCCTTGTAAAAATGCATTCTAACAATACTAATGTTGATATATTTTTGACAAAAAATATATAAGTGGTATGTATAGGTGATGTGATGAGAGAATAAATTATTTTGTTTATGATTTTTAAACTTTGACAGATTTTTTAACAAAATAAAAACTATTAAATTTTTTGATAAAAAATACATTCAAAAAGAGTAATGTTGATATACTTTTAAAAAAGAGGTAAAAAAGAGAGGAAGAAAGTGATGATGGAAGATTGAAGAAGTGAGAAGAAAAGTGGTGGGAGAAGATGAGGGAAGTGAGAGAAGTAATGAGAGATGACAAGTGGGAGAAGTAAATGGAGGACATGAGGAAAGTAGGTAAGTATTCATGATAATTAGGTGTGTATTTATCGTTAAAAGCGTTCAAAACTAATAAAAATGTGCCCAAAAATTAAATGATTGAAAATAGTGAATATGCACCTAAAAAGAGCTAAAGGCGCCTAAAGATGACTATAAAGCACCCTAAAATGAGTAAAAGCACCAAAAATAACGATATGCCCATAAATGGCTAAAAAAAATCTAAAAAATGAGTAAATAACGCCCAAAAATTACTAAAATTCTTGGGTGTCAAAAAATATATTTGGGCTTCGTTACATTATTTTTGGTTGTCAATTACCTTAGATATGATTAGCGTATACAATATTTACTTGAGCAGCATTTTCATACTTATGGGTGTCAATGAACCATTTCTGAACGTCAATTAACCATCTTTGAGTGTCAATTAACCATTTATGGGCGGCATCAAGTTGTTGTTGGGTGTGAAGTACCTTACACCTTATTTAATATGTACAATCATATTGGGGGTGCTATAAAATTGTTCTTGGGTGTCAAACAAACCTATTTGGGTGCTGATATGTTGTTTTGGTTGTCAACTATCTTATATTTGATTTAGCTCGTACAATATTTATTGGGATCATTTTTATACTTCTGGTGCCAATGAACCTTTTCTGAGCGTCAATTAACCATCTTTGGTCATCAGTTAGCCATTTCTGGGCGTCATCAAGTTATCCTTACACTCTATATAATGTGTACAACTATATTTGGACGCCATTAAAGAACAATGTCAAACAAATCAATTTGGGCGTCGTTACTTTTTTATTGTCAATTACCTTAGATGTGATTTAACGCGTACAATATTTACCAAAAAATATATATTTACTTGGGTGACATTTTTTATACTTATGGGTGTCAATGAACCATTTCTGGGCGGCACTTAACCATCTTTGGGTGTCAATTAGCCATTTCTGGACGCCATCAAGTTATTGTTGGGTGTGAAGTACTCTTACACCTTATTTAATGCGTACAACCATATTTAAACATCATTAAGTTGTTCTTGGTTGTCAAATAAACCTGGTTGGGCGTCATTATGTTATTTTTGGTTGTCAATTATCTTAGCTATGATTTAACCCGTACAATATTTATTTAGACGCATTTTTTTATATTTCTGAGTGTCAATGAACCATTTTTGGGCATCAATAAAATTTTTTTGAGTGTCAATTAACCATTGGACGCCATTTTATTCAAGGATTTGTTAACTGTGAGACGTCAAATAATCATTTTATTTTATTAAAAATTAATCACAATTTAAAAATTATAAACAAATATTTTTTCTTTTTTACATCACCGTATCACTTTTGTATTTTTTCCTTACAAATATATCAATATTAGTCTTGTTAGAATGTGTTTTTTATAACGAGTTGAATAATTTTTATTTCATCAAAAATTTATCACAGTTCAAAAGTCATAAGAAAAATAAATTTATTTATCTATTATATAATTTCCGCAACTATCGAATCAGTGCCTGTCACGCCATGGCGTCAATGGTAGCAGGTAGTTGGGGAGGCAGCGTGTCACCTACTCCGTGAGAGCGTGCTCAAATTTTACTCCTTTGTTTTATTTTCACGGGTACCGTGGTGACCTGGCGGGACCAAACTATCAGTCTATCAACCTATTTTGGCAGGTTCACGCATAGGAAAATTAGACCGTTGTGTCCGTTGATTGCGTCTTGGTCATCTCATTTTCGTTTATAGTGCGCATTGACACACTGTTCAGTATTTTGGATTACCCTGTAGATTGTCCCCACATGGACAGAACGAATGAAACTGGAAGCTATCTAGGCTCTAGCTATCTCGACGCCTAACCTTCCGTTTAATTTGACTTTGTCTTCTAAGAAAAAATAAAAGAAAGCGCCACAGTAACACAACAATTGGCTTCTAGAGCTCCAAATGATCGTAGGTGGGGGTAAGCACTTTGCGTTGTTGTTGTCGAACGGACCCTTCTCTTGGTCAAGGGTTAATTTCATCTCCCACCCAAATAGAGTTGGCTCTTCGACAATTTAAACTAATCCTGTCATGACGCATAGTACGGATTTCAGAATATTAAATTATTTTGACACGGTAAACACTGCGTTGCATTACTGTATCAATTTTTTTTATGCTGAAAATGATTTAAAAAAGATTGGAGTTCATAGGCAATTAATTTGAGTAACACAATAATTTGGTTTCTGGAGCCCGAATGAACGGAGATGGGGGCGCACGAATTCCTTTGCGGACAGCAGCTGCTCTATTGTTGTGTAATGGGCCCTTTCTCTTGCTGAAGGGTTACTTTGATCTTTACCACCATTAATCGGTTGGATTAGTTCTTACCTCTTGGCCATTTGGAGAGTTGGAACTTTATCCATTACAATTCCAGATGCAGCGAACCGCACCTTTAGGCCCTCTTTCAGAACGTATCCGGATATTTTTGCCCCGGGTATCCTACCCTGGGAATAAGGTAACTTGGTAAAAACCTTATTTGTAAACAAGGGGGTCTACTTTAATTTCAAGTTTCAACTATGTTCTTGTTTGGATACATTCTTGATGAACTGTAGTAGAGTAAGATTTCAACTGAAAAGTGCCTTCTTAACAAACCTTATTTGTAAACAAGGGGGTCTACTTTAATTTCAAGTTTCAACTATGTTCTTGTTTGGGTACATTCTTGATGAACTGTAGTAGAGTAAGATTTCAACTGAAAAGTGCCTTCTTAACATCGAGATTGCCCTTGAACATATTTTACTTTGTTCATAACATGTAAATGGACTTTGAAATGCTACTATTTGAAATTGAAAAAAAATGCAAAGACTTGCTGCGGGTCTATATAAATATAAATACATTTATTTTCATAGAAGAAACATTGAACTAGTAGTCATGGAGATCGCCCTTGGACATATTTTATTTTTTTCATTATTACAAAATCGAAAAAAATTGCAGAGAATTGTTGCGGGTTTATATAAATATAAATAACTATTTTTTATATAGAATAAACATTGAAATAGTAATCACATAATTTGATTATGGTCAGGAATTTCTGAATTACATTAGGGTTCGATCGTTCATTGTGATTGCATTCCATTGTTAACTGAAATCCCATTAAGATTCTACGTATGCAACAATTAAATTTTGTCACATTAGTTATTGATTAAATATTACATTGCATGAGAAATTTGCCACCTATTATACATCGTCTCAACAAGTTAAATATTTTTATTGCAAATTATATTGAATAAATTGTTTTTTATATGTACTTTATTTTTCATATTTTTCTTCCTTTTTTCTCGTTAACCAAACACATAACATAAGTATCTTGTCTCTTCCCCTCCTTTCTCCTTCATTCACTACGTATCGAATATAGCGTAAATAAGATCACAATTTACAAAGATGTTGTAGGTGATGGCGGCTCCATATTATAATTTAAGTCATCTAATTTGGCAATAGACCTATGAAGTGTATTACATTCTATTTGGTATGGCATTTACAAGTCTCTGTCATCGTACTTCACATTAGCAATGTCCGTGAGGTTCATTTCTTGACGCCAAATGACAAATATTCATCAATTAGAAATTTCGTTTTGACTTTGAGGGACACCACGGTTGCATCAAGATCTTTTTTCTGTTAAAATACGTGCACGGACAAACTCACTAGAACATAAGACACACGTTGCATTCTTAATATGGATGGATGTAAATTATTAGCATATATGTATAATTTTGTCATTGTTACATGTTGTGAGGGACATATATAATACAACCGTCCTAGTTTTTGACTTAAACTTCTACGACATTCTTATCAACATCGTGTTCACCCTTAATGGTGCTACTCTCCTACAATTGCAGCAATGATGATGAATTGCCTCCATTGGTTTAATCTAATGATATATAAGTACATGAACCATAATATGACTACAAATTGAACCCTATGCTTGAAGCGTAACATGGAAATAATTATCCCAAATTACTTCAAATTGAATAGTAAGGTTCAATCTTTCACGCAAGTAGGTACACTTGAGTTCTAATTTTTCTATTTCAACCACTAATCTTGATATGTCTACTTTGGTAGATGAAACACAATAACAACTAGTTGACCAATACTCATGTTCATTCCACGCACAATCTAACTTCTTAATCATCATGTCCCTCAAGTCAAGTTATGTTTTGTAAGGTGGTTTGGGACCGTCATCATGTATTTGTTTGGCACTACACCTTTACCTCAAGTATAGTATAGAATATGGGCTTGTTGTCTATCTTCTATTGACCTCATCAACTTCGTCCATGTAAACTTGTATGGTGCATGGCAACCCACATTGGCACACATAAATTTTGTTATTCATAATCTAAGCATACAAATTGTTAGATTTGTGATCTCAAAAGGGGGGGGGGCTGATTTCTCTACCAAAACTTAGAAACTTATTAGACATTTAGATTATATCATAACTTATTAGATTTTTAGATTATATCATAAGTTAATTGCAAATAAGGCAAACAATCAAGGGAGATAGATATTGAACAATTATAAATGAACACACATATTTATAACGGTTCCACCTTGAAAGGATGTAGATCCACTATCTAGAGATGTCAACCTATATGATTTTGAAACTTTGAGTACCAACTTATATTTTTTATAAGAGTTACATGAAGAGGCCATTCTTTCAAAGATCAAGTGATAACTAGCATTTCTTTTAAGATTGAGGGATCCAATAGCCATACAAAGGTCTTACCTGTCCAATGACCCATCATATTTCATCTTCTCCAAGGACTTATCCACTCTTGACAATGATCTCTTGCCTTTGTCTTTCTCCTTCCTTCACCAAGGAATATTTCTTCAAATCATCAACTTGTGAGAAAGATTAGGGAAAGGAAGTGGATAGATTCACAAAGAAAATTAGGGCTAGCTCTCTTGATACCATCCTAATTCACTCAAATGACTATAGAGAGATGAATAAGCTTAAGAGATATTAGGATATCTTTTAGCACAATAACTCAAATATATCATAAGAGCGTGTATGGTAAAGTCCAAAGGGTCATATTTATAGTCGAGGGATCCAACTAGCTAGTAGACACAATTAGTTCAAATTCTACATCTTGATAGGTTGGTTGGATAACCACTGGATAGAAATCACCTTCTCACTTCTCTCTAACGTCTATATTGCACTTTACAACTGCAATACCATCAACCAATTTTATGGGGACAAATCTCAATCGCTGGCATAAGTAGACAAGAAATTCAAAAGTCATCGTCTTATATTTGGGTGACCAAACTCACCAAGAATTTTTCTATATGTTTTCCATCTTTTCATCGATCGATATTTATGAAAGTTATAAGGTTAACCTATGGTATTATTGGTTAATAAACAAAGGTTGTTGGATGAGATATGTTCAGGACAATCTCACTTTATTGAAGTTCAAGGATTGCATTAAACCAATTAATGCAAAATGCAATAATAATTTATCTGGTTAACTTTGTTACACTTATAAGATTAATTATAAGTTATAAAATTATGACTAATGATTTATAATAATATTCTAAGTGAAAATCTATCTATTATTCAATTCTTGATTTTTAAGCTTGTATGACTTGAAAAATCACCATTCTAGGGTTTGTTGTTTTGATTTCTTTGAGTGTAACTTTGATTCAAAAATGATATCAATAGGAATGTTAGATACACATAAATGGAAAGGTGAATGCATCATAAAACTATGGACACTTTATAGCTATTAGGCCAACATTATCCCCCTTTTGAAAGATGACAAACATTCCTAAAACTATGAAAAAGGATAAGAATTGATTTTTTTTGTGATAATCTTAGGGGAGTATATGTCTAAGAGTTTTTATGATCCCCCTCAATTCATGCACAATAACACATTTTGATATATTTGACAAAGAACACTATATGCATGACAATTCCTTTCATTTCATAACATCCATGAAATATGCCACTTAAGATCTATTTCAGAATGGCTATGTAAAGAATTGAAACCACCTCTCTACTAAAAATTTGAAGAATAGAACCTCCATTGCAAACACACCTAAAAGATATGTTGGAGTGGGTGTAAAATTTTCAAATCTTATTTATGATATACAAAACAACCAAAGTGTAGTAGTGGAATAAAAACATTGACTATATTCAATTTCTCATAAGGTTACAATGGAACATCTTAAACTTACATGTAAAGGTACATCATAAGGATCCGTGTAGAGGGAAATCTAAACCACATCAAGTTTGTGTCCAAGCTTTAAATCCTTAAGCTAGGTCCTTAACTTTATGCCATGTCCTCCACATCCTTCACTTAGGGTTGGAAGCATACCCCAACAAGAAGAGATATAGAAGTCATCAGCAAAGGCTGGTATTTGCATACTAAAAAGTAAAATTGAGCAGTATAAAGATATAAGGACATCAAATAAATAGAATCTTCCCATAGAAAAGAAAATTACCACCCAAGTGGGTATCAAGAGAAATGAATCACAAAAGAAGATACTTTCCATTAAAACAAATAAAAGATTGTGCCATATATACATCCACTACTGTGGTGGGAAATGAAGCACAATAAGAGAAAGTAGTTGCCATCATACTAATGGACAACATAAATATCCACCTCACAAGTGGGAAAAAGACATCATATGTCATCATATGGAGTTCCAAGATGAAAAAAACATTATAAAGATTCCAAGAGAATGTCAAATCTAATAATATCATCACAAGATCAGTAACAAAATAAGATAGTTCACAAGAACTATGGTTTTCAAAAGAAAAGACATTGTGTATAGGCTATTGTCCATAGGACCAAGAGAAAGAAGAAACATAGGTTAATTTCTCAAAAGAATGATTGAAGATGCAAACATACCTCACTTCAGAGTCTATACAAATCCAAGTCACTTCTATATCCAAGTCTTGGCCTCCAAAGAACCTATTGAACATATATGTAGATTTTAGGTTAATTCCACATTGATTATTCAAACCCTAAAAATTACCTTTTTCTTTACATGAAATTAAGGTTATCAAAACCATGTTGTATTTTATATTACCTTTTTTTTAGTCCAAAATATATTTTATTATATTTTTCTGACTTATATATATTTAGTTACAAATTGTACAAGTTATTACTTATTTTGATTAATCCATTAAAATCACGTATTTTCAAGATTGGATTCAATCAAAAAAACTAGTACCATTAGATAGCCCTTATTTTTTAGTTCCAAAACATATTTTATTTAATTTTTTGAGTTAGAAATAATTTGTTATGAATTTTACAAATCTGACCAGTCATAAATTCCAAAAAGCCAACTAATCATCAGAGACCTGCGATAGAGAGAGAGACTTGGCCCCGCATGACTTGGCCCAATGGGGTGTGGCCAAGTCACCTGGTCAATGCTAGTGAGACCCCTGTGAAATCAAAGGAAACAAAAAGGGAAAATGATGTTTATACCCCTAGCGGCAAAACACAAGAAAAGAGGAAGTCATGGGGGTAGAATAGCGAATTCATTGTGGGGATTTCTCCTCCCACACAGACAACCATGGCTGTGACAACCCAAAGCAATAGTAGGCTGTGAATTTGGGAAAAACCCAACCGGGCAATAATACAATGATTTGATGAAAAGAAATCGGAGAAAGCACCTTCAAGAACTCACCTCTCCACACGATTGAAGATCGGTGAAACCAACCACTCCGACGAGATACCACATGGCCAGTGAACAAAAGCAGCTTGGCGGTAGTCGAACACATACCCAACGAGGAAATTGAGGTGATGGAAAGCCTTCACACGGTCCAACAGAACTGGAGAAGGGGTCTGATATATATAGGGTTGCCTATCACGGTTTCTGCAACCCGACACTTCAAGAAGGTGGAGGTGAGAAAGGGGAGCAACTTGAATATCCAGAGTTAGGGCTCGAGTAGGAGATCTAATCAACTGGAATTGAACGTTGAATTTGATGGCAAAGGAATCTCATTGATAGTTTGTGTGTAGAGAGAGAAATTGAAGTTTTAAAAACTCCCAAAAATGGTGCCTGCTACCAGCTCTAACGTGAGCTTGATGACGACGTTCAGGCCGTCTGATCGTGAAAACCAACAACCAAGATTGAAGTGCGAGATTTAAAGGGCGCATGACAGATGAAAACCTTCTCCAATTCGAAATCAAATAGAGTGATGCATTAAATTTATTTCTCTATTCTCTCTCCTTTTTTGAGGGTGTAAAGGAATCCCAAATTTAATGAAATAAGGCACCTAACCTAGTTTGGACATGAGGAATCTGAATATGAAATTAGATTTTCCTTTTGATAACTCTTGATGTGTTCAATAAATCAAATCATATTTTCTCTTTCCTCATGCATTAATGATTATGAGATTCTCCAAATTTGATGAAACTTCACCCACAAGTCATATTTTATGTGTTGGATAGAAATTTGTCATTAATTTTACATGTTGGAGAAGTTTGTTCATTTATTTATTATTTTAAAGGTTCTACACACTTTCTTTCTCCTGATTTCATCTTTTAACCAAACATCTTCCAATTTGGATGAAAATTCAAACAAAGGCTATATTTATTATGTAGCTTATGATTCCAAGATTATTTTCCTCTTTTGGAGTCATTTATTATTTTATTTGATATTTTGGGGAAATCTAAGATCTTCTCTTTCCTAAAAGAATTAAATTAATCATTATTATATAAATATTGTGAAACTTGACACCCAAGGCAGTTGGGACCCAAGGAACATGATTTTTAACTTAGATTCTACTTTTGGTATTTATATTAAGGTGTTAGATCACAATTAATATTTGTGGCCATTAATATCACATTATTACTTAGGTTATCATATTATTTCACTATTGTAATTATTTCTCATCCATTTATGTTAACATTATCTCCAAAAGAATTATGTATGATTATTTGCACGGAATTTTATATTAGCTTATGTGACATATTTTATACGTCTATTATTGGCTCAAGACTAATTTGAGAACATTAGGTTACATTAGGGTGATTTATACATGCTTTAGCTCATTAGGATTATACTAAACATATTTTAGATCTAACCTCAACCTTATTTGTCTAAGCCCAAAAGATCAAAGTTATAGGGTAGGGTCCAAGATCCAGTATGTTACAACACTCCACCCCTTAAAAGGATTTCATCCTCAAAATCTATTGATCCAAACATCAACAACCAACTACTCTCCACCCCTTAAAAAGGTTTAACCTATCAAGTCAACTAAATAAGTTTTTAGGGTTACCCATATATCTTTTAGTTGTGAAAGTTTTAGAGAGTTATATTGTTCATGTTTCCAACTAAAGTCATACCATCTAGAGTTGAGTTTTAGGTCCTTGAGTCTCTAACCTAACAACCATACAAAACATCCAATAGTCATAGGATAGGTTGACTACACCTCCATATCAATCTTAGTCACAACTCCAAAGTCAAAACTAGGGTTAGCATAAGGTTTAGGGTTTCACTACCAAAAATTCTCATATCACTTTATTGTGACTTGGATTAGGAAAACTTCGATGAAATCCATAAAATTTTGTACATATAATAGTGTAATTGAAAAAATATTTTTCTTTGAAAAATCATGCACTATAAAACAATGATGAGCTCAAAATCAATGCGGAAACCAAGTCACAATTTATCCATAACAAGGTCTTCATAACTTACTACTTCATTATAACCTAATTGTATCATTATATCAACCTTATTGCATCAGAAGATCAATTATAGGGTGAACATCTCACCTAGAGGTAACTTAGCAAAGTCAAGGGTCCTAATAAAGGAGATAAAATTGAAATAGTCATATTTCGACTACCATGGGCTCTGATACCATGCTGTAAAGAAGTGAAACCACCTCTCTATGGAAAATTTGAAGAATAGAACCTCTAGTCCAAAAAAACCTAAAAAATATGTTGGAGTGGGTGTAAAATTTTAAAATCTTATTTATGGTATACAAAACAACCAAAATGTAGCAATGAAATAAAAACATTGACTATATTCAATTTCTCATAAGGTTACAAAAGAACATCTTAAACTTACATGTAAAGGTACATCATAAGGATCCATGTAGAGGGAAATCTAAAACACATCAAGTTTGTCTCCAAGTTTTAACTCCTTAAGCTAGGTCCATTACTTTATGCTATGTCCTCCACATCCTTCACCTAGGGTTGGAAGCATACCCCAGCAAGAAGAGAAAAATATAAGTAATCAACAAAGGCTGGTATGTGCATACTAAAAAGTAAAATTGAGCAATATAAAGATATAAGGACATCAAATAAATAGAAGCTCCCCATAGAAAAGAAAAGTACCATCCTAGTGGGTATCAAGAGAAATGAATCACAAAAGGAGATACTTGCCATTAAAATGAATAAAAGATTGTGCCATATATACATCCACTACCATGGTGGGAAATGAAGTACAATAAGAGAAAGTAGGGCACACACCCCACAATCATCATCAATATCCTACATGCATGTGAGATAAGCATAGTCCTAGAACAATATATATATACAAAGTCAGCCAAGTCTCACAAACTTGAATCCTAATAGAGAATGACATACTACCAAACTCCCAATATATAAAATGGGACAAACCTCACAAATTTGAAACCCAGGTATGGGGCACCACCACCTCCATCCCGATAATAACAAGAGCTTAATGCCCAAAACCAATGCAATTACACTACCCTAGTGTTATTGATTCACATAGCATGTTTAATAGAGAGGCAAGTAAAAAGGTATAGTCAGATTAAACAAAAGTTGACATCATGCTAATGGAAAACATAAACATCCACCTCACAAGTGGGTAAAAGACATCATATGTCATCATATAGAGTTCCAACATGAACAAAGCATTATAAAGATTTCAAGATAATGTCAAATCTAATAATATGATCGCAACATCAGTAACAAAATAAGATAGTTCACAAGAACTATGGTTCTCAAAAGAAAAGACATTGTGTATAGGCTATTGTCCATAGGACCAAGAGAAAGAAGAAACATAGGTTAATTGCTCAAAATAATAATCAAGGATGCAAACATATATACTTTTCTCAAAAGACATTGTGTATAGGCTATTGAACATATATATAGATTTGAGGTCAATTCCACATTGATTATTCAAACCCTAATAATTACCTTTTCCTTTACATGAGATTTAGGTTGTCAAAACCATGCCACATATTTTCAAGACTAGATTTGATCAACAAAACTATACCATTAGATAGACCTTATTTTTATGATTTCAAAACATATTTTATTTTATTTTTCTGAGCTAGGAATAATTAGTTATGCATTTTTACAAATTTGACAGTCATAAAATTCTAAAAATCCAACTAATCATCAGAGAACCTGAGAGAGAGAGAGAGACTGGGCTCCGCATGACTTGGTCCAATTGGGTGTGGCCAAGTCACCCAATCATCACCAGTGAGACCCGTATGAAATCAAAGGAGACAAAAGGGGAAAATGACGTTTATACCCCTAGCGGCAAAACACAAGAAAAGAGGAAGTCATGGGGGTAGAATAGCAAATTCATCATGGGGATTGCTCCTCCCACACGGCCAACCATGGCTATGACAACTCGAAGCAGTAGTAGGTTGTGAATTTGGGAAAATGAAAAGAAATTGAAGAAAATACCTTCAAGAACTCACCTCTCCACACGATTGAAGATCGGTGAAACCAACAACTCCGACGAGATGCCGCATGGCCAACAAACAAAAGTAGCTCGGTGGCGGTCGAACACACACCCAACGAGGAAATTGAGGCGATGAAAAAGCCTTCACGTGGTCCAACGGAATTGGAGAAGGGGTTCGATATATATAGGGTTGCCTATCATAGTTTCTGCAACCTAACACATCGAGAAGGTGAAGGTGAGAAAGGGGAAAAACTCGAATATCCAGAGTTAAGGCTCGAGTAGGAGATTTAATCAAATGGAATCGAATGTCGAATATGATGGCAAAGGAATTTCATGGATAGGTTGAGTGTCTAGAGATAAATTGAAGTTTTAAAAACTCCAAAAAATGACACCTACTGCCAGCTCTAACACTAGCTTGATGATGACGTTCAGGCCGTCCGATTGTGAAAACCAACGACCAAGATTGAAGTGCGAGATTGAAAGGGTGTGTGACAGATGAAAATCAGAAACCTTATCCAATTCAAAATCAAATAAAGTGATGCATTAAATTTATTTCTCCTTTTCTCTCTCCTCTTTTGAGGGTGCAAACAAATCCCAAATTTAATGAAATTTGGCACCTAGCCTAATTTGGAGATGAGGAATCTGAATATGAAATTAGATTTGCCTTTTTAGAAATTTTGACGTGTTAAATGAATCAAATCATCTTTTCTCTTTTCTCATGCATTAATGATTAGGGGATTCTCTAAATTTGATGAAACTTCACTCACAAGTTATATTTATTGTGTTAGATGCGAATTTGCCATTAATTTTACATGTTGGAGAGGTTTTTTCATTTATTTATTATTTTGAAGGTTCTACACACTTTCTACAGATGAAAATTCACCCAAAGGCTATCTTTATTATGTAGGTTACGATTCTAAGGTTATTTTCCTCTTTTGGAGTCATTTATTATTTTATTTGATATTTTGGGAAATGTAAGATCTTCTCTTTTAAAAAAGAATTAAATTAATTATTATTATGTGAATAATGTGAAACTTGACTCTCAAGTCTATTGGGACCCAAGGAACGTGATTGTTATCTTAGATTACACTTTTGATATTTCTTTCAATGAGTTAGGTCACAATTAATATTTGTGGCAATTAACATCACATTATTACTTAGGTTATCATATTATTTCACTATTATCATTATTTCACGTCCATTTATGTTAATATTATCTCCAAAAGAATTATGTATGATTATTTGCACAAAATTTTATATTATCTTATGTGACATATTTTATGTGTCTATTATTGGCTCAAGACTAGTGTGAGAACATTAGGTTACATTAAGGTGATTTATACATGATTTATCTCATTAAGATTATACCAAACACCTTTTAGATCTAACCTCGACCTTGTTTGGCTAAGCCCAAAAGATCAAAGTTCTAGGGTAGGATCCAAGATCCGGTATGTTACAAGATAAGTCTTTCTCTCACTTTGTCCTATGAAATGTAGGGTGGGGTGGGGGTAGAAGATCAAAGATAAGCTATTTTCCTATCATTGACAAAAGATAGAGACATTTAACTATTGCCTTTTTGGATATGCCACTCTTATTTTGATGATGGAAATATTTTCCATTTGTGTCACTAACATGTGCACTTAGTGTTTTAGGTGATCAATGAACTTATACAAGATCCAAAAATAAATATCATACTAAAATAAAAGTGTTTGAATCCTTGTAGATCAAGTTGCACCACGTATATTCTTTGTACAAGTGCATAATGTACAACTCTCTAGTAATGATGTAAAAATAAGTGATGAGAAGCTCAAATCTATCTTAAAACCCATTCGACACCTATATCAAGTCTTCTAGATAGTTAAGTTTTATCAAAAAAATCACTTGAGCCATTTTCCAAAAATATAGTAGTGTTACAAGGATATTTTTGATCAAACTCTTTCTTTGACTAAAATGTTTCTCAGTCAAATCACATCTAAACCCAGATATAGATGTTACAAAAGTTGGAAAATTGTTGACTCTCATTCAAACTACATTTTGACCAAGATGGACCTCAGTTGAAGTGCATTTTGACTAAGAATGTTATGCACACAAATTCTATAGTGGTCGACTAGTAGTAAACTCAACTTTTCACATTCTGATAGCTAGTTTAGAAATTATCTTATCCTAAACACTCCCAAAAGTGTTGTCAAACATTCCTAAATAGTTTATATAAATGGGAGTGAATTATGGACCTGAGTGACCTACTACATGCTATCCTACTCCAAGCTTAGAATTCTACATTGCTATCTTCATTTATCCTCAAGGTAGTCAAAGCCTTAGCTCAATACTAGTGTCATACTCTATCAAATATAGCCTTGTCAAATCATTGTGGAGAGTCAATCATCACTTTTTTATAGATATCTACACATTATATATCTTGTGAGAGTTGTAATTTCTTTTTTCTCTTTTGTTCTCTTTACTTGTTTTTGTTGCTTCCAACTACTTTTTGCGAGAAGGCTGTGGGGAGGCTTCTTGGAGCTACTTCTTGCGAGAAGGTTATGGCAAAGACAAGAGGATCATCATGATCTAATTTGTTATTCAAGTTCTCCTTAAGCTAGAAAAGAAGTGTTGTCTTGAGCAACAAACGACATCAGTAAATTGTTTATTTTGTATCAGTCTAGAAAAGGAATAAAATACATGTTGAAAAATCTAGTTGGAAACAACTAGGTAGTCGACTGACATCTTTTATGGAACCAATCTACATCTTTGAATTGTGTGGTTGTTTCTATTTTATATAAAACTGGATTTGTCTTTCTACTGTCATATATTCTTAAGAAATTTGCAATCTAACCTTCTTTGTATTTTTAAACTGTATAAGTATTATCATCTCTGTTCATCCCCATATAGAACACAACAATTGGTATCAGAGTAGGCTTCAGGGAACTCCAATTAGTCTTGAAGATGGAGAAAAAATTATTGGGCCAACTCAACCTTGAAGGATCAAATGACAACCAACAAACTATCTTTTATGGATCCAATTATACTCATTTAAAGAAGGATACACAATTATTAATTCAAGGTCTTAGCATTGATCTTTGGAATAAAGTTATCCACCCATATTTTCCTCCAACAATAGGTTTGAGGAATGGGATGCATCTATAGTAAGAAAATCTACTCTTAATGCTAAAGTTGTAGACTTTCTTTATTCCTTTCTTTCTTTTAGTGAATGTAATCATACTTTCGCTTGTGAAACTTGTTATGATATTTGGAGAAAATTATCAATTACTCATGAGGGAACCAAGAAAGTTAATAATTCATAAAATAAATATGCTTTCTCATAAACTAAAATCATTTGACATGATAAAATATGAAACTATTTCTGAAATGAATTCTAAATTTAGCTCAATTATATATTGTATAAAATCTTTTAGAAAGAATATTGAAGAATGTTAAATAGAAGATGTGGAAGAAAAATTTCGTTGTGTATTTGAATGGCTAATCACTGAAAATGATGAACAAAAAATAGATAATACACAAAGTGATGATTGTTATGTATCTCTTTCAACTTGTTGTAAAAAAAAATTACTGAATTTAAGTTTGAAAAGGTTGTAAAATATAAGAGAAAGAAAAAGAAATTGGGTATTGTTGTTAATTCCTTTAATATAGAAGTTGATGAGAAAAATAATGAATATCTAATTGATCTCGTTCTATTTATTTACTTTTTTCAGTATGTTTGATTAGTTTGTCTTAGGCCTGTTGTATTTTCCTTTTTCTCTATTTATCCCATGTACTCCCTGGATCATATATATATTGGAGACCTAGTGCACTTATTTGATTTACTGAAACATATCATTCTACATGATATTAGAGTGATAACTTAACCCTGATTCTCCCCACCCCTTCATTTCCTCTCCCTCTTTCCCTTGCTCCATTCCTGGTGGCTACTACATATGATTCCCACTAGGTTGTGTCACAGAAAGAAAACAACCAACCTATAATATATTTTAATTCATCTCCATGCATGTTCATTATTGTTTCTATGAATTGGTGAAGGAGATTGCAACTTCATATTCTATTAATTTGCATGATCGTGAGTTGGTGAAGAGTTCTAGACATCAAAAAACGAACTGGAATTCATAGAAGCCATGTATATGATCTTTTCTTTCTCCAGTAAGTTAGACGCTTATTTCAGCCAAATAATTTTTATATGGATGCGTACTCAGATTGCTCGCTCTATGTGTTGATGTTGTGATCGTGTCTGTGTACCATTAGTCACCTAAAACAATAAAAAATTAAAAAAATGATACAAAAGACCACTTGCTAATTTTTAAAACACTAAAACAAAAAAGGGAGAACAATTTCTTTTTCTTCTTCCTCTTCATGCGGTTTCCCTAGTCCATATGGTTGAATGCATTTCTTAATAATTGGAGATTTCTTATTTGTCTATCCTATCATGTAATTAATCTAGTAGCATTTTAAGTTTCCTACCGAGATCTATTCCAATAGCGCCACATCTTTTTCTACAAAGTTTCATTTCGGTAGTACTGCTTTCTTCCTACCAAGATTCATTCTGATAGTACTGCTTTTCTTTCTATCGATTTTTCATTTTGGTAGTATTTCTATTTTGTTCTTTGTATCGTGCTACATTTTTATAGTTTTACTTTGTGTTTTTACTATGCTACATTATGGTACTTTTCTTTCTATTTGTGTAGTGTCATTATATCTGGCCTCATCATGGGTGATGTTGTTAAGCCAAATGTCATTTAAAATGATATGCCACACGTATATGTTGTTAAACTTAATGATGAAACTTTCTTCTATGGATGAATGATGTCCAGACATTCCCCCGAGTCCCAGGATAAACTCAAATCTATCACCAATACTTCACTGATAGTTTTTGACGATGCTTGAGTGACAAGCAACAATCAAATGTTGTCATGGCTCTGGGAATGCATGGAGCCAGAGGTGGTGATCAAGTACATGTAGCATCATAATGCCAAGATTATGTGGGAGGAGATGAAATAGTTCTTCACTCAAGAAGATAAATGCATGCACATGTATAACATCATGAATAAGATCTTCTCTGAAAAACAAGGAGAGAGACCCTTGTACAAATAATTTGACGCCATGAAGGCTCTAGAAAACCAACTCAACATCTTCTCTCCGATGAAGTCTGGTGAAGTCACCATAGAGAGGGAAACTCTTCTGACTTCCCGCTTCCTCAATGCGCTTCATTCTCGATTTGATACAGTCTGACAACTACTCTTGGTTGGTGAAACCCTTCCATCTATGGACCAAGTATATGCAAGTTTGGCTCTATCAAATATGATTGAACCTCACATCTCTCCCACTACTGCATCAGAGCCTCCATTAACAATGGTTGAGGCGGCCAGGGGACGTGGTTGTTGGTGAGGCCAATGACTAAAATGCCTTATTGTGGCAAGTTGGACCACATTGAAGATGTCTCCCAATCAAAGCATGGATATCAAGCACACAATGGGAGAGGACGTGGGAGGGGCTTTGCCCATGTTCCTCAAGAACTTGCCCACATCTGTCAAGCATCTACCCTAACAATTGATCACGCACCTCCTCTACCACAAGCATCCTCTCAAAATTCTCATGTCTCATTATCCAATGAGGTTTACAAAAGTCTTCTCCATGATGCCTAATATTATGGGGATTCTACCATCCACAACAACATCACCACTTTTGCTTCTTCAGATTTGCAAGTTGGGGATTCACCGACTGTCTATTCTTCTGCCCACCTAGACACCACTTCTTAAGGTAACTTTGGGGCTTCCATGCTTGCTTCTAGTTCTAACTGGATTATGGATTTGGGTGCGACACAACATATGACTGGTATGCCCCATCTATTAACCACATGTGATTCATTTAACCCTTACTCCTCTATCACCATGGCAGATGTGTTGGTTAAATGAGTAACTCAGTGTGGCACTATTCCTATTTCTTCTAAAATCAAGTTGACTATTTTCTATTTTGTTCCAAAAATTTTATATAATGCGATGTTCCTAGAAAAAAAACTATTGATTCTATCAAATGTTTCATAAATTTTGGTCCATCTAGTTTTATTTTATAGGATTGGAGGAATTTGATGATGATTGGACAGGGAGTACACTCTGATGATCTCTACTACTTCTCTATCTGACCCTGCAGCCTACCACGAGCCCTTTTGGTCTCCACACCACTTCAACTACATCTATGTCATGGCCATTTACCTTCAAACAATTTTAAACTAGTATATAGTTCTTTATTATCATGTTCTTCCATTCAGCGTAATACCTATCAGCTAGGGAAACACCATTGTGTGTCCTTCCAGGCCCATATCTGTAAACAATCATTTCATATGTTTGACTTAGTTCATATTGATGTGTGTGGTCCATTTAGAATTACTTTTTATAATGTCTATAGCTTTTTTTTACATTCATGGATGATTTTTCTAGAGTGACATGGATTTACTTACTTTTAACTTGTGATGAAGTCTTTACATCAATTCACGTGTTTTGTAAGTTGGTTTCAATTTAATTTTCAACGTCTATTAAGATTCTTCGAATAGACAATGCCCTTGAATATACCCAAAAGTCTATCACCTCCTTTTTCTATGACGTAGGGATGATTCATCAACGCTCTTGTGCATACTCTCCACAACAAAATGAAATTGTCGAGTGTAAAAATCATCATTTACTTAACATTACATGCTCTCTTCTCACTCAGTCGATTTGCCTAAGTCCTTTTGGTCTGATGCGGTCCTCATGGTTTGCTTTCTTATTAATCGCCAACCTTCCTCTATTTTTAGAAAGTGTACTCCTTTTTCCATTATTTACCCTCAATCGACACCATTCCCTCGACCACCTTAGATTTTTTGGTTGTGTCACCTTCATTCATAATTTTTATCTAAAGGCCAACATGATTTCCCACCGAGCTATCCAAACGATATTTCTTGGTTATTCTTTTTCTCATAAAGGATACAAATGTCTTGAATCTAACTATAAAAAAATCTATATCTCTACATATGTCACCTTTTATGATGATGAAATATTCTTTTTATCATCCTCACCCCCATTGATCATACTGATACTATGGTCTCATTGCATAATCCATTCATCACACAGACACCACCACCTTCCACAACACTAAACAGATGCAGGGAGAATGAGTCACTGACTGTATTGGCATTATCATCTTCAGTTCCCGACCAATCCAATCTACCAATACCACTATGCAAAGGTATACACTCTTGCATTCTCAAGCTTCCCATTTCCAACACTTGTTGTCTAACACGTCTTTCTTCTTTTGCCTCTTCCTTTGCTACTGCCCTAGACACAACATATGTTCCGAAGTGTCCAACAAATGCACTATGCCATCTTGGATGGAAATATGCCATGATGGAATAATTATGGTCTCTCCATGACAACAAGACATGGAATCTTATGACCCCACCAGTAGGAAAAAATATCATAGGATGTCGATGGGTTTTCTCTATAAAGCATAAGTTGGTTGGATCTATTGAATGACTCAAGGCACATGTGGTGGCCAAAAGATTCACCTAAACATTTGGCATGGATTACTTTGAGTCATTCTATCTAGTGCTAAGGAGCCTCCATTCACATCCTTATCTCTGTTGCATCTCACCTTGACCAGCCTCTTTACTAGCTCAACACCAAGAATGCATTTTTTCACGGAGATCTCCTAGAGGAAGGCTACACGCACCAACCGCCCAAGTTTGTTGTTGAGGGGGCATCTTCTCACAAAGTATGTCATCTCTGGAAATCTCTCTATGGCCTCAAGCAGTCTCCAAGGGCCTTGTTCAATAAGTTAAGTGATGCCTAACACATCTTAACTTTTGAAGATCAGCCACATACCATTCATTGTTCTTCTCCAAGTCCTCCTAAGGCCATGTTCTTATTCTTGTCTATGTCGATGCCATCATTATCATCGATGATGATATGATGGGGATATCCCATATAAGGAGTGTCTACATATACATTCTCATACAAAAGATTTGGGCACCTTGCAATACTTCCTCAAAGTCAAAGTCCTCCTCCCAGTCTCAAGGATCAGTCTGTCACAATGACACTATTTCTTGAACCTTCTTCAAGAGGCCAACATGGCAAAATCCAAACCAGTCTCTACCCCTATGGACTGTAATACAAAGGCTATACATGAAGGGGAACTCTTTACTGATCCAGAGAAGTATCATTGTATAGTCAGGAAGTTGATTTACTTGACTATTACTCAACTATATATTACCTATATTGTTGGGGTATTCAGTCAACACATGACTGCTCCACTTCAAGTTTGTTGGTCCAACATTCAATACAATCTTCACTATCTCAAGAGTGCTCCAGGATGAAGATTGTTCTATATACATTTAGTCCAAGGTAATCTCTATCTCTAAATATGCATATGCATATTGGGTTGGTGATTCTAAAGACTGACGACCCACTTCCAGCTATTGTGTCATGATTGACACTCACCCAATTTTCTGGAGGAGTAAAAAATAGGCGGTGGTATCTTGCTCCAGCATTGAGGTAGAATATCAGGCTATGGATCATGCATAACGTGATCTACAATGGGTTTGATTCATCTTGACTGAGTTTGGAATTTCTTTTCAAACTCCAACTACTTTATAATGTGACAACCAGACGGATATACACATAACTAATACTCCAACATTCCACAAGCACACAAAAAACACTAAAGTTAATCACCATTTTATGCGGGACCTAGTCAAAGACAAGAAAATCATCACTCCTCACATTAATATAGGCGATCAAGTTGCATACATCATCACTAAACCTCTTCCTCCTACTTTATTCAAGTATATGGACATCAAGTTGGGACTTCACAATATTTACTCTCCAACTTGAGGGGACGTGTTAGTATATTTGATTATTTGGATACAGGCCTATTGTATTTTTCCTTATCTCTATTTAGCCCATGTACTCCTTGAATCCTATATATAGGAGATCCAATACACTTATTTGTTTTAGTGAAAAATATGATTCTGTAACTTTAAATTGGTTGACAAAGATAATTTTTTGGTAAAATACCTCTCAGTCAAAATGTAGTTTGACCAAGGGCAATTCAATCAATATACAGCTCCACACCACTATTGAATGTGAAGTTTTGTTTTGACTATCTTACAATTGGTTTTCAGATTCATTTTGCTACACGTTTCATTTATTTTTTAGGCCTAAAATGAGATCTTTTACATGTTGCAAACAAAACATCATCTCTTAAATGGATATCCTTGTTTTATGAGTTATATTATTTGTTTGAGCTCAATATCTATGAGTGTGTGATTATTGGGGATCTCAAATCATGTGATTTAGTTTTTTTGTTAGTTATTGTCTTAATGCGTTCTCTATACAATATGGACTTAACGTCCCTTGATATAGGTCTAGAGATTATTTATGGTGTTTTTGTTATGTTTTTGTGGCAATCTCAATGTCATGGAGGACTTCACATTCCTTACATTGATATTGAGATATTCTTTGGAAAAATTGATGTTATTCATGGCATCTCTATATCAATGGTGGATTTAACATTCCTAACCATCAACTTAGAGTGTTCTTTATAGATTGTACTTAATGAGATCTTTTTATCATGACATTCTTGACATTCCTCTCATTGGTAGTTTGACAATATTTTTTTTCATGATCAAATATAGCTTTTTGTTGATACACCCTACTATGAAATGTATCCATTCTTGTATCCATTTTTAATTGGTGTTTTCATATTAGTTTCTCATTTCAACTGGTACATCCTTGTTTTATGGTTGGGTCTATATATTCCTCTCCAAAATGATTTTCTTGTTGAGAGGGAATGTCTCCTTAAGGGGGAATATTAGTGAACATAACATTTTTTCATTCAAATAAGAGGGAGAAAAGTCCATAAAGATAAACTTGCCAATCTATAATAATTTAAAGGTATGATTCTCTAAATTGTCTACTTTCAAATTTTCTTATGAAAATATTTGTCATCACTAGGAAGGGGGAGATTGTTGGCTTTTTGGATATGCCACTCTCTTATTTCGATGATGTAAATATTTCATGTTTGTGTCACGAATAGGTGCATTTAGTGTTTTAGGTGATCAATGAACTTAGAAAATATCCAACAATAACGAACATGCTATCATATATGCATTTAGATGCTTGTAGATCAAGTTGCACCATGAATATATTTTGTACAATTGTGTTTTGTACAACTTGTTAGAAACCATGTAACAATAAGTGATGAGTGGCCCAAACCTATCCTAAAACCTTTTTAACACTTGTATCAAGTGTTTAGGATAGTTAGCTTTTATTAGAAAACTCACTTGAGCCATTTTCCAAAATTACAGTAGTGCATTTACAAGGATATTTTTGTTTAAAATCTTTCTTTGACCAAAATGTCTCTAAGTTAACCACGCCTAGACCGAGATATAACCATTACAAAACTTGGAAAAAGGATGAATCTCAATCTAACTACACTTTGACTAAGATGGACAATGGTTGAAGTACAGGTCAACCAAGTATGTTCTGCAGTCAAATTTTGTAGTGGTCTAGTAGCTGTTGTGAACTTGACTTTTGAGATTCTAATGGCAAGTTTTGTGGCATCCAACTCACAAAAACAAGATTTACTTAAGAGGAAGCAATCATTTGCAGCGGATTACTGAAAATCACTAAAAATTAAAACCTTTTTCAAAGAGATCCAATCATAGGAAAACTCTTTCAACGAGAACCAATGTATTACATTTATATCCTGGTTCATAAGTACATATCTGGTACCATCTCTTCTCGAGATTCACAACATCAACTGCCTTGTTAAAAGCTAAACACAGACAACATAAGAACCTCGAGGCATCAAGCCAAAAACTCAAAACGATTAATTAAAAGCATTAACTATTAACTCTGAGGACCTGAGAGTACAGAGACGACACATATGAATTCTATCTACAAGACACGACAGACAGTACACTCCACCTGAGCTGTCACTACTGTCCCTGCTGCTGCTAAAGTTCTTCCTCTGCAAGATATTCTCAATCTCCTCCGTGCTCGTCTACCTAAAAATGCTGGATCCCACGGGGGTGAGACAATTGAAAATTGCCCCAGCGAGAGATATAACTCTCTGCCAAAAACATTATTCTTGCAATTTAATGATATAAAATTGGGTAGAGGATAAGCAGTTTAGATCATTCTCATCTTTAAATATTGCAACTACCTATAATAGAGCAGTAAATCATCTATTCTCTTTATAAGGAATAGGAAGGACATGTATATCATTTGTCTGATATATCAACTCAGAATCCCATGCTTTTCTCATGATATTCATTACTCTGATATGTCATCCATGAGTCTTTCTTGATTCTATCGGTTGGCCTTAGCCAATTTTCTAAACAGATTTTGCTTTATACTGGACATGAGAATGTACATCATCATGTATTGTTCATGCATTGGTCTATACCAATCATGTATAAATATTCCAAGCATTGGATTATACCAATCTTGTGCAAGTAGTACAAGCATTGAGCTTATAATATTCATGTGTATCCATTCTAGGTATTGGACTATGCCAACCCTGTGCATCCATTCCAGGTATTGAACTATGTCAATCCTGTGACATTATTCCAGGTATTGGGATTTAACCAATCCTGTGCAGATATTTCAGGTATTGGGTTGTTACCAATCCTGTGCAATTATTCTAGGTATTAGGATTTAACCAATCCTATGCAGTTATTCTAGGTATTGGGTTGTTACCAATCATGTGACATTATTCCAGGTATTGGGATTTAACTAATCCTATGATATTATTCCAGGTATTGAACTATGTCAATCATGTGACATTATTCCAGGTATTGGGATTTAACCAATCCTATGCAGTTATTCCAAGTATTGGGTTGTTACCAATCCAGTGCAGTTATTCCAGGTATTGGGTTGTTACCAATCCTGTGTAGTTATTCCAGGTATTGGGTTGTTACCAATCCTGTGACATTATTCCAGGTATTGATTTGTTACCAATCCTGTGTAGTTATTCCAGGTATTGGGTTGTTACCAATCCTGTGACATTATTCTAGGTATTGGGATTTAACCAATCCTGTGATATTATTCCAGGTATTGAACTATGTCAATCCTGTGACATTATTGCAGGTATTGGGATTTAACCAATCCTATGATATTATTCTAGGTATTGAACTATGTCAATCCTGTGACATTATTCTAGGTATTGGGATTTTACCAATCCTGTGATATTATTCCAGGTATTGAACTATGCCAATCCTGTGCATCTATTCTAGGTATTGAACTATGCCAATCCTTTGCATCTATTCCAGGTATTGAACTATGCCAATCCTGTACATCTATTCCAGGTATTGAACTATGTCAATCCTATGCATCTTATCACAAATTACCACATCTTGTCACCTCACACTAGGCAATAATCATTCTCATGGTTCGTAGAGCACATTCAATATCTTGTCACCTCTCATTAGGTAACAATTAATGTCATGTCTCACAAGGCCCATAAAACATCTTGTTACCTCTCACTAGGTAACCATTAATATCATTATTAAAGAGCTGGATGTGATATCTATGATGTCTTGAAGCATTACTTTCCTTATTACTTTTAACTTACTTAAGTTTATCAACTTGTATTGTATTAAGGTATTTCCCATCTTAATACTTTTATCCACTAACCTATCACCTTTATCATAAAGTGCATAGGTTATAGAACACACATTAGAATTGTCCAACTATCTTCAATGATATGGACTCATCTCATATTAAGGCATTGCTCATTATTAGGATTAAGTCTCCCATACCATCACCCTTTATTAGGGTTAGGATTTCATATACCATCACCTTTCATTAGGCATTCATATCACATTACCCATAATTAGGGTTTACTATTCATCCCAACTAGGGTTTCTCATGGCATCACTCTCCATTAGGGTTTTTCATGGAATCAACCTCAATTAGGGTTTCTCATGGGATCAACCTCAATTAGGGTTTCTCATGGAATCAACCTAAATTAGGGTTTCTCATGGAATCAACCTCAATTAGAGTTTCTCTTAGAATCAACCTCAATTAGGGTTTCTCATGGAATCAACCTCAATTAGGGTTTCTCATGGAATCAAACTTAATTAGGGTTTCTCATGGAATCAACCTCAATTAGGGTTACATCTGATATTTCCCTAAATTAGGATTAGGGCTCAACAACCTTCTTGATTAGGGTTTCATGATCACTTCATCAAAGATCATACTTTAGAATCTTAATTTATTCATATTGAAGGTATTTGAGGCTTATCCATTACATGATTACCCTACATGTATGGATTCCTCTCTCTCTCTCATCCTCTCTAGGATGTTGACTATGTCAACCTTGAATAAATTAGGTCAACCAACCCTTTTATTAAATACATTCAATTAGGGTTGACACACTGTATTAAAATATTTCTTACTTAAGCTTTAGGGATTAACTCATCTAGGGTTACCAATTACTTAGTACCTTAAAGGTACAACCCTAGTGATTATCTTTGAGATAAATCAGTAGCAACCATAGGGTCATTTCATCTTTCATTACCTTAGGTTCCTCACTAATTAAATCATATTAAAACATCCAAACATTCTTGACCATTGATGCACCAAACGATTTGAAATTGAATGGGCTTGGGTCTCCAAACGGTTTGAGACCGTTTGGTCTCAAACGGTCTTGAGACCGTTTGGTCCCAAATGGTCTGGAGACTGTTTGGACTCAAACAGTCTTGAGACCATTTGGTTCAAACCGTCTCAAAACCGAATGGACCAAAAAGTCCTTCCAACACTTACACGATTCATGATTTCAATGGATGGACCAATTATCAATTGAGTCCTTGATTTCTTTATCACTTGAACTATTGAATCAACCTTCAATTAAACGATCAATTAGGGTTTTGAACCCAATTGATCTAAGATTTCAACTCAAGGAACCTTCAATTAGGGCTTTGAATCGAGTAGCCATCATTGTTCAACATTGTGGAACTGATTCAATTGAAACCAATGAACTATCATCAAACTTTTGACATGACCTGACCCCAAACGGTCTTGAGGTTGTTTGGATAACCTCCAAATGGTCTTGAGACCGTTTTCCTCATCCTAACCTTGGAATTTGTGAAATTCCATTAGGGTTTAGGTCATTGGATTGATCATCCAATCAGCACTCAATTGCATTTCAATTTGTTATCTCTAGACCTTCAATTACTCAACCATACTTAACCCTAGACCTCCAAACGGTCTTGGGTGACCCCCAAACGGTCTTGAGACGGTTTGGGTGACCTCCAAACGGTCTTGAGACCGTTTGGGCTCAAACACACAAAAATCTAAATTAACCAAATTGAATTTCAGCACTTAACCCGATTATGGTTTGCTAATTGATTAACCTTCAACTGATGAACCCTTTGGAATTAATCAATCAAATTTGGTGGGTCATCAACCAGCATAATTAGCATCAAAATTTCCAAACGGTCAACCCTGGTCAACTCTCCCAAATGGTTTGAAACCATTTAGCTTCAAATGGTTTGATGAAACCGTTTGCTTTCAAACGGTTTTGTTGAAACTAAATGAGCAAGTTTGTTGAAACCGAATGACATAGAATTGATTTGGGAAATGTGTCCAAGATGATGTCAGCATCATCTACCTTCGTCCTTGTAGTTCTCAGTACCTCTGATTTCATGGAATTTCCCATTCCAACCAACAATTAATCAAGAAGATGAAGGAATCAACGAAATTGCAAGATTAATAGTTGAATAACAATGTAAAGGGGTTCAAGTTATATAACCCGCCTCCAATTGAGCTTCAAAGCTCTAAGATCCACGTATTTAATGGTGGAAGAAGCTTTCTCAACTATCCCAAGTTCGTCCTCAAGCTTTTGAGTGAAAAGGAATGGCTAGGATAGAAGATTGCATGGAGAAAAGAAGAAATCCATCATTTATTTTTGATTTCCACCATTAAATCATGGTGAAAGGAGGTCAAGAAGCTTACCAACAGGTTGGGGGTCGTGCTACTGTTGTTCCAAGATCCCTTGGTCGTTTTTGCAAGAAATAAGTGAAAGGGGTTTCGAAATTACCCTTTCAACTCATGGATAAAGGAGCATATATGCATTTGATTAAAAATTCATTTTAGGAGAGAGAAAGTAGGAATTATCTCCTCCATTTCCTTTCCACTTTCCCCCTTTAATTCCTTGGTCATGAGGCTATATTATTTGCCACTTATTCCTCTCAATTATCCATGATTTAAAGAAAAGCAAATTAAGCACCTTAAATCATATAATACTAATATCCATAAGTGAGTGGATATTTCTTTTTCTTATAATAATGTGTGTGAGTTATCCACTTCCTTTGGATATTTTCGTGCCTTTGCAAGGAACATGGTCGTCCATTCTCTTGAAAACTCATCCCTAGCCTTTTGGTTGAAGGGGCTTTAATTAATATATTTATTTTTGCATTAAATTGAAGTAAAGTTCCAATTATGCTTAAATCTTGATTATTTTAATATCAAGATTCTCCCTCCTCCAAAGAGATACAAATGAGGCACCCCTCTCATTTTATTTTCTCTACATGGTGAAAAGAAACATTAGGGACAATTTTTAAGTGGTAATTTCATATTGAACCCTAGGTTTTGGGTAAATTGCACATTACACCAAAACTAGGTTTTAATGCACAAACATTGTTCAACAAGCTCTTCCTTGTTACTCAGGCTACCACAAGCCATACCACTACATCATTTTCATCCTTATGATGCTTCAACACTTGTGGAACATCCTATCATGCAACATTTGCAATTTAACCCCTCAACTTGGGTAATTTGCACTTTAGTCCAAAACAAGCAAAACAATGTTTCAACATTGTTAAAAAAGGACTAAAATTGAAACATAAGTTCCTCTTGAGCCTTAATTACTTTTCAAGAATTAAGGAAAAGCATATAATTAACTTTATTAAGCAAAACACTTAGGTTAAGGCATAACCCAGGTCAGGGATGTTACAAGTTTAGCATTTATCTCATCCTAAACACACCCAAAAGTATTCTCAACTATCCCTAAGTATTTTATTTAAATAGGAGTGGTTTATGGAAAACTAACACACACTTGATCAACCTACTACATGTTACCCTACCCCAAGCTTAGAATTCTACATTGCTATCTTTAGTTGTCCTGTAGGTAGTGTAAGCCTTAGATTAATAGTAGTGTTCTACTCCACCAAATATTGCCTTGTTTATTCTTTGCAGAGAGCAAATCATGACTTGTTTAGAGAGCTACAAATTGTATATATTGTGGGAGTTGTAATTTCTACTTTCTCTCTTATTCTTTTTAATTTTTCTTGTTGCTTCCAACTAATTCTTTAGAGAAGGCTGTGGGGAAGCTTCTTAGAACTACTTCTTACCAGATGGTTGTGACCAAGGTAGGAGGATGATTGCAATATACTATGTTGAAAAAGTTTTCCTTGAGATAGAAGAGGAGGGCTGTATTGAGCCCAAAAATTGGTAAATTGTGTATTTCATATCAATCTAGGTAAGGAAAAAAATACATGTTGGAAATCCTGGTTGGAAACAACTAGGTAGTGGACTGACATATTTTGATGAAACCACTGTACATCTTTATGTCTTGTAGTTGTTTCAATTTTGCTTAACACTTACTTTATATTTCCCCTATCTTATATTCTGGAGCAAGTTGTGATCTAACCTTCCTTGTGTTTCTAAGTTGTATAAGTAGTATTAGCTCCATTTACTCCCGCCATTCTAGAGAACACCACTGACCACAAAGATGTAATTTTACAAGTCATAGTCCAAATATGCTCAAAGTTCTTTAAGAACTAATAACAATTTCATAGATAAACATGGTTTTAGTACAATCATAAAAAGATTACAACATGGTAAACTAAGGAGAAGTAGAGAAAAGTCTAGATAATACAACAACACAAAACATGAGATGAAAATGAAGTGCATGGCTTCAGGATAAATTCCCTACATATTACATGGTAAGCTCACAAATAAGTATTACACACAATAGACACTAAATCTTATTTTATAGGTCTGGATTGTAGTATTCATCTTCCTTATCATTTGTTAGAGTGACATGGTGGTATGAGGAACTCTTAGAAACCTACTCATAAAAATCTTAAGTCATCATTATCAACCTCTCCATATCTATCACTATCACCATTCACCACCTCATCCATACCTATCGAAACATCTTCTATCACTATAGACTCTCTACATGGCCACCTCGCACATCATGTAGTTATGAGAAGTAATGGCCCAATATTGCTGAAAATTAGGCATGCATTTCCAATGAAAATCAACTTGCTCAGGTTAATAACAAGATGAATGCACCAAGTCCTAGTAAAGTCTAGAACATAAGGTGGAGAGGTGTGTGGAGGGTTCATATAGGGAGCCGCATGTGAAGAAGAGTGAGGTGTAGCCATATGAGGAGATGAATGGAAGGGGAACCAACATCACCAGCTCCATAGGTGACATGGGCAATAGGGAAGGAGGGCGGAAATTGGGAAGTGATGAAGCCCTTAATTAGGTCTTCATCTTATGTCATTTTGCTCTCTATTTACAATAACAATCTTAGAATGCATGTTAATATTACAATAAATCATGTTTATTGTCAAACTTAGAATGCTTGTTAATATTAACAACCAATATTTCATAAGAATTCACCCCTCATGGAGAAGCCCAAGGAGTCTGTAAAGCCAATTTCATCCAACCAAAACCTTCCAAATAATGTTCAAGAACAAAGATCCATTGCTTGATCAAGATCATACTTAAGTTCCATCAAGCCCCCAAGAAATGATCATTTTACACCAAGAATGTTCATTATCCATAAAGAAAGCACCAAAAACCCTGTTAACCTCCAATTCCACCTTTTACCCATCACCAAGTCATTAAAGGTAGTTTTATCATTAGAATGGTACTTCGATTTAGGACAAATCACCAAGTTACTGACACATCTACCAATTACATGGCCATAGAACAATCTCTTTGTCACTAGAATGGCATCATATAAATCCACCACTTACTATTCATGTTGTCAAGTTCCAAATACTCCTAGCACTTGATCATAGAACAATCATTATGATCCCAGAATGACCATTCTATTTGGTCAATTTTCACCAATTTCCTGTCCATATAGCACATATTTCCATTGAAAGCCAAAACAACCATTATGACCAGAGCGTCCTTTCTAAGTCCAAGATATTCATGCTATTTTGACCATTTCCAACCCTTCAATGTGACTTTCATCCGTAAGGACCATTCCCTCGTGGATCAATCGTTCCACCAAATATGTCCATACCCTAAAACTATAACCAAATTGACCATGGTGATGGTTGAACGGCCATTTTGCCATCCTTCCCTAATACCTCCCAAATTGCATCACCTAAACTACCCCCACTTAACCCTAGTCCCTTATATAAGCCTTAGGGAGATAAGGGAAATGGTTAGCTCCTCTAGGATTCTTTTATTACCACTTTCCACTCACCTACATATTTAACTCTTCATTCTTCTATCTTCCACCTCAAACCCTAATTTTCTAGGGGTTGGCCATTTACCACTACCACTTCATGCTTTTCATCCTTAAAGGAGGGAAGTGACTTTCTTACCATACTTGGAGGTGAAGAAGAAGAAATGTTCATCATCTTTCATGCAGTTTTTCTCTTCTTCTCCCCTTTCTTTTGTTCTTTCATGTATTATGAGTATCTAAGCCCCTTTTGGCAGTTGTTTGGAGGGGGGAGAACATGTAGTTGTGATACCATGTTGAGGAAATAGTTATGCACAATTTCATTTAGTTGGAATGTGCTATTTTATTGTTCTCATTTTATGCATCTTGATATTGTAATTGATGTGTGAAAAAACCTAACAAATAGACAAAAGAAGAAATATGAGGCCAAGAGGGGAAAAACTCTTAACTCCAACTCGAAGACTCTTATCTAGTACCCTCCATTTCCACCTATTTATCTATTATACTAAAATAAGTGTGAGATCTAAGTTGCTAGGAATGCTTGTCACTATGCATTTAGAAAAGAGCATTTTAAATGGTTGTGTAGGAGGTGATAGGAGCTGAAACACTCTTCTGATACACCTCATGCCACCACTTCCTGCTAAGTACTTTAGGAATATCATTCCTAGAAACATATAATCCTCTTGAGGATGTGTATATTACACAACCTGAGGCTTTTATATATCCAAAGGATTCAAATGAAGTATGTAAGATACAAAGGTCAATCTATGGATTGAAGAAAGCATCTCAAAGCTGGAATCTTTGATTTGACAAAATAGGCAAAGAGTTTGGCTTTTGTCAAAATGAAGATGAACCATGTGTTTACAAGAAGGTTAACGGGAGCAAGATTGCATTCCCATATTGTATGTGGATGACATCCTATTGATGGGGAATGCCAAACCCAATTTATATATGGTAAAAACTTGGCTTGGAAATACATTCTCTATGAAGGACTTGGGCGAAGCATGCCATATTTTTAGAATTAAGATCTATAGAGATATATCTAGAAGGCATCTTGGACTAAGTTTGAGCACATACATTGACAAAGTGTTGAAGAGGTTCAACATGGATGACTCAAAAAAGGGAAACCTACCCATGTCTCATGGAATTGCTATATCTAGAGATTAATGTCCCAAATCTTGTAAAGAAAGGGAATGCATGAATCAGACTCCATATGCATATGTGATTGGATCTATCATGTACGCAATGTTATGTACTCACCCTGATGTCTCATATGCCTTGAGCTTGATAAGAAAATATATGTCATATCCTGGTGATGCCCACTGGACTACTGTGAATAACATCATTAAGTACCTGAGAAGAACTAAGGATCAGTTCCTTGTCTATGGTGGTGAGGAAGAGTTGGTGGTAAAGGGTTACACCTATGCGAACTTCCAAACCGACAAAGATGATTATCAATCATAATTAGGTGTTTTGCCTCAACAATGGTGCTGTAAGATGGAAGAGTTCAAAGCAAGAGACAGTTGTATATTTTACAACAGAGGTCCAGTATATTGCTGCATCCAATGTATCAAAGGAAGCTGCATGGATCAAGAAGTTCATTTTTGAACTTGGGTTGGTTCCAAGCATCAGTGATGAAATTGAGCTATATTGTAACAACAATGGAGCTATTGCACAAGCTAAGGAACCCAGACTGCATCGATGTTCCAAGCACATACAAAGGTGGTTCCATCTCATATATGAGATCATCAAATAAGGAGATGCAAAGATTTGCAGAGTGCCCACCGAAAGAAATATTGCTGACCGCTTGACACAAGCACTATCACAACAAAAACATGATGGTCATGTTAGATCACTTGGTTTTAAGTTCATGGGTGATTGGTTCTAAGTGCAAGTGGAAGTCTGTTGGTATGTATGCCCAAATAGCCAATAATATGATGATTGTAAAGACATAACTAGTAAATGATTTGATTAATAATGAAGGCAGTCTTCCAATTTATTCTATTTTGTTCAGTTATGAGATAATGGTGTTTCATAATAAATGTCTAAAGAATGATATTACTCAATGGCATGTGTCTTCGGTTTGAGGACTTGAACAATGAGATCATATAGATGTTAAGAGTATATACATTCTTTTTAAATGTCCCTAGTCATTTGCTATTATGGAAGGCTAATAGAAAACAACAACATTTAAGACTGGAGTGTATGTTGGTTGATGACAAAATCTCATTAGTCATGATATAAGATATAAAACCAAACACATATATACTTGTTAGAGAACAATGTATCAGATAGACCCACATTGAGAGTGATACATGGAAACCATTGAATGGTAGTTAGAATCATCTCTCATAGTGATGATGGTGATTATGATTCTTAAACTTGAACACTCTACACTCATCACATGTTGTTTGATGTACTTTGTCATCAAATGTGACCTTGAATAAGGGTTTCCATAAAGGTGATGCTCAAATGCATTATGACACATGGGGAATGAATGTGAGTGATGTAGATGGGATTTGTCCCTCCTACATGATTTTTGATATCCTAACTACTTGATAAGTGAGATTAAGAAAAGCATGGCCATGCACATGTGAATCAACATATGATGTTGAGTTCGAATATATCTCAAACTGTGTACTCTAGTTCAAGGAACATGGATTGAATGTTGAAGAGGATGATGATGCCATGCCTCGAGTTTGATTTGGATATTAGAGACAAAGGAACTATAAAATCACTGTAACACCAATCACAAATTGTAGGTTGAAGTTTTTCTCCAACTTTTTGAATTACTTGGGTAGCAATGATGTCTTTATAGATACCAATAATTGCTTGTGATGTCATAAATTAGTTATGGACATCTAGTGCCATCATTACTTGGGACCTATAGGGTCACACACATAGAAATGCACTTCGAATAGGAGTTTAGTCATGAATGATGTTTAAACTTGATTACTAAAGTGGTATGTATTCAAACTAAACAATATTGGAAATCTACACTCTGAAATGACTAATTCAATAAGAGAACCAATCAACTCAGGTGCATGAACCGATCAGCTCAGGTTGTGAACCATCTGTTTGGTTGATCAATGAGATAATATCAAGGATTAGTGTTGACATATGTGGTGCATTAATGAATATTAATTTCCAAAACAATTGTGAATAAGAAACATAATGAAATGACAAGTTCAAGAGTTGAACTGATCCTATCATGTGCAAATCAACGGAGTCACAGGTGAACCAACTAATTTGACATTTGTAGGATCTAGAAAATTCATGTTTTGTCACTTTGACTCCCAGACTGAATGAAAAACTTGACCCTAACTCTCCTATAAACAAAGGGAGTATTGGGGGCTTCGTAGACACATCAATTAGCTCTGACAATTATTATCTTCTCTGGTTGTGGTAATCAAGAGAGCTCGATCATGATCTACCCATCAAAGGAGGAACACCAAGGGAGAGATATTTGTGGGATAACAAGTTTACTTTAGCACATTATTCAGAAGGAGAACTCCTTCCTATTCATTTATCTAGAAGAACAAGAGTTTCCAGTGGTCAACGTAGACTACTCTAGAGGAGAGATATGCTTGCCCCGCTGGGAGGATGCCATCAACTTATGTTCATGGTGTCAGACTAGGAAGTCAATAATGACATCCATCCAGGTGCGACTTGAAGAAAGGTGCATCGACACTGCAAGGGAATTGTTGCTGGACTTGCTCTAGGACCAAGTATAACCTTGCAACCCTATTCAATGGGGAATATGACAAGTAAAATTTTTGTTTCCGACACCATATCTGATGCCATACTTCCCAACACCTATATGGAAGCTGGTAATGCTATTATACTCTAGGTTGTCTCAAATGGGTTAAACAATAGTGGATTCATCTTGTGGTGGTACTTTCATGGCCAAAACCATTGAAGAGTCATGGACTCTTTTTGTCACACCCCATATTTTTACGAAGTATCCATGCAAATGTAAGTAATTGTAAGAAACCCTAGTTATGTGAGATCAAGACAAGTAAGTCAAGTTATACATGTTCCAACCCATACTAGAGTACAATTATGCATATTTAGATCCCAAGGACATTTTTTTAAATTTATTTATCACCATGTTATGCTATATTGGTCACAAAAAATTAGATTGGATTTATATGATACAAATAGGGTTCTTTAACAATTTGACAACCTGATACTCAGATGATAAGTTATGCTACCCAAGCATAATTTGGGCATTTAGCTAATTAGGACCTATAAAGAATATTGGTGAAATTTTGAATGCGTCTATGTTAGTTACAATACGATGAGATATTGGATCTCTTTTTTATGATATTTAGGGTAGTTTTGATATTGCATCTAGAAAAGACATAATGATGAACATAATTTGACTCATATGTAATATAAAAATTTGGGATTTCTGGAAGTTCCTCGAGGAGTTATGTATATATCTTTTGATAGAAATTTAGAGGAGATATGCCATTCATTAGTATGCATTTTGTTTTTTATATACAACTATGCACTAAGTGAAGGTGAGTAATACCTTATTAAAAACATATGGTAATATTAGACCATGTACCGCCATCCTAATATTTATGGATATATTTTAGAGAGAGGGAGAGAGGAAAGAAATATACAAAATGATCTTGACATCTAGTTATTTGGCATAGACCAATGAGTTCTTAAATAAAAGAACAATATTTTTGGTTAAGGGGAGCTTTGACCATGAGATTGCTGATATTGGTCACTACTAATAACCAAAAGGATATCATGGGAAAACATTATCTTTATAATTATAGCCTTGATAATGAGCAAAATACCTAGACCCCAATTAATTTATAGCTTGGTCAAAGGAAAATCAATAGTAGGATGGACTCTTCTCTCACTTTTCAAAACCATGTCCGAACTAATATAGTTTATTTTAAAGATAGGTATTGCTTGTACGTCTCAATTTACAGATGGGTTTCCCTTGTTTGTGACCCCTTGCTCACGATTACTATTAGGGAGTCCAAGCCAAAATAGAGTATAACATCATCCATATCTTAGAAAGTTGTGAGATATATAATATGAGATAATGTGAAGCAAGGGATCAATGCCATTATGGCACAGAGGCATGACAACTGTCTCATAGTGTTACACTGGTGCAAGGCCTGTGTATGAGACCAACATAGGATTTGAGGAGTATATGGAGGAAGAGAGCTGTAACTTGGCTAGAGAACAACATGACCTAAATGTAGATTGGAGGAGCTAGAGGAGAAGTGATGGTCATGCCATGTAAAATAGAATTGGAAGGGAGGACACACACACACATAGGGGGGTGTCGTCAACTAGGGCCACATGCCAAAGATCTTTCACCCTAACCATGCAGTGCCCAATTATGGCACCACCCTAGGTGAAGTATCCCATCTGTAATGGTTGGAAACCTTTGATTGCACATCAACAACCTTAATTCTGAGATCGAAACCATCGATGACCCTTCTAGTCAGTGGAAGTGCGATCAGGGGCGGACAGAGGCCAAATAGGGAAACACTTCCCAGGATAGTGGGTGAAGATGAATCAAATGTATACCATGTTGAGGAATATATGTAGTTGTTGCAATGAAGATTTCCTATAATATAATGGTCGATACAGTGAGCTCGACACCGCCGGAGAAGCACCACATTTTCCAACTAAGAACAGAGCCCACACATGACTAAATGGATAAGAAGAGGGACACCCAAGGTTCCTGGTTCCTTGGGTCTGTAGATCTGCTCGCATATCTAGATGGAGGACACCAAGCATGGAATGCTACTAGGAGGTTTTGGTTGTTGGATCTAGCTTTGACGGACACAAATATATAATGAGGTGAATGTGTTGTGAACCAAGGATCCAAACAATGTTAAGGATATCCTCAACAAGGTAATTGGGCCATGTCCATTGAATTTAATTATTATTATGCTTCAGCCTATGCCTTCTTACAAAGTAACTTAGAGATTAAGTTACTTTCAAACATTCAGTTAATTAGTGTTAGATCATTAATGCTTTTAGTAAGAAGACATTGTTTACATGAATTTACGTTATGAGGATATCACATTATATATTTTTGATATTTAATCTACTTTCACATACTTAGTATTTATTTATTTAGTTCAATTTATTTCTCAAGTCTTTAAACACATATGCCGTATATATGATATCAGAATTGAATCAAGTTATCTATTAAATAAGAGTTTTAGACTAAGACTTAATCAGACAGCAAAAATCTAGATTTCAAATTTTACATTATATTACTCATTGTGAGTAGTCATAGATTAGATCCACATACCTAATAAGAGTCTTGGATCCAATCTCAAATATTTAGTAACTAAGAGGTAGAATTAGATTTAGATTTAGAATCAGAGTTCATATTTAGATCTAATTCATATTAGATTCAAATTCAAATATACATTCATAATTCAGTTATAAATATTTAATTTCAGTATAAGAAAAGCTCAGATTCAGAATTCAGTAAGTTCAGATTTAAGATAATGAAGTCAAAACCTTCACATAAGATATTATATGATAAATCCTCATTCAGTTAGTCACGGGATGATTCATAGGCATTTGTTGCCAATTTAGAGGAGTGTTTACTCCAATTCAGAGGTACTTCATACCAAATCAGGGCATAGTCATGCCAATTCAGAGACACCTCGGTGTCATTGAGAGGCATTTAGTGCCAATTTAGAGGCACTTTAGTTCCAATTCAAGACGTAGATATGCCAATTCAGAAGGACTTATTGTATAATGGTGGCCATAAATTAAATAAAGACTTAAATAAAAGACACATCAATTCGCTATAAGTTTATTTCTTTCATATGTTAGTTCAACTTTCAGTTATCGTATATTCATATTTATCTTATTAGAAATTCAATGCCACTTAATCTAACCTAGGTTTTCCTTTTGTGTATGGTTGGGGACGAGATGTCCACATATACTAATCTTTAGGAAGAGAGGTCAAGATAGAGGTTTCATCTGCAATTTTAAGAGGCTTGCATGGTGGGGTACCATCTACACCATTCAAGATATTAAGACAAAGTATATGTTTTAGCATCATGTATACATTTATGTAACCATGTTTATTTTCTTGATACTTTATGGGAATTTATTTCATACACAACCTGTAATGGTTTTTGTCTATTGCTATTGTTATGCATATCATGTTTGTGACACTCCTAAGAAAAAAAATTGTATGGCTTCTGCTCGTGTGATATAAAAATTGGGGTGTTACAATATGGTATCAGAGTAATAACATAGATGACCATCATGCAAATTCTCATATTCTTAGTTTAGATTTCCCCATTAGAAACCAAGTGAGACTAGATATATTTAAAATGATAGTTAATAACCTTGGTTATAGAAGAAGTGAGTGAAAGGTAGTAGAATCTAGGTTAGCGGTTTGGTCAGATAACATAAGTTGAGATATGTTTTAGGGTCAGTGTCTAGATGCTTTGGAATTTTTATGTTAACTTTATATTTGTATATATCATGTCCTCTATTTTTCCTACATGTTTGCGGTATGGGACACAAGCTTATGGGGTTTTGTAAAGGGGGTGTTATATGAATATTTATATACTTATTATGCTTGTCTCAGTCTTTCTAGTACACATTGTATGGGACATGTGTACTATTAGGTGCTATAAATACGATAAGAAATGACACCTTCAGATATATGAACATCCAACATGCATCAGGAGGTGACAAAAATAAAAAGTTGACATAAAATTTTTGAGGTAGATGGTCACCTAAACCTAATTGGATACCTATTAGAACCGTATAATGCATCCAAAGGTAGATATTTTGAAATAAATGTGTGACTTGTATTTAAAGTGAAATAAAGAGTGGAGGGTGATGAGGTCATTTTCCTACTATACTTGATGAGAATTAGAGAAATCTTGATGTCCTTAAGACCTTCATCCCAAGGAGGGATTTCAGTTGCAAATCTAATTATGATGGTTGTTAAAGAAAATACTTGAGGATAATAGAATTGATGTTGTGAACTGAGTTTAAGCTTAAGTTGTGATAATTGGTAGAGGTGACTAAAAGTCTTTAAGGTTATACCAGAGGAAGCTTTAATGTATGGTGATACAAGATATGTGATAGTATGGATCAATAAACCAGGATAAATAAAATACTAGGTTTTATATGATTTTCATACAAGACAGAGCCTAGAGAAGTTTCTCGACTAAGCTTTGATTCAGTACTCTTGGGGATATGAACCATTTAATGGGAGAGTAGTGACTATAAGTATTTTCCATTCACTTGGCCTAGAGCACCATGATTAGATGAAGAAATTCATTAAGAGTAATGTTAAGAAAGTAATGTAAGTTTTTGGTTCCCAAGCTTAGTGGACACTATTATAAAATGGGTACAAGGATGTAATAAGCACTACAATATAAGGTTTTGTGAAGAAAACACCATAGATGACTCGCTAATTGCAAGTAGAATATCATGATAAAGAACCATGAAACAACATTTGATGCTCAATCCTCTACAATATTAAAACCCTATCTTGGTTCCTTAAGAGGAAGGATAAACTGTAGCCTTGACCATAGAGTTTTTAGGGTCGGTAACCCATAGATGGTTAATGGCTCTTATCATATAAGAAGATAACAAGGATTCATAGATCCATACCCCTTACAAAGGTCATTTTGACCTAATAATATAGCATATGGCTAGAGGAGAAGGGAGTCTGAATGGCTTTAGTGTGGGGTTTCACAACTCAATGTAAGTTGTCTATGTCCATTGAGTATTCACTCACTATTTTTAAATAATTGGCGAATCATTCATCCCATTTCCTAGGGTTTGAAATCATGACCTCTCGGTCATACAAAATCACTTTTAGCCACTCATGGTTCTACAACATTGTCAGTATTCACTTATTAAGCTAAATATATTTACATGTTTCTTAAATAAGACTTTCATGTTTTGTGTGATCCAATGTCATAAGATATTAATATAAAACATGAAAGTAAGATTTTTGTACTTTCATGGCTATATCCTTATTGTTCGTAAGATCTTAAGTAGGGACACATTAATAAGATTTCTTAGAATGAATAAGATCTAAAATTTAAATACACGATAAGATTATCAGATTTGTATGCATTAAGTCATAATTATGTTTCCAAGATAGGATCAATGTGTTAAGATTTACCATGTGTCAATTAACTTAAAAGAAATTATTAAGATTTAAGATCATGATAAGACCATGAGGTTATAATGTATTAACATTTATATACGATCAAATTTAATGAGATGAAATGAGATTATGAAGTTAGACCTAGGCTCTAGTGTGTCTATTCAAGAGACATGAGGACCATGACCTTAGTGCAGGCCGATTTAGATATATAACTCAGGCCCTATATGCAGGTTATGTGAGCTAGGCACCTTTGTATTGGTCATGAGACCCAAGTACTAGAGTACATGTCTCTAGAGAAAAATACATAAAGGGAAAGAATTAAGAGTAAATAAATAATAATCATTTATACTTATAATTTCCCACATATTTCCATGTTGGTTGTACATGCTATTTTGATAAGGTTACTATACATAGTCAGTTATCCACAAGAAGGCCATACTTCAAAGGTTCCTGCAAGACTTTATGACAATTGTCAAGAATAAGGTACATTAAACCCTAAGGTGGGTAGCCTTCTATAGTTTACCTGAAGTTTGAGAAAAACATTTCCAATTAGGTGGGTAGAATTTTCACACCGCATATTTTGCTAAGTATCCATACAAACATAAGTAATTCTAAGGAAACCCTAGTTGTGTGAGATCATGACAAGTAAGTCAAGTTATACATGTTTGAACCCATACTAGAGTGTTGTTATGCATATTTAGAGCCCAAGGGAAATTTATATTAATTTATTTACCACCATGTGATTCTATACGGGTCACAAGAAAACTTGGATTGGATTTATAGGATAAGAATAGGGTTCTTCTAGAATATTATGACAATCTGATAGTCAGATGAAAAATTATGCTACCCATAGATAATTTTAGGCATCAAGATAAATTAGGACATGTGAAGCATATTGGTGAAATTTTGAATGTGTTTATGTTCATTATGATATGATGAGATATTGGCTCAATTTTTAAGATATTTAGGGCAGTTTTGACATTACATCTAGAAAAGATATAATGATGAAGATAATTAGATTCATAATGAGTATACAAATTTGGGACATTTGGAAGTTTCTGGAGGGGTTATGTATATATCGTTTGATAGAATTTTAGAGGAGATATGACATTCATTAGTATGTATTTTGTTTTTTATAAAAATACACACTAAGCGAAGGTGAGTAATACCTTGTTAACAACATATGGTAATGTTGGACCATGTATTATTGTCTTGATCTTTATGGATATACTTTAGAGAGAGAGAGATGGCACCCAGATGGTAAAAGTATTGATGTAAGACCGAGAGGTCTCAAGTTCAAAACCCCCCGGCCACGAGATGAATGAATGGCCAATTTTTTTTAAAAGAGAGAGAGAGAGAGAGGAAACAAATATCAAAAATGATTTTGAAATTTAGTTATTTGGCATAAACCAATGCGTTCTTAATAAAAGAGCAATATTTTTTTGTTAAGGGGAGTCTTAGACATGAGATTCCCAATATTGGTCATTACTAATAACCAAAAAGGATTTCATGGGATAACGTTATCTTTATATTTATAGCCTTGACAACGAGAAAATCCCTAGACCCCAATCAATCGGTAGTTTGGTCAAAGGAAAATCAAAAGTAGGATGGACTCTTATCTCCCTATTCCGAATCGAGTCCCAACTGATACAATTTATTTTTAAAAAATAGGTATTTCTTACATGTCTCTATTTACAAATGTGTTTCCCCTTTTTGTGACCCATTGCTCACGATTACGATTGTGGAGTCCAAGTCAAACTGGAATAGAACATCATTAGTATCTTAGCAAGTCACGAGATCTATATATATATATATATATATATATATATATATATATATATATATATATATATATATATATATATGGGATAATAAAAATCAAGGGATAGGTGGCATTATGGCACATAGGCACGACAACTACCACATAGCGTTACCCTAGTGCAAAGCCTGTGTATGAGACCAGTAGAGGATCTGAGGAGAACGTGGATGAAGTGAGCTGCAACTTCGTTAGAGATCAATGTGACCTCAACGCAGATCAGAGAAACAAGAGGAGAATCATGGTTGTGTTGTGTAAAATAGAAGTGGAAGGGAGAAGACACAGAGAGAGGCTTTTTTGGCCTCGACAACTAGGGCCACAAGATAGATATATTCAACCCTAACTGTGTCATTCCCAATGATGGCACCACCCTAGGCAAAGTAGCCCATCCACAATGGCTGACAGACTTGGCTTGCATATCGGTAAACTCGAATATGAGATTGGAACTATCAATGACCTTCCTAGTCTATGGCAACACGATCAAGGGTGAACAAAGGCCAAATAGGGGAACACTTACCGGGATAGTGGGTGAAGACGAATCAAATGCCTCCCATGTTGAAGAGTTTAGGTAGTAGTTGCATCAAGGGTTTCTCACAGTGTCGTGGCTGATACAGTGAGCTTGACGCCACCGCAGAAGCATTGGGTCAGCCAGCCAAGAATAGAGACCACACAAGGTTGAATGGAGAAGAAGAGGGATGCCCACAGTTCCTAGTTCCTCGGGTCCATGGATTTGCTAGCGGATCCGACCAGAGTACACTGAACACATGATGTTGCTAGGAGGTTTTGGCTATTGGATCTGGCTTTGATGGTCAAAATATTTAATGAGGATAATATGTCGTGAACCAAGGATCCAGACAACGTTAAGGATATCCTCAACAAGGTATGTGGGCCACATCTATTAAATTTCATTATTATTATGCTTCATTCTACACCTTCTTACAAAGTAACTTAGGGATTAAGTTACTTTCAAACATTTTGTTACAAATGTTAGCTCATTAATGCTTTTAGTAAGAAGACTTTGTTCAGATGGTGTTATGTTTTGAGGATATCATATTATAATTTTTTTGTATTTTAGCTAATTTCTCATACTTGGTATTTATTTATTTAGTTCAGTTTATTTATCAATTATTTAGAGACATATGCCATATATCTGATATCAGAATTGAATTAAGTCATCTATTAAATAGGAGTTTTAGACTAAGACTTATTCAGACAATAAGAATCTACATTTCATATTTTAGATTTAGATTACTCATCGTGAGTAGTCATAGATTAGATCCACACACCTAATAAGAGTCAGATCTAATAATAGATATTTAGTAATTAAGATGCATTTTCCGATTCAGATTTAGATTTTCAGTTTTAGATTTAATTCAAATTAGATTCAGATTCAAATATACATTCAGAACTCAGTTTTCAGTATTCAATCAGTATAAGATAAGATCAAATTCAGAATTTAGTAAGTTTAGATTTAAGATAATTATGTCAAAACCTTCATATAAGACATTATATTATAAGTCCTCATTCAATTAGTCTTAGGACAATTCAGAGGCATCTATTTTCAATTCATAGGAGTGTTTACTCCAACTCAGAGGTACTTTGGTACCAATTTAAGGCATAGTCTCACCAGTTTAGAGACACGTCAGTGTCATTCAGAGGCATGTAGTGCCAATTCAAAGGTGCTTCGATACCAATTTAGGGCGTAGATATGCCAATTCATGAGATCTTATCATATAATGATGGCCACAAATTAGATAAAAGATATTAATAAAAGACACATCGATTCAATATAAGTTTATAGATTTCAAATGTTAGTTCATCTTTCAATTATAGTATATTCATGTTTATCTTATTAGAAATTGAATTTCACTTGCTATAACCTAGGTTTTCCTTTGTGCATGGCTGGGGAAGAGATCTCCATAGGTACTAATATTCAAGAAGATGGTCAAGGTAGAGATTTCATCTGTATTTTAAAGATGTTTTCTTGGTGTGGCACCATCTACACGATCCGAGATTAAGACATAGTACCCATTTTAGCATCATGTATACAGTTTGATGTAATCATGTTTCTTTTCCTGAGACTTCATGAGAATATATTTCATACACATTCTATAATGGGTTTTGTCTAGTGTTATTGTGATGCATATCATGTTTGTGACACTCCTAAGAAAAAAAATTGTCTGGCTTCTGCTCATGTGATATAAAAATCGGGGTGTTACACTTTCTGAGCACTTGGTAGAAAATTCTAGACATAAGAATCTTGGGCAGCCAAAGATAATAATGTAAATATTGGTGTTTCTCCATCTACTCCACCACCTCCCACTTCAAGTGATGTAAATATAAACTTGATGATGATTCTAGTTCATATGATTAACCTTATGAAATCAAGTTGGGGAACCTCTACCAATGTTGTCCTTCTAATCTAGCTTGAACCCTTACTATCTGATCTACTCTCATTGACTCCCAAGCAAGATTTTTTGCAAACAAAGATATAAAGTCTCTTGGCTTAAAGAGAGAGATAGTAATACTATGTTCTTTGAAAAAAATTGCATCAAATAAAAGGAATCATATATTCATAGCATCTATATCAACTGCAATATGATCAATATACATCATATTATAAGTAATTTCTATGGTCCACTCAAATCTTTACCCATCTATATTTATTCATAGTCTGACCTCTTTAGACTAAATTTGGATATCCTTGGTCCTTCCAAAGTCTGAAACTGTAATATTCTTATCAAACATTTCTCATATCTTGAAATTCAAAATTCCATGAAGAATTTAGGTGTTGACAAATTACCTATACATGATGTATTTAGTATGAATTTCAACCAAAACTAGTCGGATAACATTAAAATGTCATTTCATAAGCTCTATAAATATATATTCCACCAAGATATTATCAGATAAAGCTCTTAATCAAACCCATATAACACTTATTGATAAACAAAATGATCCTTTTCTTGTTCAAAAAAAATATCCCATCAATATCATGAATGCCTCATATAAAACCACATGTAAAGTTCTCAGATCTAGCATCTAAAGCCCAAAACAAGAGACTTTTGGACTTGAACATACATCATTCAACAAAGGTAGATGCATTCAGGATGCCTTGAAACCATACACACTTATGTTCCATCATATTACTCTTCTTACTCTCAAATTTGAATTTGAAAAAGCATTTGACAACATCAACTAGAAATTTATTTAAGATTTCCTAAACAGTCTAGGTTTCCAATCACATTAGAATCAATGGATATAAATTGTATTAGTTTATCTCATTTTCCACCTTGGTTTATGGATCTGCTTTTGGTTACTTCAGTAGCACGAATGGTCTTAGACAGAGAAACCCTATATACCCTTACTTCTTCATCCGTTTCACTTCCATCCTTTCCAAGATGTTCAAACTAGGAACTATAACAACCTCATTGACCATATTCTTTATTATCTAGACAACATCATCTAATATGCAAATGATACATATTTTGTTCCTTAATCCAAAAGATAGAAATATAATCAATAACATTTGTATTCTAATCATTTTTTACGCTTGTAGGGACTTGAAATTAATTATGAAAAATCTACTATGCATGGCACTCATATTAGTTCCTAAGATATTGACTGATTAAAATACTAGCTTGGTAGTAAATTTCCAATCAAATACCTTAATCTTCCTCTCTCACCTCATTCTTTCTATAGTTTAGTGTGGTACCAATCGTAGACCAAACCCCAACTAAGCTCTCACACTGGAAGACTAAAATCTTCAACTTGATGGGTCATCTCACTCTTGTCAATTCCTTTAGAACCCATGATCCTTTTTTAATTAGTTGTATCCCTCTTCCATGTAAGGTTATTTCCCAATTTGACAAAGCATGCCACATTTTCTTTGGGGTGACACTAATATCAAATCAAAGCCACTTTTATTCAATTGGAACACCATATGTTAAACAAAATAACAAGGTGGTCGAGAATCTTCAATATCAGGCTAATGCACATTCTCTTATCAACAAGATCATTGCTCATCTTTTTGTTTATAAGAGTACCATTGGGAAAGACCACATCTTAAATAAATATTACCAACACCACAATCCTTGTCTCGACACTAGACTGAACAATATTTCTACCCTCTTGAAAATATTAATAAATTATTCTACATCTCTCAAAATTGTATCATGATTACTCTTTCACACTCAACTCATACTACTTTTGTATTGATCCTTGCTTTTGGGTTCTTTCATCTCTAATATAAAACCTTTTGTTTCCGTCCCTAACCCTATTCTCCACATTTCCGTTGCCAAGGCCTTACCACTTCTATATTCCAACATGAACAATCATTCAAGCTCTATTTCTTATCCAATAAATTTAATTTGGTAGAGATTTACTTTGTCTCACAACACCTTACATCTCTTTACCCTACTAACCATATTATGGATCTAGGGTAAATCTTATTTCATTGGCAAAGATTACAAACACTTCATACAAGTTGGTGCTACTAGTCTCTTTAGTTTTAAGTTCTGGTGAATTCATTCTCCTCAAAAAAATTTCAATCTCATATGGTAAATTGGCCAAAATAAACTTATCTTGGGCTCACATCAGAATTGTAAAAGTTTTATGGACCACACTGATACTTATTGTGCCTAAAAAACTCTGAAGACTCAACACACTTGTTCTTCACATGCTCCTACACTAACCAATATTGGCATAATTTCTTCCGTTTTGATGATACTCATTCTGCTATCTCTTATGGACTAAATCTATATTGTTCAATGTCTCCCTCACAACAACACTTTCCAACATCACTCAATCCTTACTTGCTGTTTTTCTGGTTTATGTGGAGTGAGCAAAAAAGAACGTTCTTTGACAACGTTTCTACTTCGTTCTTAGATAGCTGTGCTAATATGACCGACTTTTAACAATGAATTTTGTGTTTGGTACTGTTGATAGAGGATCAGCCCACAAGGAGATCGATCGTGCATGCATGAGACGTTGTCTTATGTCTAACGATGATGATGATTGTTTCAACAAGGGACCTTTCTCGTTTGAATCTTTGCTTCATACATCTATTGATACCGTAATAATAACTTGTCATCTCTTTATTTATGTCTTCTTAAGGGTTTGATCTAAGGGTTAACCCTGATAATCTTGATTCTTTTGAAGTCGTAACATCAGCCACTCTTTTTTGTATGTAGGGTACTTTTATCTTTCTCTCTTTTTCTATGTACTTTTTGACAGATCTCGTAGTTGTGATATTTCCTATCAATGATATGTATGATATTTACGGAAAAATTCACCGAGTTTGTAGTTTGTAAGACTTTTTTTACTGCACCCCCGCAGTGCGGGTTGAGGTCCGTGGATGCGGGGTGGAGTAATTTGGAGTAAGCATAAGGACCACGAGGTGGAGGCTATTAGCTTTGTTTGATAAAACCTTCAGCTGACTGTTATGGATCTGAAGGTTGCATTCAGCCTGTAAACCATCTCTTCTCCTCACCATAACGCTGCTGGAGCATTGCTTTTCGCCCAAATACACATTCATTTTTGTTGTCCTCATTCGATAATTCATTGCGGCGGCAGTGCGCACACATGGAGTAGCTTTGCTTAGTATAGAGTAGTACTTGGTCCCTTGCTGATTAACCATTGATAGCAACTAATCAATGGTGGCTGCTAGTTCCCGTACGAGTATCGGTGCCAGCTCTAAAGGAGTGTTGTTGTGATTAATATTTGAAAATTACACACAACGAACTTGTGATAGACATCGATACGATATGATACCACCGTATTCATTGCCCACAATGACCCACATAATAATTTATCATTCGCATGTTGGGCGTCAATGGTAGTACATACATGGCTTAGCCCATCTACCCAGAGAAGATTTCGTGACAATGTACGTAAAAAGCAAGTGGGCTGTTTTGTAGAATTGTTCTGTTTAGATATATAGACGCCGAAACTGTTTGAGTTTTTGTCTGTCTTTTCTTGTTTACTCTTCTCAAACAAACCCCTGCTACAATTATGCGAATTGGCAACCTCTTGTTCGTTAATCCAATTTTAAGTTTCCAACATATACAACAGTGACACGGAGACAACTAGACCAATACTTTTTTTTTTGTCGGTTCCTTTCCTTTTTCCATCCTTGCACCGGCTTTGGTTTGTTCCCTGTGGAGTCATGTTGCTCACTCAACCATACACTATTAAGCCTGCCCGGATGCAAACTTTGAGATCGCTAGTTTTTAATACCTCCACGGGGAGGCAAATGGACAACAGGAATCCCATTAGGGGGAGGAGCAATTTGTTCTGGGGTGGGATTTGGAGTGGGGTTATACCGAGTGTCTATTGATACATAGTATATCAAAGTTGCATCTAAAAAAATGATCATAGGTTTAGATTTTGTTAACTTACATTAGTTGCTTCGGCCGTTGACATCTTAGCTGACCCGGGTCAATTTCGGTCAACAGGTTGGGACAATCTTAGTTCCAACATGAATACAAATAAATATACATTGCCAGTTGTCCGTACAAATAATACATACCTAAAGTTATGCAACAACTTAAAATAATGATATTTTAGATAAAATTATAATGTATAACTTATCTATGAATATATCATATATCTAATTATTATCTAGATAAGGATATAACTGTAGAGATCAGTTTTGTTTTGGTTTAGGCATTACAAATCTAGATCTGATGTTCAGTCTACCTTTTAGCCAAAAAATATGAGGGTGACAGACTAGTTGCAATGTTAAATACAAATGCTTTTATGAATAGAAGCCCACTCAACATTATTCTTTCGATATTTCCAAGTTGTATTGACCTCGGTAGACCTATCAAATTAGTTCATTAACTCCATGGATACATGTAATTTAGTTTTGGGGGGAGGAGTTTGGGTTGGATTTTACTAGAGGGTTTGGGAATTAACACGTGGTTGACCCAATTAAGTAAACATTAAATGCTCACCCTAACATCCAAACCTTTGAATTTTGCCATAGTGACTACATGCCACACAGTTTGACCCCTTTCTATGCCTATGTGTAACACGAACCAATGTTGCATAGATGACTCAGAAGAGCAAACTTAGGCTTTTGACTCCTAAAACCACCAATGTGCCAATATTTGAGTGAGAAATCACTAGACATCTCATTTCTTGTTTTACTTTGTTCTTTCTCCATTGTTAAATTGTTCTCTTACTATTGTATTGATGCTTTCTCTTTGTTGTGTAACTACAACAACTAGTTGGTTTTTATTTGTTCTATGAATATATATTATTTATATAAGTATTATAATCCATGTCAACATGATTATATTTGGTTGAGCAACATGTAGTATCATTCATATTAGATTGGTATTTTTGAACATGTACTTACAGATTGTAGTGATTTGACACAAAACAAACCCACGCATTGGTTTTAACATGTCTTACAAATAGTTGTGCATTAAAATTTAAATTGATGTTGAGGCGGGGTTGGTTGATTGTGTCACTGCCATCCCCTTTCCTTATATGGCATGCAATGACACGTCAAGGACCATAAAAAATATGGAAGAAAAACTGCCTCATGATTGGATGCACCCTACTATATGCAATGAGCATAGGCGACTTTTATCTAGGATTTTGGGATGGCCTTGTCTAGGTGTTGTAATATTTACACGTGTCTTAGAATATATTATATTATTACCAATATCAAACGATATTATAATATTTTAAATCATGAAGAGTAGAGTAATATAGAGCAAAATTACTCTAGTGCCGCTAAATAGAGTCCAACCTATGGTAGGAGATGAGTGTTTTATCCTCAAATCTGGACCAAACAGATATAAAAGATCTCCCATCATCTCAATTTGAAACCTAAGTGCAAGATAAGTGAGACACTCTAAAACTAAATTGATAAATCTGAACAAATCATAATTATATTCTTGTTGACCGTTTTCTAATGTTTTCTTATGTATATTTATTTTATATGCAGATGAAGTCCACATAATAAAATTTGGACAATATGTTTCATTATATTTTATAAATTTGTAAAATTACTAGATGTAGTTTTCAATGTAAAAATAAACTTACTTTAGTATGGACTCTAACATACTCTTCTTCAATATATTTTTCAACATGTCATAGCTCACAAAAGCGAGGGGGACTTGGAATCACATCCACACTAGAACCCAATGAAGCATCACTAATGAAAATTATGTTGGACTTTGTATAGGAATTGGGCACCCCGACCCCTCATTGACCTGTGGAGGCCCAACATAGGAGGAGTAAGGTAAACCAAGTGACCAACCCATCAGTTCTGCCGCAAATCATGTTAGACATACATCCCAATTCTATTCGTCCCCATGAGGATTCAAATCTAAGACCTCTGCCTGCGTTCACGGTCCGATCACTAGTGAGCTACACCCTTGCTGGTGAAGATAAAAAATATGGAGAACCATAGAGTTATAGATATATGAACTACTGAATAAGAGCACAATCTGCATCATGGATGACACAAGTGTGTCTATATGGAGTGAAAGGTGGGTCAAGATGATGGGGAACCCCATGTTGAACATAGGAAGAACCATATTAGAAGATATTCAGGACATGCAAGTAGCCGCTGTAAGAATGGATAAAGGGATATGAGGCAATGCATTTTGTCGTGAATGGTTCTCCACGGATTCAACGAATGCAACAAGGGAAATTGTGCCTCTGCAGGCTTGTGTAGGGAAGGACTATTGGAAGTGGAACCGTGATAGGAGATGGATCCTAACTACAACAAAAATTTACAAGGAAATATTTAAGGTGTAACACCCTAAGGACACACATGCACAAAGAGGAAGAAACATTGAGTTATTCATAACTTGTGCACTCAAGGGGACATTTCATAAAATTGACATTCATAACAACAATATAATCAGTCATACAAACTAAAGTATTAAAGTATTATCATGATTGATCTTACAAAAGGAACATAATGACTATCACATAGAAAACTAACATAATATCATGAAACATAGTCTTTATTCTAAAGTTATATACATTAAAACATAAACCTGACTTTATAGATCTGAGGATCATCTAATAGTTGTCACCCCACCAGATTTAGTCTTGCTCTATCCTTGTACTTGATTCTCTGGGATCTACTCTGCTCCTGCTTTCACCTGTAGACATCTTGTCCCCAATCATATATTCAAAAAATGATTGTTAGCATAAGTGACATGAGTATTGTATATGTACAAAATTAAAGTAATAACATATTATAAAATATTCTTGAATATTATAAACATGAAACTAACATTAGACTCTGTTAAATCTAAAACATAAATATCACTTCTCTCTTTAACTTAGTTCTTAACTTTTTACTTATCTTTCTCCGGAGGCATGTACTCTGGTACATGGGTCTCATAGCCTGGACTAAGGTGTCTGGGTCACATAACCTGTACTTTGTGCCTGTGTTATGTATCTGAATTGCCCTACACTAAGGACCTGGGCCTCATGACTTACACAAAGGGCCTAAGTCATGTCTCTCTTACGTTGGCCTACACTAGGGTTCCTGGGCCACATGACTTGCACAAAGGGCCTAGGTCATGTTCTTCTTGAGTTGATCTGCACTAAGGATTGGGTCTAACTCCATGTTCTGATCTTTTATTGAATCTGATCTTAACGTGAATAGAAATGCATTATGATCTCATGGTCTTAACATGAACTTAAATCTTAAAACTTAAGTCTTAAAGCATGAATCCTTATATAGCCTTATCATGAAATCTTAAAGAATAAATCTTAATGGACTTACATCATAAATCTTAATTGTCTTAAGAAATAATACTTTTATCTCTTTAATTTTCTCATGAACCTAGTTCATGAATCTTAATCATTCTAAGGAATCTAAATAACACTTATTTCTTAGATCTTAATATATCTAGGAAATCTTAATAGTATATTTCTATTTGAATCTTAAATACAACATTATCCCACATTATCAAGTATGAATATCTTACTTGCATATCTTATCTTATTCATTAATATGAATCAATACTAAGAAATCTTACAAGAATATGAACCTTTAATAATCTCATGAACCTAATTCATGAATCCCAATCATTTTAAGAAATCTTAAGAACACATCTCTACTTGATATATTAGGCATATGTGAGAATACCATCATAAACTTATGAAAACTATAATTGCATATATTACTTAAAATCTTAGAATATTAGAACACATAAATCATAATGCCTTAGATGGGAAACATGTAAACGTACTTAGCTTAATAAATATGAATACTCATGGGCATGGACCACTTATCTCTCTTGAAATAAACTTAGTCAGTTTCATTGGTCTAAAGAACCTTAATCACATTCTTGGATTGGTTTAATCCTAATTACCATGTGCATTGAATAATCATTTATTAATAATTATATTCACCTTAGTTTCTTGGGTTTCAAGGTTCTTGCCTAAAGTAGGAAAACTTGGAGTCAAAATAGGTTCCAATCCTAGTCCATCATCTAGATATCAAAAAAGTAATACAAATCATATATAAATTGCCTCGATAGGACAAACCATTAAAAATATATGAATTTTCAAGTATCAGGCAATCAAGAAATAAAGAAAATCAATATATCGCATTAGAGGACCAAAATATGAATCATGGGCCCCTTGCTCACATGGATCGATTGATGGATGCCTCCTTGGTAGTGGGACCTGCCAACATGGCATGGGTAGCGGTCACCCAAATCAAAAGGGAAGGACAAGAATGTCCATAGCAATGTGTCACATACGAATCACAATCAAGGGAAAAAATGGAACTTAAAACTTGGTATCTTCTTATTCTCGAGCAAACTAATGACACCTCTAGGTGATTGAGATCTCGAGCAAGATCTCAAGTCAGAGGCAAAACCAATACAAATTGATTCAATGGGTGAGTTTGTGAACAAAAACCAGACCTGCCGATCCCTTGCTCGACGAAAACAAAAACCAATGGAGATAGCTTTTACCTACTGAAAACAAATAGAAACTGTAAAAAGAAAATATCAAGCCAAGTCTAGGGAAAAGAAGGGGTTCTCGAGAATTACCTCAAATGACAAGGCTTTGGGTATGTAGGAATCTTTAGAGGATCCTGCCGAGGTCTTCTGTCCATTTTCCATAAGCCAAGCATGACCATGTGTCTTGATGGAGGAGCTCTCACCAAGATCCATGTCCATTTATCAAGAGGCTTCCTAGGTGGATCACAGCTAAAACTAAAGTCAAGGTTGAACTCGTGGAGGATTGATGATGGTACAACTACAAGAAATTTGGCGGCAATTGAACTAATAGGGAGAATGACACTAAGTGCCAACGGTGGGGGAAATGGAGAGGGTTAGGGAAGTTCATGGTCAGAATAGTGAAATTGAGGGTTGGTAAGAGCTAGGTGGTCATGGAGGAGCTTCTTCAATGCTAGGATGGGCAAAGGATTCACCCAAAGTGGGTCTACAACAAGAGACTCATGAAGTAGATAGCATCACTATTGGGGGTTTCTTGTAGGGTGGGTTTTAGGGTTCCATTAAGGGAATAATTGGTGCAAAATATTTCCCAAAGCTAATAGAGGAATTTGTTTCCAAAAAAATCGTGAGATTTGAGAGGAAACTGAGTTTGATCAAAGTTGGGAGACCTATTTTGAAAAGGAAGGATGTTTAAGAAGGGGCAGTCGACTGTGACCAATTCTCCTCATGTAGCATCCGCATCCGATGGCCCAAAGAAATTCTGATTCAAATGAATTTGTAAGAAAATTAGAGAAAATAGAAGTAAACCCTTATGAAACCAGACCCAATTAATCTGAAATTTTAACCACTTATCTTATTTAATGTGTAGAATATTCTAGCAGTGTTCATTTTGTAGTGATTTGGTCAGAAAGGTTAGTATGATTAAATCCTGATAAAGCTTTAATATTAAGTAGCTAATTATCCAAATACAATTAAATCCTGAATTTTTTTGTAGTACTATCTTACTACATTTTCTCTTAATAGGAAAATCCTAGTGCATTCTTATTATTAATATTATAAATAATGACTCATTTATATAATTATGCCCATGAATAACATGTATTGAAGTACTAAAAGAGGATGTTACAGAAGGCAAAATGGGTAGTTGCACCAGGTTGATGGATAACGATGTGGAAGATAGAAGTACCGATCAAGCTAAGGATGATTTTGTGGATATCTATGCATGATAAAATCATGACAAACACTAGGATGGTGAAATTGAAAACAATGAATGACCCATTGTGTGGGGAATGCAGAGCTATAGAAGAAACATCCTTGTATATGATCCAATATTGTAGAATGGCTAGGGATATATGGCAGGGATGGACGACAATACTAATATCACCTTCTTCGATCATGATAAATTCATATATTGTTTTACTGATGCAATGATATGTGGGAAGGTAGAGCCAACATAGACTCTAAAGTTCATGATGAAACTATTTTCTAATATGGAAAATAAGGAATGGAAGGGTGTTTGACAACATGAATACCTAAGCAAACTCAGATATCATGTGCATTCTCAAAACAACATGAGACATGCAAACATGCCTTTTTAACGCCTAGGCTCAACTTAGTGAAGAAAGAAAGGAGATCTTCCACATAGGAGAAGTGCAAGATATTGTTCAATTATGAAATTCTAATTGATTTAGATGTCACAGAGGGCAAAGAAAACCATATGTAGTTGGCTTCAGCAATCACAAGAAATTCCTAGGACCACTAGATAAAGGAATAAAATAAGAAGGTGTAGAGGCATGATTTTTTGTATCATGATCTTTATGTTATATGTGTGGGATTGCAGTTAGTAGCCACACTAAAGGGACATACTTCAATCAAACTCAAAAGAGGATGTGATTAGTTAGAGAAAGGGAGAAGTATTTGGGGGATATATGATCCTATATGTGCGGTAATTAAAATAGAAATGACAAGGGAAGGGGGGTCTAGTTCAACGACTTCCGGGTAATCGAAACAAAGCTCCAAAGCATTGGATGCAATAAATTGGCCCGTCCCCCGCACCCTCTCGCTCTGGCGACTAGGGTTTGCACACGGTGGACGTCTACCCCCTTCGATTAGGGATTCTCCCTTGCAGGTTCAAGTGTGCAGGTGTGCTTTGGGTCTTGTCTACATGGTAGAGGAATTAGCAGATCGTTATGCGGGGTTAAACCTATCTGATGAGGAGGAGGAACCGATCGATGGCAGCTTGGCGGACAACGGAGAGGAGGAAGAAGACCAGGCCAAACTGGCGCTGGTAGGGTGTCTCTTAATTGATCGCACATACAATCTAAAGGCGATGGAAAGGACTCTAACGCAAGCATGGAGTCTCCGGGAGACGGTGATCTTCAAGAAACTGGAGGGCGACATCTTTGTGATGCAGTTCTCGCACTGGCACGACAAGCAGCGCGTGAAGGATGGGGCGCCATGGAACTTTGACGGACGCCTACTACCTTTCAAGGAGGTCGAGAAGGAGGAACAACCAGGCCGACTACAGATCAATCACACGCCCTTTTGGGTCCGTTTCTATGGCGTGCCAATGGGATACAGAGGGGAGGAGATGGTGCGGGTTATAGCGGGCCGCATCGAAGAGGTGGTGATGACGGATAGAGACAGATCAGGGTGGGACTCTTCAGTCCATTTCAGAGTGCTTCTAGATGTGTCCCGTCTGTTGAAGAAATCCCTAAAGCTTAGGGTTAAGAGTGGACGCATTGTTGACGTAGATGTTAAATATGAGAGGCTGGCAATGTTTTGCTTCAGTTGCGGGATGATCGGCCAAGTTTATAAGGATTGCAACGTCAACATGGAGGGGAACGACCAACAGTAGCGGTGGGGACGTTGGCTTCGGGCGTCGCCATGGAAACAACAATGGGCAGAGAGGAATTGGGAGGAGAGCAAGGGAGGTATTCGATGACAGCTAACGTTCAAGGATGAAGGGATGTCACGTGGCGAACGTCGGGGGAGGGGGGAGGATGGTAGTAGCAGTGAAGGAGGTGAGAAGGGAAGTGAGGGTGCCGTCAAAGGGGTGGGTGCCAACCTACGGAGGGATCAGGGTTGGACGGATGGGAGTGAAGGGGAAGGTGACGCGGGACGGTGGGGCGCGACGCACCCACGGACGACGAGGCGTCGGGGTGTTGATGGGGGGGAGCGACGACAGACGCATGACAGGGTGTCGAGGGGGCGTCAGGGGTGTTTGGGGGACCGGGTGTTGGGGGACCGGGTGTTGGGGGGCATGCCGACGACAGAGAGGGGGAGAGGCGTTAATAGCAGTGCTAAGGCGGGAGGGGGCAATACGGCGATGAAGCAAGTTGGGAGGGAGGCCATGCACCATAACAGCGTCGGCGACACAACGTCGCAGTCAGTGACGGGAGCAGGCAAGAGGTGTTACATGAAGAAGGAACTTCTGGGGATCAAGGAAAGGCAGCGTTTTGATGAGGAGGCTCCGGTTACAGTTCAAGACGGACCAGTTGAGATAGAGGACAGCAATGAAGGAGGAGGCACACCAATGCTACAGTAGGGAAGGAAAGGGGCTGTGTTGATACAAGAACGTCGGCGACAGCAGGAAGAAGGAGTGGAGGTAACGCACAGTGGCAATTTGGGAGTGTCTGACAACATCAAGGGCAAAGTGGCAATGAAGGAACACGAAGGCAGCACTGGAAAGGAACCAGAGTTCAATGAGGGTATCAATGTACCTAAAACAGCAATCCAGAGAATAGTAACAAGGGCACAAAGGAGGAAAGAGGCGGGGATGCGAATGAGGAAGGGGCACAAATAGGCAAAGGAGAAAAAGAAACGCCAACCATGGGTCTACAAGATGAGTAGAGGAGCGAGGTTGGGAATCCCAGAAGAGGAGGTGGTATGGGAGCAATCAACAGGGAAGAGGGGGAGAATTGGAGAGGAGTGTGATATGGAACTGGATGAGCTACCTACGTTCGAGCCCGGGGGAAAAAGACACAGGGGGGTTGATGAAGTGGTGATGGACAGCTTTGGGGTCAATAAGACTCAAGTAGCGGAGATTGGCGGAGTCCAATCCCGCGAAGGACAATGAAAATCCTTAGCTGGAACTGTTAGGGAATGGGCGACCCTGACACGTGCAAGGCTCTCCGAGCATGGGTTTGGAGAGAACGTCCAAACATAGTTTTCCTCATGGAAACTATGATTGCTGATAGGAAGCTAGATGATGTGAAGAGGAGCTGCGGATTTACTGACGGCTTGTGTTTGTCTAGTGAGAGACGGGCAGGAGGTATGGGTTTCTGGTGGAAGGACATTGACGTGGAGGTGATAAACTACTCTCAAAGACATGTGACAGCTGTGGTCAAAGACAAGGATAATGGCGTGATATGGAGAGCGGTGGACATCTATGGTTGGGCTGATCAGGCAAGCAAGTATAAGACTTGGGAGTTGATGAGGAAGATAAAGGGAGAGGCAGATGTTCCAGTCATTTTCTTCGGGGACTTCAATGAGATTGTATCCAATACTGAAAAGAAAGGTGGTCCACCCAAAGAGGAACGACACATGCAGAATTTTAGAGACGTAATAGATGATTGTGAACTGTTGGACTTGGGATTTGATGGGAACACCTTCACATGGAAGAGGGGGCTCACAGAGAGAACTCTTGTCCAGGAGCGACTTGACAGATTCTTGCCCGAGCTTGAATGGAGGAATATTTTCACGTTTTGCAAAGTGTTCCATATGCCCATACATGAGTCGGATCATGCACCCATAATTTTAAAGGCAAGTAGGAGGGACCACAGCAGAAAGAGGAAGGGGAAATTCATGTTCGAACCAATGTGGGTGGGTGAGGACAGCTGTGGGGAGGTCATTAAGGAGGCGTGGGGGGATGAAGAAGGAGGTGATCTGTCTACAAAGTTGTTGAGGTGTAAGGAAAGTTTTAAATCTTGGGCATCCGAGAAGTTTGGAGAAAGAAGAAGGAGGGTGAAGGAGATTGAGAGTGAGCTTAAGGGGCTACAAGCTCTCACTCCAGACCAAATAAATCTAGATAGGGTGGAGGAAAAATCAAAAGAATTGAACTATTGGCTACAAAAGAATGAGGAATATTGGGCAGCTAGAGCCCGGGTGAATGAACTAAAAGAAGGGGACCATAATACTGCCTATTTCCACCAAAAAGCTTCTAATAGAAGACGGAGGAACAAAATTGACTTCCTAGAAGACGAGCACGGAGTCTTGAAAGCACATGAGGAGGATATCAAAGCAATTATCATTAACCATTTTGCACAGCTGTTTCTTTCTAGCAATCCTACGGGCTTTACGGAGGCTATAAGGGGGCTGAGGGAGATGATAGGAGAGACCCAAAAGGAGGAACTTGAGAGGGATATAGAGGATGATGAGATATGGACAACTCTAAAACAAATGCACCCAAATAAGGCACCGGGGCCATACGGTATGAAGGCTTTGTTCTATCAAAATTATTGGGGGATTGTTGGAAAGGATGTGGCGAGCTATATCAAAGGGTGGTGGAAGGGGGAGAAGGATATAGGAGAGGTAAACGACACCCTTGTTGTGCTTATTCCAAAGACATACACACCGAAGACAATTGGGGAATTCAGACCGATTAGCCTTTGTAATGTGGTATATAAGATTGCATCCAAAGTCATGGCAAATAGATTGAAGCCCATTATGGACAACATTGTGTCGGAGAACCAAAGTGCCTTCGTACAAGGAAGATTAATCACAGACAATGCCCTTATTGCTTATGAAGTGTTTCATTCTATGAAGAAAGACAAGGGAAGGAAGAAGGGCAGCCTTGCTTTGAAATTAGACATGCCCAAAGCGTATGACCGAGTTGAGTGGGGTTTTCTGGATGCTACTATGGAGAGATTGGGGTTTGGGCTGAAATGGAGGACCAAGGTTCAAGAATGCATAACGTCTGGCAAGCATGCTTTCGCCTTCAATGGAGATAAAACCCAAAGCACAATGCCTTCACGCAGACTTCTCCAGGGAGACCCTCTTTCCCCCTACCTTTTCATTTTATGTGCAGAAGCTTTTTCATCTTTGATATCTACCGCAACACGCGAGAACCTGCTGCATGGCATCAAGCCAAGCAGGGGGGCACCACCTATCTCACATCTTTTTTTCGCAGATGATAGCTTACTTTTTTCTAGAGCCAACACCGCCGAATGTCTAAAGATAGCTGAAATTGTCAGCCAATATGAACATGCATCGAGTCAAAAGATTAATTTCTCTAAGACGGAGGTTGTCTTCAGCAAAGGGATAGCGGCAGCCAAGCAGGAGGAGTTGAGGCAGCTCCTTGGGGTGAGAGTTGTAGACAGGCACGCAAGCTATTTGGGGCTCCCGACAGCGGTGGGGAGATAAAAAAAAGTAGGTGTTCAGCTACGTCAAAGATAGAGTTTGGAGGAAGCTTCAAGGGTGGATGGAAAAGCTACTGTCAAAAGCAAGGAAGGAAGTCCTCATCAAAGCGGTAGCCCAAGCGATTCCCACATACATCATGAGCATATTCCAGTTGCCGGCGGGTACCATAGAAGAGATCAAGCGGATGATCACGAGATTCTGGTGGGGAGCAAAAGACAAAGAAAGGAAGATATCATGGATGAGTTGGGAGAACATGTGCAAGCCAAAGCGACAAGGAGGTCTTGGTTTTAGGTATCTCTTTACCTTTAACCAAGCTCTTCTGGCAAGGCAGTTGTGGCGGCTAGCAAACAATCCAGATTCTCTCGCAGCTCGTGTTCTCAAGGCGAGGTATTTCCCACGGACGACGATATGGGAAGCACGAAGGGGACACAATCCTAGTTTTTCATGGAGGAGCCTTTGGGGAGCAAACACATTGTTAAAAGAAGGCACCCAATGGCGGGTGGGGGATGGTACGCAGGTGAACATCTGGGAGGATAGATGGCTGCCAAATGAGGGTGAAACACTTGCAAATCTCAAAAGGGAAGGGGGACCAGATGTTAGCATAGTGAGGGATCTAATGAAGGAAGATGGTTCGCAATGGGACGCTGGGAAAATCAGTGAATGTTTTCCAGTGAGCTACGTTCGAAGAATTCTTGCTATACACCGCAGCATGAGGGACCCCGAAGATTCTTTGATGTGGTGGCCTTCAAGGGACGGGGAGTTCACTGTCCGTTCTGCTTACTGGTTGGGGCTGCTTGGGAAGGAAGAGACGAGAAGATTTGTACATCAGCAGGGGGATATGCTATGGAAGCACATCTGGCATGATGGATGGAGCCCGAAGATAGCACACTTCCTTTGGCGGGCAAGTATGGGTGGTCTAGCGACTCGGGGGCGCCTTTTCGACAGACATTGCATGGATGATGGTACGTGCATGCTTTGCGGGGTGGAGAAGGAGTCGATTCCTCACATGCTTTTCCGCTGCCCCAGTGCGACGGAGGTGTGGGAGCAGACGTCAAGGGAGGTACATCAGTGGGCGCACTACGTGAGGGACGCGGACATCATCTCAGCGCTAACAACAGCTATGGTGGGCAGGCCTATACATGAAGCTGAACTAATGGTAGCGGGCATGTGGACGGTTTGGAAAATGAGATGCAACCGAGTTTTCCAAAACGATGAGGTAGGCTGCGGCTTTCTTCTACGTGGGGCGTTAGTGACGGTACACCAGTCTGGGAAGGGGAGAAGGATGAGGAGGGGAAGAGTGGGACGACGGGGGAAAGGTCATGGTGTACAACGTGGGGACGACGAGGGGCAGCATGAAGGGGGGGGGGGGCGCTGAAGAATTCCAGCAGGTGGCGCAGGACTAGGATAGGAGTTTTAGCGGGGGAGTTAGTCGTCCCGACAGACAGTAGATGGGGGAAGAAGCAGGAGACGCGCGTCAGGGGTGTGAGGGAGCGCAGAACGGGGTGCTGACGGACGTGAGGTGTAGATGGAGGAAGCCAGAGCATGGGAAGATTAAAGTTAATGTGGATGGCTCGGTGGGCGAGGATGAAGGAGCGGGCACGGGTCTGGTTGCTAGGGATGAGACGGGACGGGTAGTGGCCATGGCGGGAGAGAAAATTACCCAAGGAATGGGAATAGCCATTACCGAAATGCTAGCAGCTAGAGCAGCACTCTTGTGTGCAAAGGAAGAGAGGTATGACAACATAGAAGTCGAGACAGACTCACTGGAAGTAGTTCAAGCATGCACATCCATGAAGCTCCGGAGGGACTACGTAGGAGCGATCGCCAAGGATTTCAAAGCGCTACAATCCCAATTTTCTTCTTGTAGTTTTGTTTATGTCAATCGTAGATGTAATAGGGTTGCCCATGAGGTAGCCAATCTAGCTCGTAGGGGTCTAGTAGGTAGTTATTCCTTCACGCATTCTTTTCCTTCAAACTTGTTAGAGCTTGTAAACCTTGATTTATCTAGTGAATAGATTGTGTGTCGGGGAGCCCATCTTGGGTTCCCCGTCCCACCCTCAAAAAAAAAATAGAAATGACAAGGAGGAATTTTCATATCATACACTCATGAAATGAGAAGACAACATACTGCTGAATGAACTTGCAATAGTTTGTCCCATGCTAATAGAAGAAGAAAGTTAGTTATCCACATGCCCAAAGGCCTTGCTAGAGTAATATAATAATGATAGGAGTAGATTTCTCTATTACAATGGTAGTGGTACAAATAGATTTATTATTTGTAAAGTAGTGGTAGTTGTAGTTCTTTAATTTCTGAAGCCATTAGTAGGATCACTATAAGCTTTCAAATGAATAAATAACCCATGGGGCTTTATATATATATATATATATATATATATATATATATATATATATATATATATATATATATATATATATATATATATATACATACATACATACATACATACATACATACATACATACATACATACATCTGACAAGGAGTGGCTCAAGTAGTCAAGCACGGTGTCCCCTAACAAAGGGACCCGGGTTCAAATCCCAATTTCTGCCTTAATTTACCTCCCTCCTAGGCGTTTGGCCTCCGCCATGGGCATGGGAGGGGGGAAATCTTTTTCTCTTAATCCCATACATACATACATACAACCAACAAGGAGTGGCTCAAGTGGTCTAGCATGATGTCCCCTAACAAAGGGACCCGAGTTTGAATCCCAGCTGCCGCCTTGATTTACCACCCTCCCGGGCATTCGGCCTCCGCTTCAGGCATGGGAGAGGGGGGGGGGAGAATCTTTCTCTCTTAATCCCATACATACATACATACATACATACATACATACATACATACATACATACATACATACAGAGTGGATACAATTGGTTCAACAATGTGTCTCGACTCCGTCTTTCTCAGTGCTTATGAATGGTGCATCTGAAGGGTTCTTTAAAAACGCAAATGGATTACGACAGGGAGATCCACTGTCTCCTCTGCTGTTTACCATTGCCATGGAAGGAATCATGAAGAAAATTGACAATGCTGTCAGCTTGAAGAAGATTCGAACATACACAATTAGGAATACTCCTGTGATGTCTCATCTTCTTTTTGCGGATGATGTCTTGATCTTTTGTGAAGCAAGGAACAGAAGTCTTGCAAACCTGAAAACTATTCTAGAGGATTTCGGCAATGAATCAGGCATGAAGCTTAACACCATGAAAACAAGTATCTTCTTCTCCAAATCTGTAGCCGAGAAGCAAGAACTTGCTGACCTTCTGGGCGTTCAACTGGGTTCACTTCCCACCTCTTATTTGGGATTCCCATTAGCAGGTGGTAATCTCAGACGACGCCATTTCAATCCGTGTCTTGACAAACTCAAGGATATGATCACAAAATGGCCTGGTACCATGCTTTCCTTTGCGGGCAGACTTGTCTTGATTAAAAGTTGCGCCATGGGACTTATCCAATATTGGATGGCACAAGGGGAGGTTACCAAATCTACAATGCGAAGAATGGAGATCCTGATGGGTGACTTCCTTTGGGGTTCTTCCATTCATCCAGCTTCTTGGGAGAGGATTGCTTTTCCTGAAGATGAGGGAGGCCTTGGCTTGAAGAAGCTGGAAAACCTAGCTGACTTTCATACGATGAAAAGAACAAAGATCCTTCTGCAAGGTGATTCAGTCTGGGCAAAGTGGATGATCAAAAGATATGGCTTGAATGACTTCGGTCAACCAAATCATAGATGGGGATTCTCTACTCATTGGCGAAGAATCACTGAACGTTGGCCTTTGTTTCTGAATACATCCGACGCCAACATGTGGGACATTTGTAGACAGAAGCAAGAGAAGGATAAGACTGCTACAAACCTCTGGAATTGTAAACACAACCCGAGATGGAGCTTTACTGCTTATAGAGCACATAGGAATCTGCTTCCTACAATGGAAAAGGTTCTGAAATGGAATCCTAATGCGGATGGCAGATGCTATCTTTGTAATACAGACTTGGAAACAGCTGAACATCTTACATCAGGATGTAAATGGTGGCGATACATCTGGGGTAGAGCTGCGTTGAAATGTGGAATCAAATTCTCAAGCATGCAAGAATGTCTTTTGAACCTGCACTTCATCAGAAATGAAGACAAGGTGATCATCCTTTGGGCGGTTACCCTTTGCATCCATGTCATCTGGATTGAAAGAAACTCTAGGAAACATGGAGGAAAACCTAGAGATGAACTAGAGATGTTCAGTAGGATGGAGAAAGAACTTCAGATGCATTATAAAATTTATAAGTTGAATAATGTATCTCAGTTCTTGATTAAAAATTGGTCCTTTTGTAAGTACTAAAAGTACTAGTTTTCATTTCTTTTGTTAAGGGTCTAATTTAGACCTTTTATTTTGTAAACTACACTTATGGTGTAGCTTGTAATTTTGTCCCTCTTTGAGGGTCGGGAATATATTTACCAAAGATTTCCGATACATACATACATACATACATACATACATACATACATACATACATACATACATACATACATACATACATACATACATACATACATACATACATACGTACGTACGTACATACATACATACATACATACATACATACATACAAACAATACAACCAGCGACCGTCTCCTAGGGTCGGTGCAGTGATCGTCTTGGCGATTGGAGACACCCGAGGGCATGATGCCCATGCCACCGACCAATCTGACCAGCAACGTCTACCCAACATCCCGCCCACCCCAGACCACCCACCTGACCCCGATGCCACCCACCGCCCAAACAGAGAATAATAGAGCAGCGCTAACAGTGACAGCCGTGGAGGAGGGGAACCCTAGTAAGAAACCTGATGTTGTGAGATAGGAGGACATGAGGATGTTGTGGTCGCATGTACTATGTAAACCCGCTACGTGCAAAGAGTAGGAGATCATCTACCCTAAACCAGCGATCAAAGAAGATGGAGTCCACGTCGAATTGGAAGTAGAGGATTTTGAACAGATGAAGAATATATGGGAACATACTATTCTCATATACCAGATCGACAAGTGACCTTTCTACCCCTATCTCCAAGCTTGGACCAGGAGGACCTGGTGGCTGAAAGGAAACTTTGAACTGATCTCAAAGAAACATGGCATATTCCTCATGTGGTTCACTAATGCAACAGACACGGAGGCGGTGGTGGATATGGGGCCGCAGTGGTTTGATGCACAACTCATGGTGGACAAGGACTATAGGTTCATCGATGAACTGAAGAAGGATGTCTTCACATTGATTCTAGCATGGATGACCGTCTATTCGTTTGTGTGATCATGGAAAAAGAAGGCGACATGGACAATTGCTGCTGGGGTTGGGACAATGATGCATGTAGATGAAAGATCATTAAAAAGTGATGAGGCTAGGGTGATCATTGAACTGGATGTCAATAGATCGGTGTCTGATACTGTTTGGCTGAATGTTAAGGTTAAATATCCAATACCAGAATGAGTGAAGCTTGACTACAACCCACCGAGGTGTAGTACTTGCTGCTCGTTCATCCATGGAGAGGGTCAATGCATCAAGGAGAAGAAGAGGGAGGCTACCATCCCGACGAAGGGAAAGGAAGTTTGGAGGGTGAAGACGTTACAATAATAGGAGGCTATGGGAAACTAGGCTAAGGATTCTAAGGAAAAGGAAGTCCAGGTCGAGAACAAATAGGTCCAAGATAGCTCACCTAGCAAAGAAGATGACAACAACAATGGTGAAAGGGAAGAAGGTGAGTTCATGACCTCTACAAGGAAAAATGGCTACAAGAAATAGGGTTTACCAATAAGCCAAGGTGTTGGTGCTATCCTTGATACTAACAAAAATTTTGAGTCAATCTCTAAATATGACAAAGAAGGCGATGAAGGAATAACAGGGCTAGAGAAGAAGTAGGATAGAAGGAAGGTCAATAGACAGGAGCCGGTCAGGAAAACTAGAGCACAAAAATCTCGTTGATATGTCCATGCTTCTATGGAATATTAAGGGGGATGTGATAGGTACAAGAAGAAGGAAATTCACGAGGGGATTGCTACCGGTGGGCATTTTTTGGTGGCTTTGGTGGAAACAAAAATAGAGGTGCAAAATAAAAATAGCGTTAGACACTTATTTCCATAGGGATGGGAGCATGTATCTAACCTAGAGTGTTTGGAGGTTGCCAGAGTCTATGTGGCATGGAAACTGAGTGCATGGCAGGTGTTAGTGATACAGATGTCAGATCAACAAGTCACAGTTGATTGCAGGAATAATGGAGGTTTGCACATGTGGGTGACAACTATATATGTCCATAATGATACAAAGTCCAAACTGGGTCTATGGAAAGACCTAACTTCTCTATCCAGTCAGATAGATTTACCATGGTTGGTGATTGGTGACTTTAACACGTTTGGCTACAACTAGAGAAAAAAGATAAAAGATTGCTTTGACTGTAGAGATAGATGCCTTTAATAAAACCATTGATAAATTTGGGCTCTTTGAACTACCAATGGTGGGAGGTGATGTCTTCACATGGAATAATGAAAGAGGACCAGACGATAGGATAGCAAGAAAGCTTGATAGAGCTTTGGTGAATGACGAGTGGATGAAAATTTTCCCCAACGTACAAGTGAAGGTTGGAGGTTCTGATTTGAGTGACCATGCTTCCATATTAGTTCAGATCACAGAGAAGAATCTAAAAAGAAAACCTTTTAGATTTCTAAATTACTGGGCCGATTGGAAAGGGTTTAAAGATGTCATAAAGGAGGGATGGGCCACACAGGTGATAGGGAATCTGATGTATATCTTTGTAAAGAAGTTGGTGACTACTAAGGCTACACTTAAAAGATGGGCTAAAGCTGAAATGAACATTCCAAACCTGATCACAGAAACAAGGAAAGAATGCAAGGAAATCATAGGTAAGTTGCAGACTGACCCCCTTAATCCTGAGCTGATTTAGAAAGAGAAGGAGCTGAAAGGATGCTAGAGGATCTAAAGAAAGCGGAGGAAAATTTTTTCTGGCAAAGAAGTAGGGAGAAGTAGATGGAAGATGGGGATAGAAACACTAAACTCTATCACACTATGGTTAAAATAAGAGAAGCCAACAATATCATCTTCGAGCTTACTGACGTTGAAGGTAGAGTTGTCAACAAATAGGAGGATCTAGAAGAGCCGGCCATAAACTTCTACTCATCTTTATACAATAAAAACTTTGAGAATGACATCGAAGAGGAGGAGATGACATGGAAGTCTAAGCTTACAAGAACAGACAAAAACATTCTTAGAAGGAAGACAAATGAACAAGAGGTCAACGAAGTAGTATGGAGCATTGGCAGCAACAAGTCACCAGGTTCAGATGGTTTCAATGATTTTTTCTACAAAAAGTCAAGGGATATCATCAAGAAGGACTTGGTTATGTATGTTAGCTGGTTCCTGGAAGGAGGTAACATGGTGAGACAGGTTAATCATTTTTTTCTGGTACTCATACCCAAGAAGAAGGTGACATCTTCTTTGGCTGATTTTAGACCTATTATGTGTTGCTCAGTACAATATAAAATTATCGCTAAGATTCGGGCGGCTAGATTGAAGATGGTTCTTCCTTTCCTCATTTCTAAAAACCAAGGAGTCTTTGTGATAGGGAGAAGCATTAGTGATTATGCCTTGCTGGACGGGGAATTTTTGCTGGACTATAATGTCATGAGAGGAAGTAGGAAAGCATGTCTAAAGCTGGGCATTTCCAAAGCCTATGATAGTGTTAGATGGGAGAAACTGTGGTTGATTATGAAGCAAATGGGATTCAATGAACAACGGATGGGCTGGATGAAGCAGTGTGTTGGCACGTTGGTAGATATGTTCAAAGGAGGTAATGGCCTATGCCAAGGAGATCCTTTGTCTCCTCTTCTCTTTGTGATTGTCATGGAGTACTTTACATAGAAAATGTAGTAGGTAAAACTAAAAAAGGAGATAAAGCCATATACAGTACATGGCACAAAGGTGATGACTCATTTCATTTTTGCTAATGATGTGTTAGTCTTTGTTGAAGACAAATAACACTCCTTGGAAACTCTTAGAAACCTTTTAGGGACATTCTGAGAGAATACGTGGATGTGTGTAAATGCAAGCAAGACACATATTTTCTTATCAAGAAATTGCTACCAAATGGAGAGCAGGCTAGTAGGTGCTATGGGTGTGGAAAGAGGGAAGTTTACAATAAAATATCTTGGTTTTCCCTTATCAGGGGGTAATCTACAAGTCAAGGACTTTACTTAATGCTTGGATAGGGTGGAGGAAATGATCAATAGGTGTTCGACAAAGAAGACATCCATGACGGGGAGGAAAACATTGATAAAGGCTGCTATTGAGGGGCTTCTTATCTTTTGGGTACATCAAGGGGAGATCCTGGGTTTAGTATTGGATAGAATGGTGATGAAGATGGAAAATTTTCTTTGGGTGAGCAAACACTGCCCTATGAAATATGCAAGAGTGGCTCTTCCAAAATAAGGAGGAGGTCTGAATTTAAAAGCACCTAGAGATATAGCAAGGGAGAGATATCTAAGAGGACTGGACTTTAGGTCAAAGACTAGAGAGGGATACTCACACACCATCAATGTTATGACTGAAGTTTGGAAACATATGAGACACATGTGCATGGTCCAAGAATGGGTAGGTTGGAGACTCCAAGATCCAAAGACAAGCTTATGGGAGATGACATGTCCAAAGGCTACAAAAGACTTGCAAGGTGAGTAGATTTGGGCTGGTGCATATGTGTCAAAATGGAGCATGTGAATTTATAAAATTCTGCATGGCATGCTTGCCACTCTTGATAAGATTAAGGGGTGGAATTATGATGTGTCTACAGTGTGCTTGCTATGCAAAGAGGCCGAAGAATCCCATAACCACATAGTAGGCAACTGCAAGTTCACAAAGGAGGTGTGGGATGTGCTATGCAGGGAGTTCAAAATACAATTGTGGCTTACAGATGACATGAGAAGGATGCTGAATATATGCGGGAATGATGATAAGAAAAAAAATTTATTTGCTGCTCTTTTCTACCACATTTAGGAGGAGCATAATGCTTGGAAGCACCAAGGTGTAGCTACTAATGTTATGAATATTTTTGTAAAAATCTGTAAAGGTGTTAGACGAAAGCTACAAGCTTGTTAGCAGAGTGAGTTGTATTTAGTGTGGTATAGCGTTGGGCTATATGTAACTCTTGACCCCCTATAAAATTGTAGGGGGGAGTCAGAATATATTTACCTGATTCTAATACATGCATACATACATACTCAAATGATCTCCTTTGACCCGACAGTGATATGAAGGTCCTTTGACCCAACAGTGGGGATGATCTCCCTCTCGATCGTGATGGAGTCGAATAACACAAGAGGGGGAATGAAGAAATGGATACAAGATGTTAAGGAAGTAGAATAGATCGAACCTAATCAACAATATGCACCTATAGTGATTGAATATAGAAAGAATTTCATCACAATCACTGACGATACATATGAAAACATGGAGAAGAGATAGGAACACACAATCTCAATGTATGTCGTAAGTCCCCTGACCTAGATTTTGTGTTTACCTTGTTTTCTTTGCTTTATTAGATGCTTAGAATCTTTCTCTAATCCTTTTAAATGTTTTTGAACCATATGGAGAGCTTAAGTTTCCAGTTTGGTCCTATTTGGATGATGTTTGTGCTTTATATGCTTATTTTAGGTCAAATTGTAATTTACCCAAGTAGGAGGGTTATATTGCAATTTGTCACCTCTAGAGTGTTCCCTCTATACCTTGGCTTCATGAGAGAGAGTATGGAATATAGGAGCACTTTTATTGGACCCTGGTTGATGACATGTCATCCTGTGGTGATGCTAGGGTTCTAGGGTTCCTTTGTTGTTGAGCTTTGATCTTGTTGAGTGGGTGGAGAGTTACGACCACAACACTTGTCCTTGGTGTAGTTTACTTCGACCTAGATTTTCTATAAGTGGTTTGGTCACTATGGTTGGCTCTCTTGAGGTGTGTTTCAACCATGTGAGGTGTGGGTGACCTAGTGTTGCGATCGCAACACGTGCTTGGTGTGTTGTGACCGCAACCAGGGAGGTTGCTGACCTAAGTGGTTGCAACACCACATAGGTTGTATCACCCTTTGATGCATGCATGTATATAGTGGTTTCATGGCTATTTTCTTGGTGGACAAGTGTCCCTTTGGTTCCCCCTTGTGTTGACACCTCATATCCACCCTACCTCCATCCTCCTTCATGTATATAACCCCTCTCTTCTTCATCCAAGCATTCTTTTCAGCTCACCTTCCTTCCTCCTCTTTTATGCTCAACCTTGTTGCTTTATGGAGCTAAGGGGGACAAACCTAGGTGCTTTGGTGGCCGATCAACCTTTCATGTGGTTTTCTTGAACTTGATCAACCTTCTTGGTGATTCTTAGTTGTTTCTCTTCTTAGTAAGTGGATCTCTTCCCTTGCTCACATTTTCTCTTGGTCTTCTACCCTTCCTTCTTCTCTTTTCTTGACTGTAGGCTATGGTTCACCCATGGTGGTCATATTTTGAGAAAGCTTCTCTTTATAAAGGACATAGAATATGGTTCTTCCATGGTGGTATCTAGTAGAGATGGAGTTTTCTCTCTCTTTCATCTTCTTCTTCCTTGATCAATTAGGGTTTGGTGTTTTTCTTCACCAAGAGCTATCTTTTGACCTTGGTGTGTTTCCTATTTCTTGAGGTGATCTTGTGGCCGAGGGTGATCATTGGTGGAGCTTCATCTTCCTTCTTGGTGATTGAAATCTTAGATCTTGTTTCCTATCTAAGGGGGGTTATATAACACTTTACCCTCATGATTATTTCACTCTTTCCTTACATGCATGTTACTGATTTAATCTCTAAATTGTAATGATAAGTCCATGCACTAGTACATAACTGGCCTTTAGTGTCAGTTATTTAAGGCCTTTGGCATCGGTTTCAAAGAAACACCCAAGTGGGAGCCGCTAAAAGTCGAACCCTTCATCATCGGTTTTAACACTGACGCCATAACCCTTCCCGCCACCAAAAACACGCCAGCAAGGGAACTATAGGTGTCGGTTATTTAATAAAACCAACACTATATCCTGGTCAAAGATGTTGGCATTTCACAAAAATCGACATCATAACCCTTTCCGCCACCAATAAAATGCGCCAGCAAGGGCACCATCGGCATCGGTTTTTATATATAACTGACACTATATCCAGTTAAAGACGTCAGTTTTATACATATAACCGATGCCATATCCCTGGTGCCATGAAGAACCCACCACGACTGTACTTCCCAACACATCTGTGATACCTAGCCACATAGATGCCAGTTTTTTGCTAATAACTGACGCTGTATGTCTTTGTTGTCAGTTTTATACTAATAACCGATGCCTATATCAGTTTGCAGGCCAACTGTATGGCTGGTCAGTAGGATGCAGAACCTGCAGTTCAGTTCTGAACTACAAGTTTACGTCATCTATTGATATCATCCAACAATAGACCACAAACCTACAAAATTAACAAGATGAACAACAATTTATGATCACACACACGTATAAGAACATTTAATTCATATTATTTTTCATCACACACATGTAGAAACCAGTAGTTCCATTTCAAATTTCCTCCTTTTTTACACACATTTAGCAACCTGCAGTTCCATTCATTTCATCTCTTTTCACATTCAGACACATGAAAAAACATTCATGTATTGATCATCTTCACATTCACACATATGATAATTCAAAAAAATTCATTCACATGTCATCAATTACAAAAATTATTATGAGAACAAAGTTTAGAAATATCATTCTTTATTATTATTATCATCGTCATTATCGTCATTAGTATCCCAATCATAATCGAAAAATCCCACTACTTGTAAGTATTTTGCCCATTGTTCTCTTACATCATCTAATTCTTCCATTGTATAGGGAGTATGTACATCTAATAACTTTGCACCTGTAGTGAATTCATTGGTTTTAAACACCTATAAAGAGAATGACGTATATATATAATTAATAATATATAATAAGATTAATATATTTCATATTATCTAATGAGACTATATATAATACATGTTGTATGGTATCGATTTCCATTGCAGCATGTTTGATAATTAGGTCCATATATCGCATCACATAGTATGCACATGCCCAGCCATTCTCTTGTTTAGCACACTATAAATTGAAACATACAAATGTTCAAAAATACAAACAAGCACAGTTCACATAAATAATATATACATTGGAGTCGAAAAATTACTTTCACATTCTCCCAAATTAGTAACTGTTTCTTTTTCTTGGAGATGTTTCCTCCAGCTTTTTTGAACTCTCTTAAAGACCTACATGTTAATGTAACACATCAAATTGCATAATTAAATAGTAATGTAATAACAGATGTTAATGAATATAAAAATATGAAATATTTCTCACGTGAATAATGGCCTTTTCATTGGGTGTCCATATAATGTGTCCAATTCCTCCCCCCAGGATCTAGATAATAAATAGTGAACATCTTGGGGACAATAACCAGTAACTCCCAATGCTTACCACTAGAGGTAAGAAAGTTAAAAATTAATAACTCAAAATCCACAATAAAAATGTAATTTTTTGAAGTCCAAATTATAAGCAAAGTAAACTTACTCAACATTGAATGGAGGTATTATCACCGTCTTCTTTTTTTTAACCAAAATATTTAAAAGTATTAGAGCAGTATGAGGTAACTGATGAAGGATCTTTATCTACAAGAGTGATCAAATATGGAACTAGAAATACCACATGGGAAAATAAAAAATCTTTACAGATTGTGTGTAAGTGGCTGCAAAACATGTATTACATATGCATTAATATATAAGAAACCAGATCACCATATATAAAACAAGGTATATGGATGTATAAAATAAGATCTCACCATATCCATAACTCTATCATAGATGTATTTAGCCAATCATAACGGAATAACTCCAAAATATCTTGTATAAATAGATCGTTATCATATGATTCACCTGCAGCATCCTCCGGAATAGAAACATTTATAGGAAAATTTGGGTTATGTTCACCTATCCATACTGCCATACCCCTACAATTAGGACCTAACGAGCCGTATAGGTCCCTTGGAAGCCAACTAGGTACTTCAGGAGGTGGAGGTGGAGGCCGAGATGTAGCGGGTGTCTTCCTTTTGACTTGTATATATAATTTCAGATCAATTGACTCATATATACACACTAACAAATTTACATAATGTAAATTTACCATACAATATTAGTATAGACGACATCCGTTTTGGGCCACAATATCACTCCGCCGTCTGCTTCACCGAGCATTTCAGAATCTGGGTGGGCATATGGCAATGGAAGATCCCTCCAATTGGGGAGTATATGTATCAGGCTCACACGAATCGCACCATCTGGTACTGGAGTCCCATGAAACATGTCCCCTGGAAGGGGTGGGTAAGCCTCAGCCTCTGCAATGATAAATTCTTGACTTTTTAGACGGCATGGCTTCAACCCCTACAAATTTATGTAAAGAATGTGATATACATATATACATAAACATATACATATATACATATATACATAAACCTATAATATTGAAAAGACTAGCTACTATGTCATAAAAATACTTACAACAGACATGCTAGGTGGGTCTACATGATTACTCCCAACCTCTGTAGTAGGAGAAGAGCGGCACACAACAAGTATTGTCTGAGTGGCAGCCTGAGACACCTACCACTTCACCATTGCTTCTTAGATTCTCTTATTAATTAATTTATCTACCTATACATCGACAAAAGAAATGCTAACTTTTGATTATTGAATTCCCTTATGCAATGACATTCTAAAAAAAGAATATGTTACCTCAACATTTGGTAATCCTGCTATTGGGACATGTTTGCACTGTGAAGGCCCAAAGAACGCTTTTATGCCCACATTAGCTCCTGCACCCCTAACATGTCCAGGATGCTCTAGGTTACCAAAGCAACTGTCAATTCATCCCTTATGCCCTTAGGGATGAACTTGCCTTCCTTCCTCTGCTCGTGAAGCTCTTGCTACTCACCATCAATAGAAATTGGTAAGTAAACATAACAATAATCAATATCGATTGCTCTAAGAGTTGAATTTTACCATTTTTGCAGCTGCCTCAGCAGTTGTGGGCTTGGTTATATCTCCTTTCTTGTTTTGCCTCCCAACTATCCACATAGCATGGTGAGGCAGAGGTGCGTGACCAATAGTAGAGGACTCTGCAGTCTCTTAAGTAGCAACAGACTGAGTAGTAGACTCAGCTTGTACTCTTTGGTGAATGCCTGCATAGCATTTTGGACCCATCGTGTGGTCATGCACATTTAGTGCACTCCTTGCTCTTTAAGCATCGCTGATAGCCTTGTTAGTAAGCGCATTGATTTGGTTAGTAACACTAAAGGTTAATCTTAAATAGGTGAATACATAAGAACGTATATTAATTAAAATGGGAGTGACACTTAATACCTTGAATTCATTAGGTTTTCTTTTAGTAACAAACTCCTCCCAGTCATTGGGGTCCAGGTAGTTCCATTGCTCAGTGGCTGGCTTCTTCCTCTTCTCAACATCTCGTATGTAATCTCGGGTGAGATTTGTCCTATAGTTCCTTAGGACCCTCCCACAACATTGCATCATGCATTTACAATGCAGCTTTTCATCCAGTTCAAATATACTCTGCAAAATAGAATTGCTATTAACTAGTATCCTAAAAATTAGTAATCTACAAAATAGAATTGCAAATAATAATAACTCACGCATAGTTCCTTCCATACTAAGTCTTTCTTCCCCTTAGGAACTTTATGCCAAGATTCTACATTAATACTACAATGGCTACGAGTAAGAACCCCAAGCTCTGAAATAAACAAGTTGCAGTTCACTCCAACTGGATTTCCTGCATGATCAAAATCCACAGCCAGTTTGGGTCCATTGCCCCTTTGTTGTAGTAACTTGTTCATCATAGTGATGTCCCTCACTTTTTCAAATTTTTTGCTGCTCATCAAGTGCCCCAAGTTCTTTAGGGGGTACATCATCAACCTAAAATTTGACAAAATAAACACACTTACAGGATATAACTACAAATGGACATATAGATAGAAATATAGGATATATTTTTAAAACTTACATTGTGAGGTGGTGCATTGATATTTCACCCTCATGGTAATCATCATCACGGTCATCATGCTCATGCTCAGCCATCTGAAAGTGTCATTAAAAAATCAAACATTTAGCATTTGACATAACTAGAAGATAATAAAAATTGTAAAGTTCACATTCAATAAAATAAAACATATAAAAAATATAAACATGCAAGCCTCTAATATTGCAAGCTTTTATCAATTAACAATCCTTCATTGTGATCTCCGCGCACATACAAGTCATCATTAGCTTCAATATTTGGTGGTGTTGGTAACCCAACTGAGAATGGACTAGAGTCATCATACTTATCATAGTACTCTTCTTCATCTATAGGATCTTAAATGAACTGTATTTTACCATGAAGAACAACTGACCATTTATCATTTGTAGGATCATCGATATAAAATACTTGTTACGCCTTTGCTGCCAATATGAATGGTTCACCCTTCTCGCCAATCTTTTTCAAAGTTCACTAATTTGATACCCAATTCATCCACTATAAATCCTTTGGTGTTATCAACCCAATTACATTTAAAGAGAAGAATTCTAAAATCTATGTAGTGAAACTCCCATATGTCTTCGATGACACCGTAATATGACATTTTAGCTTCACATGGACTCTTATCCTTTGCACTTGCAAAAAAAAAATAAAGACGCTTGAAGGGTGACCCCACTATTTTGGACGACACTCTTATCATCTTGACGCTTTTTGTAATATGAGAATCCATTTATGTCAAACCCTTCATAAGTCATAACATTAAATTTTTGTTTAAAGGCAAGGCATTTGATAGTATCAGTAAGATTATTTGGTGTTTGAGATAGTTGATATAAGACTTTATCTTCAAACCACTTAATAAATGTCTTGTTATGCTCTCTAGCAAGCCACATTGAATTGGCTCGAGGATATTGTCTCTTGATGAAATTGGTATGTTCCTCGATATAAACACTCACTTTGTCGATGTTGTGTAAAATATACAAGTGACCTTGTTCTAACTGAAAATTCCTTTGCCGGAATACTCCTCAATATTCTTGTCATTAATAGGAGCGACTGGAGCGTCATTACCACATAGAAATTCATTGAAAAAATCCATAACCTCTCTCGCCACATAACGCTCAATAATACTCCCTTTAGGCCGATAACCGTTTCGAACATCACCTTTAAAAACGCTCATGTATTGTTCAAAGGGATACATCCAATGCAAGAAAACTGGTCCCAACATTTTCACTTCCCTAGTCAAGTGGACAACAAGATGTACCATGATATCAAATAACGAAGGAGGAAAATACATCTCAAGCTGACATAGGGTATCAACCACTTATGTTTGCAATTTATCAAGAGTATTAGAACCAATAACTTTGCTAAACAGACTGTTGAAAAAGAAACAAAGTCTGGTTATTGCAAACCTTACATGTTTCGGCAATATAGATCGAATTGCCACGGGCAATATTTGTTGCATTAGAGTGTGACAATCATGAGATTTAAGACCTATCAACTTTAGATCTTTCATTGATAACAATGTACATATGTTGGATGAGTAACCCTGTGGCAGTTTAACATCAAGCATTCACAAAAAGCTTTCTTCTCCTTTCTAGACAACGTGTAACAAGCGGGAGGTAAGTATGTTCTCAGATCGCTACTAACTACTTCTACTAATTTTGTCCTTATTCCCATTTCACAGAGGTCCATTCTAGATTTTATCCCATCTTTAGTCTTACCTGGTATATTCAACAGAGTACCAATGACACTATCATAGACATTTTTCTCAACGTGCATGACATCGATACAATGCCTGACTGCCAAAGAACTGCAATAAGGAAGATCCCAAAATATTGACTTCTTCTTGAATAAAGATTTGTCACTCTGTGTGGCCATGGTACACTGCGATCTCTTACCTAATTCATTGGGAAAGTCTTTCACTCTTTCATAAACAACCTCCCCTAGAATAGGTTTAGGTGCACTCCGTTCCTCATTCCGTCCATTGAATGCATTGCGCAACCTACGATATGGATGAAATTTAGGAAGAAACCTTCGATGACCAAGATATACAGTCTTTCCGCCATGTTTTAGTTGTATTGAATCAGTGTTATCTTCACATATAGGACACACTTTAGATCCTTTGACACTATATCCAGACAAATTCCCATACCTGGAAAGTCATTAATAGTGCAAAACAACATAGCATGCAAACAAAATGTCTCTCTTCATGAAGCATCATAGGTCATCACACCTTCGCCCCCAGAGTTTCTTTAAGTCATCAATCAGAGGTTCAAGATATACATCAATATCATTTCCAGGTTGTTTAGGGCCCGATATCAACAACGGCAACATAATGTACTTATTTTTCATATACAACCAGAAAGGAAGATTGTATATAACAAGCATAACTGGCCAAGTGCTATGTTGGTTGTTCAATGTCCCGTACGGATTCATCCCATCTGTACAAAGCCCAAGTCTTAGATTCCTGACTTCTTCACCAAATTTAGGGTACAATAAATCAATCTTCTTCCACTGTGGGGATTCATACACATGTCGTAGGACCCCATCATTATTTTTCTTAACATTTGCATGCCACCTCAAATTCTTCGCATCTATCGGATTGGCAAACAAGTGTTGAAACTATGATATTATAGGTAGATACCACATCACCTTGGCAGGAGAACCAGTTTTGGACTCCCCAAAAGTCATCAATTTATACCTTGACGCACCACATTTTGGACAATCTTTCAAATCCACACAGTCCTTTTGAAATAATACACAATCATTCGGGCATGCGTGTATCTTCTTGGCCTGCATTCCCATTGGGCACAACAATTTCTTTAACTGGTATGTTGAGATTGGGCACACCAATTTCCTTTAGGAAGAATTTCTTTCAAAAAAGACAACAATGATGTGAAGCTTTTGTTGCTCCATCTATTGTTAGATTCCAGCTTATACAATCTCAACACAGTGATAGGCTTCATAAACTTAGCACAACCTATGTATAATGGTATCTCAGCATCATGCACAATGTTTCTAAACATGGGAGGTGGATCAGTGTGATCTACCCCCCAACTATCCAACATCACATCAATGATGTCTACTGGAACTGGTTCATTCACATCTACGTCATCGGAGGCAATTTCTTCTTCAACACAAGCACTTCTATTGACATCCACTGATTTTAAGTTTGAAATCTCTCCATGCCAGTGCCATTCTGTATAGCCTTGTACAATCCCGTTGCACATGACATGACTTTTGATTTCGTCACCAGTGTTGACTTTGAAGTTGTTACTGCAATGCCTACATGGACAGTAGAACCTATCTCCAGGTTGTTTCTTATGTTCCTCGACAATGTAATAAACTGATCAAGACTAGAAATAAACTCTGGGGTGCAGTGATTTGGAATGGACATCCATGATCTATCCATTCTATGATCAAAGAGAAAACAAGTATATATTAGGGTTTAGGGTTAAAAGATTAGGGTCTAGGGTTAAAAGATTAGGGTTTATGGTTAAAAGTTTAGGGTTTACAGTCTTATATATAATAAATGTGTACCCCCTATCCCATTCTTGAACACCTAATCTCACTAGTAAGTGTATAATGTGTGTTAGGTTTTCAAGAAAATTTCGGTAGCATTTCCCAGTTTGTTCTCTAAGTACACATTATACACTTACATCCTAAGTGAGATTAAGTGTTCAAGAACAGTCCCAAACTGGGGATTATCCAAGATTTACTCCTAATGAGTAAATCTTGGACGGGTTTCTAGGCAACCAAATACATGTATGTTGTCATTCTTATACCTACAATCCTAGTTTCATCATTCATATCCTAAGTTTTGTGTAACATCATTTAATCATGCTTATCAGTAAATACTAAATAGTAAATAAACCATGATTCTATATATCAAATATTTGAATCAAAATGAAGCCTAATGGCACATTGGGAGAGTGAGAATATTATACCTCACTTGAAGGCTGAAGAAGAAATATATGCAAATCAACAGGAAGTCAACAACACAAATGCACGATTCAATTATGTTATAATGTATTAATTAGGGGTCAATATTGAAGTTTTAACTAGAGCTTCATATATCAACATAAATATTAGGTCATATTTCAAGTCAAGATTTAGGCATTTAATCACCTTAGGGTGCATACATGATTCACAAGGTATTTGGGTGCACAAAGAATAATATATGTTACTGATTTAGGAGTTCACATAATCATTTTAGAAATAGAAGACCCACACGTGAGTTAAGTTTGAGATTCATCATCAATATATCTTTAACACGCATGTTTCAAGGTTCAAAGCACATAATCAAATCAAATTAGGATGCTAGAATGGACAAGTTTGAATCTTATTTCAACATGCATCAAAATTTACTAAATTAGGTAGCATGAGGATTAGAAGCACAAATATATGCAAGAACAAGATTTGTTCATATCCTAGATTGATTTACAATGGCAACATGTTGTAGTCTTAATCATACCATAGTCTAGGTATCATATTCTATAACATTGATTTCAACATCTCCAATGTACATGCATGTTCATCATCAAGATAATCATTACATACAAATGTAGGTATACCGAAATTTTCTTAAAAACCCAATACACAATATACACTTACATACTAAGTGAGATTAAGTGTTCAAGAACAGTCCCAAACCAGGGACTATCCATGATTTACTCCTAATGAGTAAATCTTGGTTATGTTGTCATTCCTATACCTATGATCATAGTTTCATCATTCATATCCTAGGTTTTATGTAACTTTATTGAATTCAATTCATTCTTCCATTTGGGTTAGTTCATTCATGCATCATTAACCTTGATTAATCAATATAAATCAACTACACAATCTTGAAAAGAAATTATTGAACAAAGTTTAATTAATCACTAACAAGAGAGAAAAAATGTGATATTAATTAATTAATATAACTACTAAATCACCATTAATAATATTCTAGTCAAATAATTATTTGATTCAAATGTGAAGATGCATCACTATAATTGTATCACATTCATGCAGTGAGTGTTATCTAGAAAAAAAAATTCGTGCATTAGAGTCCAAATAACACAAAAATGTCCAAACAGTAGTAGTACAATCAAAAAACAAAAAATGGGGAAATGCTTACCTTCAGTGGGGGTGGCGGCGACAGTGGAGATGATAGTTGCGGAAGTGGTGGTGGCGGAGACAATGGCTGTAGGTGGAAGAGTTGGAGGTGGACGACGACAGCTAGAGCTCCAGCATCCTCAGGCTAGGCTCGAGCTCTAGTGACAGTGAGTGCAGAGCTCCTCAAGCGGCACTTGTGTGGGGTCTGGGAGCGAGTGCAGAACTCCTCACCGGCAACGATGGCAAGCTCAGGTTTTGAGTGATGGCAGTAGCGGTAGCAGCGGCGGCGAGCAGTAGGGGAAGTAGTCTGGCAGTAGGGGTAGTAGTGACAGTGAGCAGTAGCGGCAGTGGTAGGCGGCAGCGACAGGAGATGAGCAGTGCAGAGAGATCAGTGGTGCGACGAGTGGCAACAGAGATAATCGCCAGACCTAGCACTGGTGAAATCGCGATGAAATAGAGAATGGGGAAGAATCTGTTTTGCGGGTGCTATTAAGTTTACCATCGTTGTTGGTTGTTTCAAAAACTGACACCTAAGTTCCAAAAGCGTCAGTCTCCATAAAGAACCAACACCTATGTTCAATCATAGACGTCAGTTTCAACTAGAAAAACTAACATCTATCTACATATGCCGACAAAAAAAATGTTCTTGAATTACGACAATAGTCATCGGTTGCCATAAAAAATCGACGCCAAAGGGGGGTAAAATTTTTCATGGGGACAACGCGCGAACACACATCTACGTCAGTTATTGTAAGAAAACTATGACAAAAATGGTGCCGATTTCTGTCTCATGAAAAACCTTTAGTCATCAGTTATTTGGTCAACAATCGACGCCGTATGTGAAATTTTGGAGGTAATTGTTTTGCACTGGAAAAATTTGATTTGGTGGGTGATTTTAGATGTCGGTTTCTTATTGCGCAACCGGCGCTAAATTAAAAGTGATACCCATGTCTTATGAAAATCGTCCGGTCTTCACATATAGATGTCAGTTTGTGTTTTCAGCCGACGTTGTAGGTTTAAGCGTTGGTTTTTGGAATACAACTGACGCCTCAAAATGTGAAGCTATACGTCATTTCTGTAGTAGTGATGTTTGGTAGGAGATCAAGATTATGAAATCCGGATTGGGTTAGTCGATAGATCTGGATTAGTTTATCTAGATTCGGTCCAATTTCTATTTGGTAACTCAATCCATCAGAAGCACTCATTAGTTGGACTGGACTCATAAGTTGTGTTTTTTGGTCTGGAAAATTAAACTAAAGAACACAAAATACAAAGTCAAATCCAGACTAGGATATGAAATCCTACTCATAGCAAGATTGTCTTGGTCTAGATTGGTGGATTACGAAATCCAAAATGGACCCCATTAGTTTGATTTTTGCCAAACAAAATAGGACTAGAACTGGACTGGGTTAGTCAAGATTAATGCTAATGTGGCATAAAAAGAAAACTGCTGATCCAGACCATATCCCAAACCAAACAACACCTATAATGCTAGAGAAAGTTATCACGATCAAGATCTTGAGTTATGATGATAATCATGTGTGGTTTACTAATAATTTGAAACCCTAGTTATATGTATAAGGTTGTTGATGATAGTGCTGAATGACATGCTTTCTTCTTGCCCTTTGTAATGGGAATGCATCCCTATTCTTTTGGGTTCATTTGCATTGATCAACAGAAGTTTTTGGTTATGTTTGCATGCAAGAGAATCTTAGTTTTCACCCCTTTGATCATGAGTTTTTTGGTGGATCTATATGACCTATATCTTAGGGTTGTGTTGATCATATTTTTGTGGAGTTTTTCCCTTATATGGTGCTAAGTGTCTTGGTGGTTAACCTTCTATTTTGACCATGCTTTGGTTCTGTTCTAGATCAAGCTGGGTGGACAACTTAACACTGCTACACCCTTGACATTTTGGCCTTAGTTGCTAAACCTATGGGTGGGTGTTGTAGTCCGCAACAACCCTAACCCTAGGTGTCTGCTACACCCATGGTTCATTTGCAGTCACAACATGGTGCTTAGAGTTTGTGTTGGTCGCTAAATTGAGGTCGCAACAGGGTAAATACCTAGATGGGTCGCTACACATGGGTACACCAACCCTAAATGATCGCAACACCTTCATGGGAGAATGGTTGCCACACATACATGGTACATGGTCACTACACATGTATGAACATATAGGTTGCAACACTTGATACCCTATCGACTGCAACACTAGTAATGAACATCATGTGATGATGTGAATGCACATGAGTAATAAAGATTAATGTAACATACCGAAATCCACTATGTATCTCTTTGTACCCTTTTCTATAAGTATTGTCCTTCTTTTTCATTCCATATGTCTTTGGATTTGATTTAGTGGAATTATGATGGTGATTGGATATATGTTTCCCATATATTCTTAATATAGGGTTGTATGCACAAATACCTTAGTTATATTTTAGATAATGGGCCTAAAGTACAAGTTGTACACTAAGAAATAAAAAGAATAAGATATTTCGTCCTAGAACTTTCTAGTACCTTTTAGAATAGGAAAAATAAGAGAAAATCCGAATTTTATATAAAGGGCATGATAAATACAATAATTAGAGGTAATATGAGATTTAATGGATAAAAGAGGATAATGAGAAATATTTTGCACCAAAAATTTAATTGGAAACCCACAAGGATAATTTGACACTCAAATTCGTTTTTTTGACCAAAAAGTAACTTAAGGGCCAAGTATCATTTAATTGGGAAGATAAATGTATATATTAATGTCTTTATCAAAAGAAAGTAGGAAATAGGTCTATAAAGTGAAATAAAATACTTAATGCTCTCAAAATAGAAAAATAACTCCAAATTCGTAATCTAGACATAAAAATAAGTCGTTGGGCAAATTTGCAACTAATTTGGATAATGTGTGAATACTGAATAAAATAGGAGAGAGAAAGTGTGTAGAATCTTCTATTTATTTAGTAAATAAATAAATAATCCCAACTTGTAAAAATAATGACAAAATCGTATTCTAATTCCTTAGGGAGACTTATGGGTGAAGTTACATAAATTTTAAGTAATGTTATCACCTCTTTTGAAGGAGGAAAGAGAAAATGACATTTTAATTATTTAACCTTTTGAACATCTCCAAAAGAAAAAAATAACTCATATTTGGATTCTACACATCAAAATCAGTCCGAATATAAAATTTGGTAATTTTTGGATAATGTTTGGGCCTCCAAATGAGGAGAGAGAAAAATATTTAAATGAATATGCCCTTTTAAGTCGATTTTGAATAGGAATAAAAAGATGGCAACTGTTATATCATGATGATCGTCAACCGTTGGATCTCGATTTGAGGATCTGTGGGTTTTCTTCTTCGTTGGCCCGATTTGGAAACAAATGGCTTGTTTGCCAAGTATTCAAATCCAATTATCTCGAGTTTTACTCAATGCAATTCAACGGTTTTTGATCCTACGTATTCCTTGCGCAATTCCACACCATATTTTTCCAAGATTTTTATGTTTTGAAAAATATTTGAGAAACACCCAACTCGTGCGCTGCCTCTCTCTACCCCCATCTAGCCAAACCCTGGTCTAGGTCTCCTTGCCTATATATACATACCCCAAGGACCGCCATCACATTTGCAACTCAACCACGCTGTTAATTTCAAGTTTCATGGAAGTTTGGACCATCATATAGCCGTCGTAGGCTCCTGACCTTGTAGCACCTTCTTCTTCCTTTTCCATCGGCCAACGTATCAATTCAAGGTACTTTTGAATTCGACTTTTCTTCTTCTTTCTTTTGAGTACCTAAACGTGAAGTTTGGTTGAGTGTGGCGTTGTTGCCCAAACCTTGCCGAGCAAACTGCTTGCTGGTTGCTGCCATGGCATGGGAAATGGAAGGAAGATAACTCCCTACTATTTTACCAATTTTCCCCCGATCACTTTTGCTTTGCTATGTTTTTCGCGCGAGGGCATTCACGTATTCTCGCCTTTTTTTTCTTGCTTTGACCCTGCTCTGACCCAGCCAACTGAGAGGCCAGCTGGGCGCCTACACATGCGAGGCCGGCCCCCATTGAGCCAGGTCAGAAACACGGGGCCCACTCCCCTCTCCTTTTTACTCTTTGCGCACATGCCTTGCCTACGTGGCAGGCTATGATTGGCTGAAGTAAAATAAAACATAGAAAATGATTCCAGTGGTCAATTATTAAAAATAAATAGTGTTTTGAAATCAAGAGAATGAGATCTATCCATTAAAAATATTTCTGAGGTTTGATTCTGATGTTTGCAAAAAAAGTATTTTTAGAACGATTTAATTAACTAAAAATCACCAAAAATAACCTGAAAAATCCATATCTTCAAAATACTTAATATTATATGTCATTTTAATCAGAAAACCCTAACTAAGACGATTGTGATAATTTTGGAGTCTAATTTGAAGGTTTGCGCAATATGTTAATAACTTTAGGGTTTTAAACCTTTAATGAGTATACTTAGTTCTAATCCATAGGCCTAATGATGATTTTAGGAAAAGTGGATTCTGATTTTAGTTAAAGGGTTGGAAAGTGGTTCTAGAACTCTTGAGGATAAGGTATGTGCATCTAACCCCTTCAGTTGGTAAATTATTTATACCATTACCTATGTTCCTTGACGAGGCTTAATCTGACCTAATTGATTATTCTTGAAACCTAAATTCATTTATGCCTAAAAAATTAGTTATAGTATTATCTTGTTTGTGTTTTTATACCCCACGGCCTTGTTATATGAATCCTTTGATTAATCTTGCCATAACTCTTTTGCTAGCATGTAGTTATATGTTCTATTTAATTGTAAAGTAGAGGTACTTATGTACAACCAACCATAGAGGGCATGTATGTAATCACCCTAGGGGAATGTTTATAATTCTCCCCATAATATTATAGGTGACTGGCAATGTCTTATTCTCCCCTCACCTAAGGTTAGAGGTCTGGTAGGTGCCTCAACCCTACTTAGTTAGGTAGACATATTAATTTACATGCAAATCCTTTATTTACTTTTGTTATTGGCAAGTTTCCTTAATAAAAGCCCCATACTCTTGATGTCTTACCTTTTCATGATTTTTTAGTCCATTTTACTTATTACAACTATCTTGTCACTTTTAGAATAATCTTGTAACACATACTTTTTCTTCCTTTTCCTCTTGCTGGGTGTCTTCCCAACCACCCAGGTGCTGGTGTTGTGCAAGGAGAAGGACAGGCTTGAAGGAGGCTTTCCTCAGGAGTTGATCTTTAGCGTTTGGAAAGGATGTCTAGGTTGCTATAGCTGGATCCTGCTTATCTTGTCTTTTCTTTTAGAAATCATTCTTGTAATAAATAATAAAAGCCATGTGAAGGCTTATTATTTCTTTATTTCCGCTGCTATTGACATTTTATTATGTATCTGGAATCATGCTTATTTATTTGGAATATTATGCAATCATCCTCAAAGTCTCTAAATTTTATTAAAATTGTGGATGTTTGTATTTCCTTTAAATTTTAGTAAAGAGGTGATCTCGCCTCTTTACAATAAATGATTCTTAACCCTAATTCTCCCCAAACATGTGGGAGGTGTCTAATATAGGGTTTGGTGATTGAATATTGCTAAGAAACCCTAATCGGCTATACATGTATTTCTAACCCTAATGTTGGGATATATTATGTGTTTGCTTATCTCATTTGAAGTGTTTATCATATTATGATGTTTTCTCTCTCCTATTTATAAAACCCTAACCTTGCTGATGAAATGCATGTCATATCTATGAGAATGCTATGGTGAACTATATGTTATACAAGGTGGTGTGATCAATATTGTGGCATAATGTGGTATTGAATGTGTAAGGATCATGTGATTTGGTCATATGATCTGACAAGTGCTTGATGCCTAATATGATGTGAAATCCTCTAGAGATGTTATTAAGGGATTGATATCACACCGTGATGAGATATTGGTGATGGCATTGTGAATGGGAGAGACAACATGTGATGAGGTTGATGGCTTTGATTAAGGAAGTGGGATGGTGATGTCATGAGATGTTGTGACAAGTTTACACTTCATACATTTTATATCTTCTAAAGTTTCTATGTATTTATGCTTGCTAGATTGAATTAGGATTTGTATGTCCACTTGTATGATGAAGCCTTAATTCACCCAATTAGCATAACTAATATAGTGAAACCCTACATCATGTAGTTTCCATGTGCCATAGATCCATTCTAGTGTCAGTTTCATTGTTGGATGGTGAAATGAGTAACTCCTTCGGGAAACTTAGAGTGCATATTGTTGAATATGTGGGTGCACAAGTTGAGGATATATCCTTGTATCCACAAAATACATATTTTGGAGGGTGACTGCGGTCATGCCTCAGTGTTGTGATACTTGTGATGGAAGCAATGCAACTACATAATGCATTTTTAGAATGGCCATGTGTGAGCTTGTTCTCTAGCACTGTAACCTTTACCAAAGTGGGCTAGGTGATTTATATGGACGACTATCCATGAGCCGATCCATTAGCGTGACTATATGTCATTGTTTGTAGTTAACTACTATGTCTATGCAATGTTTCTCTTGTACTGAGAAAGAGGTGTTGGAGAGGTTGTGGATTCCAACTCTTCTATATACATTGTATGGTATTGATTTCAACTAAGTAGTGGTTGGTTGTATTTGGGTAGCATGACTCAAATCCTCAGGGCATCAATAAAATATGTAACACAACCGAGTAGTATAATTGCATAGGGTTGAACACGAATAACATTGGATCCCTTTTCCTTATTTTCTTGTGTTGTTTGATTTATAATAGTTATACACGTTCTTCATATTCCTTCCATTGGCATAAGATGGTCTACTATTTATTGTAGATTCCTAAACTACTTAATTAGTGTTAACTTCCTTGGTTATATCTGTTAACTGAAATTTCTTATCTTGTTGTTACTATTATCTGTCCTGCTTAGCTTATCTGTGTTTATAATAGTATTTCTTGGGAGTTATATCTCTCGATGGGACATTTGGTCTCATCCTGTAGTTTACACATCTTTTAGGTGATCGTGCACAAGGAGGTACAGATCGTGTTTTTGAGGTTGAGTATCAAGAGGAGTAGTAGATGAGTAAAGGTTGGACATGTCACTAGTGTTTGTAGTAGAGTCCTATGTGTCATCCCTGCACTCTTAGGTCCTTAGAGAGGTTTTGTGGTTTGATACATTGACATGAGGGTTTTTCCAGTACACCATGCATGTATAGATATTGCTTGAATGTCTATAAACATTTTATCATATGTAACAAGGTGATGGCAAATTAGCCATTGAACAATGATGATATGTAAAGCTGTTAAGCATGATATGTGATTAGGTGACACAGTTGTGGACTTAGATGTAATAAGTTTCTATGCTTGTGATTATGAAAGATCAGCTTTAATTTCTTTTGTTTTCTAGTAACCTGGTTGTTTAGTATAATTCTGCATTTTTGTTTTGAGTAATCTCATTTTGTGGTGCGTCAGGGCATCACAGTTTGGTTAGTATCAGAGCTTTAGGTTCATTGAGTCTATAGGGACATAGGACTAGGGTTCATGTCTATTCTAGTGTCCTCTAGTATATCTTATGGTAACTTTTTCTTATGCTTAAGAAGAAGAAGAGAAGAAAGATGTCTGGAGAACATGAAGAACATGCTACTGAGAGTAGTGTTGTTGCACCAGGAGGTTGTGCAAGGAGGTAGTCTAGAGACAATGGAGTGCCCGAGGTGACCCAATCATGATGGAAAATCCTACTTTCTTGTCCATGTTTGGACAAACTAGGGCTACAATGATGCATATGGAAGATAGGATGCCCGTGCCTCAAGCTAGGGCAGTTGTTCCCAATGCTGAATCCTCAGATTCTGGGAAGACCTTTGAGAGGTTGCGACATGTTGGGGCGGTTGAGTACACTGGTACAAAAGATCCAACAGATGTTGACCTATGGTTGAAGGAGTTGGAAAAGGCCTTCAAGATCCTCAACATCCCTAAGGAAGACAAAGTGAAGCATGTTGTGTATCTTTCAAAAGGGAGTGTTGGCCATTGATGGGCCATTGAGGAGGAGAAGAGGCCTGGTACTTCTATTAGTTGGGAGGAATTCTGATGTGAATTTGTGAGTCAGTACTTTTATCAGACCTACTTGGACGAAAAAGATTTCACATTTTGAGAAGATCTGACAGGGATCTATGTCGATCAATGAGTACGAGGCAATGCTTATGGAGTTCATAAGGTTTTGTTATCACATGGTAGTGATAGAATAGGAGAGGATCAAATATTTTGAGAAGGGTTTGAGCATGGAGCTGATGACACCGGTGTCTGCTTTAAAGAATAGAGAGAAGTTTGCCATGTTTGTGGAGTCAGTAAGAAGGATAGAAAGGTCAGTTTTGGAGAAACGTGTGTCTAGTGCTAAGAAAAGGCCGACACAATAACATGGGTAGTCATCTGGAGGCTTCAAGAATCCTAGATTCTCAACACCAAAGTCATAGTGGCTGCCAAGTAGAGATAGAGGCCCTAGTTTTCTGCCAATAGGAGCCCACAACACAACATTAGTGTCAGTGACAAGGCCGTCTAGGCCATGGTATGAGAGCATGACATGCTATAAGTGTGGACAGATCAGACATATGAAGCCATATTGCCCAATGAAGGATGATGAAGTGACCTAGTAGTCGAGAAAGAGTCAGCAGGGCTCACAGTTCAACATTTTAATAGCAGTGGGGGTAGAGGATGTGGACTGCATCACAAGATAGTTCTTCTGGACAAGCCAACAGAGGAAGGGAATGACAATAGGAAATAACTCGATTCTACACCATGAGTTAGCCGAAAGGAATGGTCAACCCGTGAGTTGTGATAGGTCAGATGGAGTTATTTCATTTTGATTTGTCTTCTTCTTTCTTTATATCTATTTTGGTTGACCTTGGTGCGAAACACTCTTTTATCACTTGAGAAGTGAATGCTAATTGTTCTTTTCCTATTAGTCTTAGACATGATAGCCTTCTTTTAGAAACCATGTTGGTTGGTTCTGCTGACTTGCGGTAGGTGTGTCATTTCTTTATCAAGGCACAACATTCAAGTGGATCTCATACCACTTGAGATGCATGGATTTGATGTGATCCTTAGAATAGACACGTTGGAGAAGTATTAGGTTTTCTTGGACTATAGTTTCAAAGTAGCAATGTTTGTTGATAGAGATGTGACGTGGATCTTCCAAGGAGATAGGAAGATTCCTCTGACTTGTTTAGTGTCAGAAATGGTAGTAGAGAGATAGATGAGGCAAAGCTGCCAAGCATTTTGGAACATGTCTTGGATAATAAGGTGAGGAGTCCTTAGTATTCAGGAAGTGCAAGTTGTCTGTTAGTTTGAAGATGTGTTTTCAAATGAGTTTCTAGGTGTTCCCCATCTCGAGAGATTGAATTTGAGATCAATCTAGTCCCTGGAATGCAGCTAATAGCTCAGACACCATACATGATGGCACCAACTGAGATGGAAGAGTGAAATAAATAGTTGCAAGAGCTACTTGAAAAAGGCTTTATCAGACCGAGCACATCTCCATAGGGTGCTACCATGTTGTTCATGAAGAAGGATGGATCCATGACACTATGCACTGACTACTGACAATTGAATAAAGTGACGATAAAGAACAAGTACCATTTGTCATGGATTTATGATCTATTTGATTAGTTGAGGGGTGATGCAGTCTTCTCAAAGATAGATTTAAGTCATGATATCACCAGTTACGAATCAAGGCTGATTACATACCTAAGTCAGCTTTTAGGACTTGGTATGGTTACTACAAGTTCATGCTTATTTCATTTGGGCTAACCAATGCACCAACAATGTTCTTGATGAAAAGGGTGTTAAGGCCATATCTTGATCAGTTTGTGGTTGTGTTCATAGATGATATATTGATATACTCCAGAGATACCCAAAAACATGAACAAAATATTCTTCAGGCATTGACCTTGTTGCAACAACACCAGTTGTACGCCAAGTTCAACAAGTGCGAGTTTTGGGTGAAGGAGATGTCTTTCCTTGGACATGTGATATCTGATGAGGGTATTTGTGTGGACCCCAAGAAGGTGGAATCTGTGATAGAGTGGGACCATCCGAAGATGCCAAAAGAATTTCTAAGTTTTTTGGGATTGGCAGGCTACCAGAGGAGGTTCATTAAGAACTTCATCTCAGTGGCGTTACCCCTAATAAAGCTAACAAGGAAAGATGTGCCTTTTGTCTAGGATGATAAGTGATAGCGTGCCTTCTAGTTTTTAAAGGAGAAGATGACTAGTGCGCCAATGTTGGTTCTACTTGAGAAAGGGAAAGGAAATATTGTATTCTTTGATGCATCAAGGAATGGTTTGGGTTGCGTGCTGATGCATGACAAGAATACAATCTCTTTTGCTTCATGACATCTTAAGAAATGCAAATATAACTACCCAACACATGATCTGGAGCCTACAATGGTGGTTCATGCCTTGAAGATCTGGAGGCACAACCTTTATGGTGAGAAGTGTCAGATCTTCACAGATCACAAGAACTTGAAGTACATATTCTCACAGTAAGAGCTGAATAGACAACAAAGTTGGATGGAGTTAATCAAAGACTATGACTGCACTATTGATTTCCATCCATGGAAGGTGACTTTCATTGAAGATGCATTAAGCAGGAAGTCTTCTTCATCATCATCTATAGATAAGATGCAATTGTACTCCTTGGCGTGCCATAAGAGAGACATGTGGGTTTCCATACATCATATGAAGGTATAGCTAGAGGTATCTATGTTGTCGGGTTTGTTGGCACAATTACAAGTGAAGCCTACATTGAGGCAATAGATTAGAGATGCACATCAGGGTGATATAGTGATACATAAGATTTAAGTAGAGTTTGGAATCGAGAAGTATTGTGGCTTTCACACGTTAGAGGATCAGAAAGTATGCTACCATGGAAGAGATGTGGTTCTTGATGTTGATAATATTAGGAAGATGATTTTGGAAGAGGCTCACTCTTCGATGCATGATATGCATCTACGTAGCACCAAGATCTACCATAATATTAAACATCTACATTGGTGTCCTAGCTTGAAGCGTGATGTAGCTGAGCTTGTGGCCATGTGCACAGTGTGTCAGCAGTTTAAGGCACAACATTAGAATCCTATAAGGACTTTGCAATCGTTGCATATTCAATAATGGAAATGGGATCATATTATGATGGAATTCATGGTTGGTCTCCCTAGGACAATGAAAGGTCATGATTCCATTGGGTGATCATTGATAGGTTGACTAAGTCAGTGCACTTCCTTCCTGTAAGGACGACTTACATAGTAGAGAAGCTTGCACATATATATGTTGATGAGATAGTGAGTTTGCATGGTATCCCAACTACTATCATGTTAGATAGAGGTCCTCAGTTTACCAGTCTCTTTTGGGAGTGCTTGCACACAACTATGGGTACAAAGTTGAAGTTCAACACCACATTTCACCCAGAAATATATGGACAGTGTGAGAGGACAATACATACTTTGAAAGATCTGTTGAGAGCTTGTGTCTTGTAGTTTCTTATAGTTTGGATATCCATCTCAATTTGATAGAGTTTGCCTACAATAACAATTATTATAGGAGCATTGAAATGGCACCTTAAGAGTCTTTATATGGGATACATTGTAGATCTCTGTTGTATTGGTACGAGACCGGTGAATATCAACTTCTAGGTCCTGAGCTTGTACAACATATGACAAAGAAAATCAAAGTGATTCAACAACAATTGAAAGTAGCCCAGAATAGGAAGAATTCATACTCTAATAATCATCACATGCCCTTGGAGTTTAATTTGGAGACATGGTGTGTCTCAAGGTCTCTCCTTGGAAGGGTGTTTTGAGGTTTAGGAAGAAGGGTAAGCTGGCTCCTAGGTTCATGGGACCTTACCCGATGGTGGCACGTGTTAGGAACGTGGGCTACAAGTTGGAATTTCCATCCGAGTTGTACAAGTTGCATCCAGTGTTCCATGCGTCTATGTTGAGGAAGTGCTATCCATATAATGAGTTAGTGTTGCATCCAACAGAGGTTGAGTTGGAAGCAGATACGTTGTATGTTGAAGGACCCATCTTGATCCTGGATAGAAGAGTCAATAAGTTGAAGAAGAGGGATATAGTATTGGTGAAGGTTTTGTATCACCATCGTGGTGTTGAGGAAGCCACATGGGAGCTTGAGGAAGAGATGTGTAGGAAGTATCCATCTCTTTTCTCTTAGGATATCAGGGGAAAAATCCTTATTAGGGGTTCATGGCTGTAAGGCATGTGACCTAGATTTTTGGTGAACCTTATTTTCTTTGCTTGATTTGATTCTTATAACCTTTCTCTAATCCTTTGAGATGTTTTTGAAACATGTGGAGAGCTTGACTTTCTAGTTTGGTCCTATTTGGATGATGCTTGTGCTTTATATGCTTGTTTTGGGTCAAAATGCAATTTACCCTAGTATGATGGTTATATTGCAAATTGTCACCTCCTGAGTGTGCCCTATATACCTTGGCTTCATGAGAGAGAGTATGTAGCATAGGGGACCTTTTCTTGGACCTTAGTTGATGATGTGGCATCCTGTGGTGATGCTAGGGTTCTAGGGTTCCTTTGTTGTTGAGCTTCGATCTTGTTGAGTGGGTGGAGTGTTGCAACCACGACACATCACTTAGTGAGTATTGTGACTGCAACACTTGTCCTTGGTGTAGTGTGCTTTGACCTAGATGCTCTAGAAGTGGTTTGGTCACTGTTGTTGGCTCTTTTGAGGTGTGCTTCAACCATGTGAGGTGTGGGTCACTTAGTGTTGCAATCACAAAATGTGCTTGGTGTGTTGCGGCCGCAACCAGGGTGGTTGCTGACCTAAGTGGTTGCAACACCACATAGGTTATCAATGTTCAATGCAAGCATGTATATAGTGGTTGCATGACTTCTTTCTTGGTGGACAAGTGTCCCTTTGGTGCCCTCTTGTGTTGACACCTCATATCCATCCTACCTCCCTCCTCCTTCACGTATATAACCCCTCTCTTCTTCATCTAAGAATTCTTTTTGGCTTAGCTTCCTTCCTCCTCTATTTTGCTTGACCTTGTTGCTTTATGGATCTAAGGAGGGCTGAGCTAGGTGCTTTGTTGGCCGATCAACCTGGCATGTGGTGGTCTTGAGCTTGATCAACCTTCTTGCAGTGATCCTTGGTGGTTTATTTTCTTGGTAAGTGGATATCTTCCCTTGATCACGTTTTCTCTTAGTCTTCTACTGTTCCTTCTTCTCTTTTCTTGACCGTAGACTATGGTTCACCCATGGTGGTCATCTTTTGAGGAAGCTTTTCTTCACGAAGGCCATAGACTATGGTTCGTTCATGGTTCTATCTGGTGGAGATGGAGTTTTCTCTCTCTTTCATCTTCTTCTTCCAAGATCGGCTAGGGTTTGGTGTTTCTTCACCATGAGCTATCTTTTGACCTTGGTGTGTTTCCTCTTTCTTGAGGTGATCTTGTAGCCGATGTGGTGGATTTGCATCTTCCTTCTTGGTGATCGAGATCTTGTAGTTAGTTTCCTACATAAGGTAGGTTGTATAACACTTTTACCTCACTATTATTGCACTCTTTCCTTACATGTATGTTACGGATTTGATCTCTAAATTGTAACCCTAATATGCTAGTGCAAGTTATCATGATCTAAATGTAACATAACTGAGTAGTATATTATCATAGGGTTGAACACGAATAACATTGGATGACCCTTTGCCTTATTTTCTTATGTTGTTTAGTTTATAACAGTTATACATGTTCTTCATATTCCTTCCATAGGTATAAGATGATCTACTATTTAGTGTAGATGCATAAACTTCTTCGTTAATGTTAACTTCCTTGCTTTTATCTATTAGTTGAATCTTGTCATCTTGTTGGTACTATTATCTATCATGTGTAGCTTATCTGTGTTAATAATAGTGTTGGCATAGAGTTATATATCTCGATGGGACATTTGGTCTTAGCCATGGGTTTCCAAATATTTTAGGTGGTCACGCACGACAAGGTAGAGATCATGTTGTTGAGGCTGAGCTATAAGAGGAGCAGTAGATGAGTAAAGGTTGGAATGCTGGTAGTGTTTGTAGTAGAGTCCTATGTGTCATCACTATACTCTCAGGTCCTTGGGGAAGTTTTTTGGTTTTGTACATCGACACGAGGGTTTTGGCAGTACGCCATGCATGTTCATATATGGCTTGTATGTGTGAAAATAAGTTATCATATGTAACAAAGTGATGTGAAGTTAGCCAGTGAACAATGATGATATGTAAATCCATTGAGCATGATATATGATCAGGTGACATAGTTGTAGACTCCGATGTAATAAGTTTATGTTCTTGTACTTATGAGAGATCGATTTTAATTTCTCATGTTTTCTAGTAACCTGGTCATTTAGTATAATTCTACATTTTTGTTTTGAGTAATCTCACTTTGTGGCACGTTGGGGTGTCACATAAATTATGGGTAAATGCCCATATTATTATCACCTCCTTTCTTGGATAAGTAGGATTTGATGACCTAAAGGAGGCTTTGAAATGTATTTGAAACCTGACATGTTCTTTCTAGTTAGATTCAATATTGAGGAAGACAAAAATGTAGTGATCAACATGGGTCCTAGGTGGTTTGATGAGTGTCTTATGGTCATGAAGGAATGTCATACGAGCGATGATCAGAAGAAAGACGTATCTAGTACAATCACTGTCTGGATCAAACTGCCCAGTCTAGGTAGGAACTGGTCAAAGAAAGTAGTGGGTATTGTGGCATCGGGCGTCGAAAAACTGCTAAAAAGTTGACATGAGATTTGTTCAACAGGATTCCCTAGGGGAAGATAAATACTTGGTGGAGACAGTGGTAGAGGAGGAACCACCCAAAGAAATTTGGGTGAATCAGACCAAACGAGACATGATCCTAGTGGAGATCTAGTACCAATATATCCCAAAACAGTGTGTAGAGTGCATGGTTTTCGGTCAAGATGGTAAAGAATGTCCATTGTACAAGCAAGGAGTGGAGGCCAAAAAGATAGACAACCCTTCTCAAGTATGGAGTCAAATTAATAGGAAAGGACACACTAATAAAGAGAAGGTCGTCGATAAAACTGAGAAAAATAAGGTAGATCTAGAGAAGGAGAAGACTGAAAACAAATTAGTAGATTTAGAGAAGGAGAATACTATATTCTCTACTAATAACAAAGATGAAAGTCTCAACTTGGAGGATGAGATAGAGAACTAGAGCATTGAACCACACACAACATATGGTGTAGGCTCCAAGATGATGGGAGGGAGTACTAGGGTGATCGAGACACATAAAACTCAGACAACTAGTAGAGGCCATTAATGACCTTTTTCATGTCAAACGTCCATGGCTATTGTAAGCCATGAAAAAGGAGGGTGGTGAGGCAAGTTATTAGATCGGTTCAAGCTTTCATAGCTGGACTAATAGAAAAGAAAATTAAAGGATACAACAAGCAACTAGTGAGTAAAATGTTTCCTTATGGATGGAAATGGAGGACCAATCATGAGCATAATAGCAATGGTAGAGTATGCAATGCTCAGATCCAAATTCATGGGATGTGGAGCCCTTGGACATGAATGATCAAAAAATCACATTGAAATGTATCAAGAAAGGAGGTCTCAATAGTTACAATTTTAGTGGTATATGTCCATAACCTAACGAGCCAACACAATGATTTATGGAGCAAACTGGAGCACTTAATAGGAAAAATTAAAACTCCTTAGATGGTCTTTGGAGATTTTAACAACATTATAAAGAGAGAGGATAAAGCAGGGCATAGAAAAGTGATGAATTTAGTTATGAGAACTTGCAACACTGATATAGATAAGGCTGGAGTCATAGAGATACAGGTCATTGGTAGAGAAGCTTTTACTTGACACAACATTCTAAAGAAAGCTACATGCATTGCTTGTAAGCTGGGTAGAGGCCATGTCAATGATGACTAGATAGATCGATATATAGATTCCAAAACAAATATCTTATCTTCTTTCTTTTTAGATCATTTTGCATTGCAGTTCAATTTAAGACACATGACACAGAAAAAAAACAAGCCATTCTGATTGGTTGACTTGTGGCAGGAGTGTTCAGGTTGTAAACATGTCATAACCAAAGATTGGAAGGAGGAGGTTTATGGACCCCCTATTATATTTCAACCAAAGACTCAAGAATGTCAAGAGAGCCCTCAAAGACTAGTCAAGATAGCATGTTAACTTACACAATCTACTGAAGGAAGAAAAGAGGGAGCAAGAAGACATAACTAAAGTGATAAGAAGGAATCCACTAGATGAAGGTATTATTGAAGCTGAAAAATCCACAGTTAACAAAATCAAGATGCTAGATAAGGTCAAGGAAATTTACTATTGTAAACAAAGCATAACTAAATGGATTGAGAGTGGTGATCGTAATACTAAACTTTACTACTCTATCGTGAAGAGAAGGGAGTCAGTCAACACAATCACTGAACTCTATGATGAAGATTGGAACTACATCGATAGTGAGGAAGAGATCATCAATCAAACAACTGAATTCTTCCAAAATGTATACAACAGCAGCCAAATTCATGAGGTGAGTGATAACATACGATGGGAAAAACTCATCACTGATGAAGACAATATTGAACTTTGCAGATGCCTAGGTGAGGAGGAAATTAAAGATGTCATGTGGAGCATAGGTACTGATAAGAGCCCATGCCCAGATGGGTTAAACGATTTCTTTTATAGAAATAACTGGGATGACATCAAAGATTCATTATTTGAGGTGGTTAAATGGTTCTTTAATGGAGGAAATATGGTAAAGTAGATAAATCACGTGTTCCTAGATCTAATACCAAATAAAAATATTGTGTCTACCCCTGTGGATTTTAGGCCAATCTCTTGTTTCTCAATACTATATTAGACAATAACTAAGATATTGACTATCAAGTTATTTTCTATACTACCGAAAATCATATCAACCAATCATGGTGCTTTTATGCAAAGGAAGGACATTTGAAGATTGTGCAATGCTTGATGTGGAGTTCAAACTGAACTTTAATGTAAAGAGAAAAACACTTTCAACATGGTTGAAGCTAGATATCACTAAGTCTTATGACACTATTGCATGTCCTTACCTATGGAGCTACTTGCATGGCCTAGGTTTTAGTGAAAATTGGATTTGGATGATCAAGCAGTGTGTCACAACAACATTGCTCTCCCTGTTACTAAATGGCAACCCTAAAGACCACTTCAGTATCTCAAATGGCTTGAGGAAGGGTGATCCATTATCAATACTTCTATTCACAATAGCCATGGAAGATCTAACTAACATGTTTGAGACAACCTCCTAGGAAAGAAGGATCAAGTCCTATACCATCAGGAAGACTAAGGTGTTATCTCATTAACTATTTGCTGATGACATCCTAACATTTGTGGAAGGGAGGAGTAACACTGTATTGGAACTTAAAGTCTTATTAGATGAGTTTAGAGAGACATAGTGTATGAAAATAAATGATACTAAGTCACATATATTCATGTCTACATTGTGCAAGGAGAAGGTGAAACTCCTTGAAACCTTAGGTGTATAAGAATAGGTTTGGCTGACCAAATACTTGGTCTATCCTCTTGGTGGGGGGAACTTACGAAGAAGGCATTTCCATGAATGTTTATATAGACTCAAGAACATGATAAGTAAATGGCCGGGGGGGGCAAGATGGCAATGCTTGAAGGATTGTGCTTCTCAAAAGTGTTTCTATGAGTGCAATTAGACAATGGGAGAGATTCCACACTCTGTTCAAAGAAGAATTGAAATCATGATGTTGTATTTCCTTTGGGGGACCCTAATTCACCCTTTGAGCTGGGAGACTATCTTTTCCTCTCCAAGAAGGGGGCCTTGGGTTCCAATCTCTATATGATCTTGCTTACTTCTTTACTCTCAAGAGACTACAATGGCTAAATCAAAGTGAATTTTCATGAGTAGTATGGATGAGGAGAAGGTATCGAGATAACTTAAGTTAGATTCCTAGACACAATTGGGGTTACTCAATGTATAGGAGAAGGATGGTGGACATTTGCCCCCAATGCAGAGTCGATACGTCATTAGAAGATATTTGGCAGTTGAGTAGAGGTACCGCCCCCAAGTACCAATGTAAAGATGCTATGGTTGACCATGCACCACCCAAGATGGAGTCTCACAACATATAGATATTAGAAGGACTATCTTTCTACTTTAATGAAAGTAAAGAGATCGAAAATTGATGTTGTCGCCACTTGCTTCCCATGTGGTGATTGTGATAATGAGGACACATGCCACTTCAGCTCGTGCACATTCTAGACTTATATTTGGGGCAAAGCTAGACTGAATCTTGGAAGGAGAGGATGTAAAAGCCTAACAGAGTCCCTATAGGTGTTAATAGATCTGCCTAAAGTGGAGAAGACCTTATATCTGTGGTGTATTTGTTGGGAATATGACATAATATATGGCAAAAGAAATAAAAATTTACTTTCCATATTCCTCATGAATAGTATGTCGTATCAACAACCATGAGATGGAAAGAGAGTTGTAAGGTTATACCTAGTCCTAGAGCAAGTCCAACAACAATTCCCTTGTAGTAGCATGTGTCTTACTTCAAATTGCACATGCACTTCTTTCATTGTCGGCCTCCAGGTCTGAAGCCACAGACAGAGGTTGACAACATCTTCCTAGCGAGACAGTTACCTCTCACATCTAGAGTAGTCTATGTGGACCACCGAGAACTCCTGTCATTCTAGATGAACAAACATGAAGGAGCTATCTCTTCTAGTTGACATGCTAGTGTCAACTTTCTCTCCCACAATTGTCTCTCCCTTATTGTTCCTCCCTTTGATGGGTAGAACTTTCTCGGGCTCTCTTGGTTACGACAAATAGAGAAGAAAACAATTTTTAGAGCTAATTGTTGTGTCTGTGAAGCCTCTAGTACCCTTTATTTATAGGAGGGATAGGGTCGGCGTTCCCAGTCTGAGTAGGAGTCGAAATGGATGAAGTTCATGAACTTTTGCAACCCACGAGGGGAGAAATGGTCAGTTCATAGGTCAACTGATCAGTTGGCATGTGAGCCAACCAATTCAACCCTTGAACCAGTTGTTTCATCATGTTTGATAATCACAATTGTTTTAGCTATTAATATTAAATTAATGCACAACATGAAGTCAACATCAATGCTTGATCCATTCTCATTGATCAACCAAACAGTCAGTTCACAACATGAGGCAATTCTTCATGCACCTGAGCTGATCAGTTCACTTGCTGCATCAATCATTTTAGAGTGCAAATTGCCAATATTGTTTGAATTAAATACCTAACATTTTAGTGATCAAGTTAGATACCATGCATGGATAAACTCTTATTCAAAGTGCATTCCTATGTGTGTGACCCTATAGGTCCCAAGTTACATTGGCAGAGAATGTCCATAACTAATTTATGACATCAAAAGGAATGATTGGTATCTAGAAAGACATCATTGCTACCCAAGTAATTCGAAAAGTTGGAGAATAACTTCAGCCTACAATCTATGATTGGTGTTATCATGACTGTATATTTCCTTTCTTTCTGATAACCAAATTGAACTCGAGGCACGAAATCATCATCCTCTTCAACATTCAATCCATGTTCCTTGAAGTTGAGTAGACTATTTGAGATAGATGTGAAATCAACATCATATATGTAGGGAAATCGGGTGCAGATATAGGTAGCGGAAACAAAAAAAGTAAATGCCTATTTCCAAGAACAACAAGATTGTGTCAAAAAAATTGTATCAAGGAAGGAAGGTTTGCAAGGTTATACCTGGTCCTGGAGCAAGTCCAACGACATTACCCTTGTAGTAGCATCATGCTTCTTCTTCTTCTGGCAGCAACACACTCCCTCAACAATAACATCACTCGAACAGTCGTCTCCACCGACCTCCTAGTGCAACACAATGGACATCAGTTGACGATGTCCTCCTAGAAGCATCCAATGGACTCCCACCTCTAGAGTAGTCCACGCAGACCACTGGAAACTGCATGTTGTTCTACTAGAGCCAACAGGAAGGAATTGTCCCCTTCTGTTGGTGTACTACTTATCTAAATGCTCTCCCACAATTGCTCTCAGTTGTTCTCTCCCTCGCTATCCCTCCCTTTAATGGGTAGGACTTTGTTGGACTCTCTATTGGTTACCAAAACCAAAGAGGACAACAATTATCAGAGCAACTGATTCTCAATTGTGTGTTTTGGGAAGCCACCAGTACCCCTCTATTTATAGTAGAGGCCAGGGTCTGGGTTCCTAGTCTGTTGGGAGTAGAAGGGTACAAAATCATGAATTTTCTAGAACCTAAGAATGGTAAACCAGTTGGTTCACAAACCCAGTCGGTCGACTGGTGCATGAGCTGGTCGGTTCACACAATTTCCTATTTTGAATCACATTGGTATTCACTACCCGATTCATGCTATACATGACATCAACATCAATCCTTGTTCCAATCGAATTGGCAATTGAACTGGGAGATCCAGAGGGTGAACTTGTCATCTCACATATTGAAATGATTTTTTAACCAGTGAAATGGTTGTTTCACTTGTTCAATTCAGAAAAAGTTCAACCAATATTGATTTCAATTGTCCTAACACTCCAACTGATCAATTCAACACTTGAACTGATCGGTTCAGAGTCTAGTCAGTCAATTTTGAACCTCATTTATTTAATAGAATACCTAAACATATTTAGTAATAAAATTAAACATCATTCATGAATATACTCTTTTAATACAAGTGTATCCTATGTGTGTGACCCTATAGGTCTAGAATTACGTTGGCAGTGAATGTCCATAACCAATTATGACATCACAAGCAAAGAGTGGTTCCAAGTCACACATCATTGTTACCCAAGTAAATTAGAAAATTATAGAAAAACTTCAACCTACAATTCATGATTAGTGTTATCGGGATCGTATAGTTCCTTTAACTCTGATATCCGCGTTGAACTTGAGGCATGGAATCATCATCCTCTCAACATTCAATCCATGTTCCTTGAACTAGAGAAGAGTGTTTGAGGTGCATGTGAGTTCACATATCACATGTTGAATCACATGAGTATGGTCATACATTTCTAATATCTCTTATCAAGAGTCCATGGATATCAATCTCCTATAGGAGGTACAAATCCCATCTACATCACTCACACTCAATCCCCATGTGTCATAAATACCCAATCATCACCATTATGGAAATCCTTGTTCAGGGTTATGTTGGATGATGTCAAAGTATACCAAATGACATGTGATGAGTGTAATGACTTTAGGTCTAAGAACCACAATCATCACTATCACTATGAGAGATGATTCTAACTACCATTCCATGCTGTCCATGTATCACTCTCATGGTGGGTCTATCCAGTACAGTATTCTATAACATGTACCAGTGTTCTTGACTTGTAATCACATATCATTACTAATGAAATTCTATCATCAGTCAACACACACTCTAGTCTTATGTATTATTGCTGTCTATTTTTCTTCCAAAGTAATAACTGACTAGGGACATAACAAGAATGTATGTACTCTTATCATATATATGATCTCATTGTTCAAGTAACATACTTGAAGACATACATCATCGACTAACATCATTCTTTAGATGTCTACTTATGTCCATGTCATCATTTCATAAATGAGACAAACATAATAGATGCAATTACCTTTATTATTATCAAATAAGATATCTAACGCCACATCCCAATCACCATATGATTGGCTCTCTAAGTATAAGTACAAACAGTCTCCCACTTGCACTTAGATCAAATCACCCACGAATCATATTCCAAGTGATCTTAACATGCCCATCATGTTTCTGCTGCACAAGGATTTTAATAGAAGTTTTATCAAAGTTTGCTTCAAGTCGGTATATTGCAAGTTTCACATCTCTTGGCTATACGACTACTCATATGCGATGGAAGTGTCACAATATGCTATATGAGATTCCCAGCCTAACCAGTAGCTCCATTGTTTGCATCAATATTTCTACTGTGTCATCAATGGTTGGAACCTCACACAAGTTCACCCATATGAACTTCTTGATTTATATATTATCCTCTATTGTTCTCACAACACATACATACTCAACTTCTTTTGGAGATTTAAACAACTTTCACGACCTCGGGACCCTTTCCAGCTTACAATTCTTGTTTCAAAGTCAAACATAAAATATAGAATGCGATCATTAATTTGTCATTTCCGAAGCTTACATCGGTGCAACCCTTTACACCCAAATCTTCCTTATTACCATAACCAAGGAACTGATCCTTTTAGTGCTTCACAAGAACCTAAGGATTCTCTTAATGGTAGTCTAGTGATTCTTGCTGGCATCTAACATACACCCTCTCGTCATGTCCAATACATACGAGATTGCGAGATAGGTATATATATATCCTCTCATCATGTCCAATACATATGAGAGGACATGATATCCTCTCATGATGCCCAATACATACGAGATAATTGGATATTCTCTCATCATGCCCAATACATATGAGATAATATGATAAGTACGTTGCATTGCATTAAGATAGATCCTATTGAGAATGCATATGGAATCTATCCATGTGTTCTGTTCTTCACAAGAACTAAGACACTAGGCTCCTAAGAGACTAACTCTAGGGAACATGGACACTTTTTCTGTCATTGAGTTTTTCATGTTGAACTCTTTCAACATATTGTCAATGTATGTGCTTTGTCTTAGGCTAAGAAGCTTTCCAGATATATCTCTATAGATCTCAATCCCTATCACATAGGATGCTTCACCTAAACCCTTGAGAGAAGGTACTTTCTTTGCTAGGTTTTAATATTTGTAGAATAAGGACGCTATTCTCCATCATTATGTGGAATATAAATATGTTCCCACTAAATATTTTGTAATTACATATTGCATCTTCATTTTGACTCAAGTCAAACTCTTTGATTGTCTTGTCAAATAGAAGATTCCAACTTTGAGATGCTTGCTTCAATCCAAAGATTGACCTTTGTATCTTATAGAATTTATTTGCATTATTGGGTTTATAAAACCTTTAGGTCGTGTCACATACACATCCTTACAATTAATCCATTTAAGAATGTAGTTTTAACATCCATATGCAAAATCTCATAGTCATGCTAAGCTAAAATAGAAAGCATGATCTTGATGGACTTAACCATGGTCACTGGTGAAAGATTTCATCATGTTCAACATCTACTTGTTTGAAACTCTTTGCAACCAATCTACCCTTCCATGTTGGTCTCCTTTCAAAGAACCAAATGCACCCTATAGGTTTTACCCCTTTAGGTGGATCCGCCAAGGTCATACCTTGTTAGTGTTCTAGAGTCCATCTCTGATCTCGTGGCCTGAAGCTGTTTCTCAAATTCTGGGCCCTCAATAGTTTCTAGGTAGGTTTTGACTCATATTTATGATCAACTCACCGCCTTCTTGAGTTATACAATATCATAATATTTCAAACTCAAGGTGTGTTCTACTACAACTATGAGGTATTATGTTACATAAGGAACTTTAGATTCCACAACAGCTGGTGATTCTCCTTGTTCCTACTGCACCTATTTAGGTTCAATGTTATGTTGTTTGTCTTGAACATTTTTTGTTCTACTTTTACTCCCACTGATTCCTTTGGAACTAAGTTCCTTTTCAGGAATACATCCATCCATATCAACAGACACTTTGTTGTCATACTAGGATAAGAGTAGTATTTTAACAAAACAACATTTATGTGATTTGTGGATAAAGCTTCTCAAGAAACTATTTTCTTTTACAAGCATTCATCCCTAATTACTATAAAATACATAGCGGGACAACTCCCATGACATATCTCATATGGTGTCTTTTGAACCATTTTAGACGGTACATTGTTTAGTGTTAAGTATGTGCCCAAAAGAAAATTGGAAGATTAGCTAGATTTGATTAATAATGACACCATGACTTAACAAGGTGTGATTCCTTCTTTTTGATACACTTTCATGATACACCATAATTTGTTTTATATGGAGTTCATCATGATACATTATCATGATTTCCCAAAAGGTACTCAAACTCTTAGTTTAAAATATTTCAACATTGATCACATCGAAGGATCTTGATACTTTTACCAAGTTAGTTATGTACTTCATTCATAATCTCCTTGAATACTTCAAGAGGTTCATACTTGTATTTCATTAAATGAAAATTTCAATATCTACTGATAACATCAATAAATTTAATGAGGTACTGGCAACTACCTCTAGCATTTATTCAAAAAGGTCTAAGTACATCAATATGTATGAGTCCTAATACAATAGTTGTTCTCCCACTACAACTAATGAAGATGATTTTTTCATATTGCACAATAAATAAGACTTGAATGTCTCTATTGGTTCAATAACCAAAAGAGTCTAGATAACTATCATATGGATTCTAGAAATACATTTCTCATTTATGCACTCTAGATGACAATGCTATAGGTATTCTTTTTTTGAGTCATTATGTCATTCAATATATGTATCATACACATTTGTCTCTAAAATCAAGTATAGTTTCTAAGACATGGCATTGCCATATAAGATCTCATCTTTTGAAATGAAACATAAATTTATTCTTGTCCATACAAAATACATGATGTTATCATGATGGAAGGTATATAATAGCAATTCACTAATTCTATTACATTCCCATGAATGATAGATTCCAACTATAGTGGCAGCATTTCTTGCTCCGTACAGCTCTAGCTTACTTCTTATTGGGTCATGAAGTAGAGATCTCTACCTCTTTCTTCTTCCTTTGTTCCTTTAATTGAAGAGGAAAAATTCCTTTTGCACTTACCCTTCTTCTTATCTTGAGTGCTGAAGACTTGGACTTTAGCTTAGCCTCAGAACATTTATTGGCTTTACTTTTGTCCTTACTCTCACTTCCACTGATCACTATCATGTATTTTTCCTACTTCTATTTTGCTTTGGCATCAACATGCCATGCAACTCAGACAATAGTTTTGCCAAGTAACTCAAGTGGTAGTACTTGATAAAGTGGCTATATGATTCACATAACATTTACATAATCATATCCATGGTCAACTCTTGACCTCAAAGAAATCTCAGTCACTCAACATGCCCAATAATATTGAGAACATGAGGTTCTATTGGATCTCCTCTGTCAATTTGCACTCAAACAACACTTTGGAGACATTAAACCATTCTTGTTTTCTTAAGATGTGTTAGTATCTCAAGAATGTCCATGTTTTCATGCTGCTAATGCAACTCACAGTTCATACAACATAGCATAAGGTATTCAATGTCTATGGCATCATTAACATGCTTCTAATAAGTATCCATATTAGCCTTAGGAGCATTTTGGAGTAGGTTCCTCTGGCTTTGGTCTTTCAAGGACACAGATGTTTTTCTCATGATAGAGAGCACTTCTCAAAAGTCCTTAACTAGTTGTGGAACTTTATCCCATTTGTCCCTTTTTAAGGATTGGTCACAATGTTGACATGTTTGCATTTGAAGTTAGATTCTACAAAGAAATATTGCAATTTTGCAAAACATTTTTTTATTTGTTTGATTTGATAGATTAACAATATTAATTAGGTCTTTAATTAATTATAACTCCCACTATTTTGTTGAAATTGATAACCCTCATGTATCAATTTGGAAGACTGCAACGTACAATCTTCTAGTGAGCCAAGATCCAAAACAATTCAACTATTACTTGGCCAACACCAGCGTCCATAGTCAATTATTAAGGTAGGCAACTTTTGTCGATTGCATCATACACAATTTATGGATAGATGATATGCAGAACTCTTTTCCATAGTCATCTGCATGCCTCTGGTGGCTAATTCCATTAGGTACACTATGTTAAGCCTAACCTAAAATCCAACATGATAGAAATGCACCCTTCTTGGGAAGAACCTAGATATCTACCATCATACTTCCATGAAATCGACGATGCACCATGCTTGGGCGTAACCTACACTTAGTTGATCAAGCTTTTCATGTGTGATGCTTATGGAAGGCATCTAAGACTTAATATTGTATTTGGGGATCTTATATATAAATACACAGACATATCCAATCACCACATACTTAGTGCATACCATATACATACTATAGCCACAAACAAGAACATGCAATCATTAAAAGACACAAGTGATTGTTATGGCAACACTAATGTAATTCCTTGGAGCCACAAGGAATTACTACCACGTAAGGTCCACATCATATGTACCCTATTGTTGATGAAGATCTGTGCTTGAACCAATCTAGGATGATCGTTTCAACTCTTGAACTGGTCGGATGGACTCCTAGTCTATCGGTTGGTGTCTTGAAATGGTCATCTGGTTCTCAAGTCAAAGCAGCATCTGGACTGCTCCAGCTGGTCAGTTGGGCCACCAGTCGATCAGTTGGCTTCCTGTTGCCTGACCTCTTTGATCCTCCAAATGGTCGGTTCATCCCAAGAGCCGGTTAGTTTTCCTGGTGCAGAACATCTTCTCACAATGATGCATAAATTAAAAATATCCTATTTGTTATTACATTTTAGAAGGGAAACCTTGAGTTACATTCGAGGGGAAATAGGAAGAAGAGAATTAATTCACATTTGGAAGGAAGAGAGAGGCTCGGTACGCAGACTGAGTAACAATAGGAATAAATAACCACAACCAAGCATAAATAGATCTAGGGTTATTGGCCATAACCATGCTAACATCCACTATAAAAACTAATTTTAGAGCGACGTGTGTAAATTACATATATATATATGTCATATATGGACATTAATCGGATCTGCACACTAATCATTTTAATATTTGCATCATATGCAATAAAAGAATGAAAACTAAATCCGATCAGATTGATTTAAATCCTAGATACATTGTAACTTGATGTGGCTCTGATACCACTGTTGGGCGGATACAGATGTAGGTGAAAAAAACAAAAAATTTAAATACCCATTTATCATAACTATAAGATTGCCTCAACAACAATGTACCTAGAAAGGAAGGTTTTCAAGGTTATATCTGGTGTTGGAGAAAGTCCAATGACATTATCCTTGTAGTAGCATTGTGCTTCTTCTTTGGGCAGTAACACGATCCTTCAACAACAATGACACTCGAACAGTCATCTTCACCGACCTCCTGGTGCAACACCATAGATAGCGGTTCACGATGTCCTCCTAGCAACATCCAATAGACTCCTGCCTCTAGAGTAGTCCATGCAGAGAACTAGGAACTCCACGTTTATTTTCTACAACCAACATGCAGGAGTTGCCCCCTTCTTTAAACGTACTAGACACCAAAATTCTCTCCCATAATTATTCTCAAATGTTCTCTCCCTCACAAGCTCCCTTTAATAGGTAGGACTTTCTTGGACTCTCTATTAGTTACCACAACTAGAGAGGACTGCAATTTTCAGAGAAACTAATTCTCAATTATGTGTGTTGGGAAACCCCCAATACCCCTCTATTTATAGTAGAGGCTAGGGTTAGGGTTCCAAGTATATGTGGGGGTAGAAGGGTATGGAATCATGAATTTTTTAGAACTTGTGAATGGAAAATCAGTTAGTTCACACACCCAACCGGTCAGTTGGTGCATGAGACGGCTAGTTCACTACATGAACTGGTCAGTTTACATAGTTTCTTCTTCTGAATCACACTGGTATTCAATGTGAGATTAATGCTAAACATGACATCAACATCAATACTTGTTTCAATCGAATTGGCAACTGAACCGAGAAACCTAGAGGGTGAACCAGTCATCTCACATAGTGAAATGGTAATTTCACATTGTGAGATGGTCATTTTACAAATGAAATGGTCGTTTTACTTGTCCAGATTAGGTAAAGTTCAACTAATATTTATTCTAATTGACATGACACTCCAATCGATCAATTCAACACTTGAATCGGTCAATTTAGAGTCCAGTCAATTAATTTTGAACCCCAGTTGTTTAATTGAATGCCTAAACATCTTTAGTAATCAAATTAAACATCATTCATGAACATACTCCTATAATCCAAGTGTATCCTATGTGTGTGACCCTATAGGTCCAAAATTACATTGGCAGTGAATGTCCATAACCAATTATGACATCACAAGCTAAAAGTGGTGCCTAATCACACATCATTGCTATCCTAGTAATTGGGAAAGTTGGAGAACAACTTCAACCTACAATCCATGATTAGTGTTATCATTATCGTATAGTTCCTTTGTCTATGATATCCAGATTGAACTCGAGGCATGAAATTGTCATCCTATCAATGTTCAATCAATGTTCCTTGAACTATGGCAGACTGTTTGACATGCATGTGCATTCACATATAACATATTGAATCACATGTGTATGGTTGTACATTTCTCAGTCTCAGTTATCAAGAGGCCATAGATATCAATATCTTATAGGAGGGACAAATCCCATCTACATCACTCACACTCAATCCCCATGTGTCACAACTAACCAATCATCGTTGTTATTGAAGTCCTTATTCAGGGTTACTGTAACGACCCCGCTTCTCGATAACCCCCAATTAAGGGAGACTAAGAATTCAGAGCCGCTATCCCAAAACACGATCAATGGTTTTGTAAATAATAATAAATAATTAATAAATTCTACCACAACTAAGCTTAAAATAGGATAAAAATTTTCTTTTTCACATACATTGGAAAATATAGGATTTGATGGACTTTACCCAGATAAGGACTATCTATCCACAATCCTCCCATTCTTTATTAAGCTTTATTCCATAAATGTCACTTTAAAGGAATATCCACTTTCTAATCAACCTAAAATGCCAGAAAACAAAACGACGGTCAGTATAATGAATTATATTAGTATGTGGGGGAACCAATAATCTTGCATTTAATTGTAACAACAAATTGCAATCAATTATAATTCAACAAAATAAACTTTACATTTTAAACATGACTACTCAATCCTTACATACCCTAGACTCTGTGTTGTCCCTACAATGGACATGGATACTACCTCTCATATGGTAGATCTCAAATAACCCCCATGATCCTACCTTATAGGTAGATCAATACATAGGGTCATGGAGTCGTATGATCCTACCCAATGGTAGACCAACACATCGACTCATGATAACCTGATGATCCTACCTCACGGTTAGACCATATACTAGGTCATCCATCTCATTATCATCAAAGCTACAGAGGAGGACCATGATCTGAGCTAGTCATGCATGTGTAGTTATGGTGATAATCATAGTCACTTAATAGTTGCATGAAATAAAAGTCATTCAAGCAATTATTTCCAAGAAACTAATAAAAACCTCAGAAATTGCCATCAAACTAGAGCAATTTAACCATAAGAGTAACCACATACCTGTTTGGGGATCTCAAAGAAGCAATATATCCAAATCCAACTAGATGTCCAATCAAGCAAGCCAATCAATCAATCAAGCAAACATTGATCCTGAAAACATGTATAATGTCTAATTGTCACAAACATATCCCAAACAACTCCTTATTGACTTGGGACACCTTTCTAAGGTTTCTAAGTCTCATTAGTATTCATTAGGGCTTCTTAGATCAATTTCTCACACTTTACCCTTTTTAGGTCAACAAACCCTAAAATAGTTTTTCTATTCATAAAAACCCTAATTACTCAACTTATCCAAATTAAGGATCTTTATTCTAAAATTGACTTAGGATCATCATATCTCTATCTTATACATGGATTTTCACAATTAAAACCATTAAAAGTCATAATTACCAAAATTAGGGTTTCTAGACCCATTAATGCATATTCATGTACATGGAACCCTAACTTAAGCCAATTATGCATAAAGATCATCTTTTTAGACCTAATTCTTTCTTTTATTAACAAAACGTTAATATTTTCTCATAACATCCAAATAACATTATTAGATCTAATTATCATCAATTCTCAGGGTTTTTCATTAATTAAACCATTGAAGTTGATATCTTTGTATCCTTTTTTAATTTCAAGAAGAATCAGGCTTGCATTATATTTTAATGGATTCCTTTAATTTTTATGATCAACTTTCATATATAACCTGTTTTAATCCGAGTTTCCAATCTTTTGTTATGATTTTTGCAAAATAAAGAATATTGGGCCAATTACGAACTGACACATCGTACATCGAATTCTTACCTTATTTTCTATGCGAACCCGCTGGGACCCAATGGGTGCCTACCACCTGGTGCCACGCTGGACTCATCCAGTCAATGGCCCACGTCCATGCCAACTGAGCGCTTCAAGTAGGCGACACCCCAAAACATACCTGAAAGGACGGAAAAGCCCATCCTGCGCTGTGTTGAACTTAGGGGCAGAACGGTCAATACCACTTGCTCATCTTCTTTGCTCGCCACTATGCCTTCAAGAAACGGTCCTTCACGGAGTCAACCTTGTGGTTGACTCTCACTGCTAGAGCTCGAAAACTAAAATCTAGGGTAGGGCGACCTTCGCGAGGCTCCGAAGAACTTGCTCGACTCCTCCAATTGCTAATTGGCGGCTCCCAAGCACCGACCGAGTTGGTCGTTCCTCTGTCGAAATAGGTTCTTCTTCCTGGGAAGTAGGAGGGGGCAAGGGATGAAATAGAAAGAAGTGGATGATTTGGGTGAGCAAACAAAATCTTGGGCCGAGTATATGGAATCACAGAGGGGTTCGTAGCCCTCTCCCTTAAATAGAGGTGCATGGTGGCAGATTCCCTCTTGGACTAGATTTGGGAAAAATGTTGATTGCCCTCCAAAGAAACTAAAATTTATGATGATCCGGTGCGGATTCCTTTTATGAATCTATCGGGAAAGTTTCCATATTCAATTATGAATCGTGTGAAGAGAAAACTGATTGGGAAAGACCTACGCCCTGTTCCCCGCTGTTGTCCATGGCTGGAGCTACAGGATGATCGCCAACCATTGGATCTCAAATCCAATGATGCACATAACGCGTGCCCACAAAAAGGCTAAATAAGGAAATTCCAATTCAATTAAAATTGTGACATTTAATTCAATCCTCTTTACTTTAGGAAATCTTCCAAAAATCATATCTCGAAAACCACACGTCCAATTAATACCAAATTTTAAAGGAAAGTCCTTGACGACTTTATCTACTTGTGTACCATGTTTGGGACTCAAATTGGAAAGTATGAAATACTTTTCATCATATGTAAGTTATCTATTAATAAGTCACATTTTATACATATTTTCTCTCAGCTATTCTTTTAGTTTCCTTTATTTAGATTCTTTTTACCATTAGAAAACATGTGGACTTGAAATGTCATCCATGATGAGTCCATCACACATCTTTCCACATATTTCTCATATTTTCCTCATTATCTCAAATTTCCTTCTTAATAATGCATTCTTTGATTTCTTCTTTTCCTTTTAATCATATTGGACTCATTCACGTAGTGATCCACAATAACACATGTAAAAAGAAAATATTGCTGAGGAAATCCACCCAATACACATAAATCATACAATTCCCATAATCATACATTTATTGGGGAAATTGCATTTCCAACCATATGAACCCAAAAATTGGGGATGTAACAGTTACATTGAATGATGTCAAAGTATACCAAATGACATGTGATGAGTGTAGTGACTTCAGGTCTAAGAACCACAACCACCACTATCACTATGAGAGATGATTATGACTACCATTCCATATTCTCCATGTATAACTCTCATGGTGGGTCTGTCAGGTACACTATTCTATAACATGTACTTGTGTGGTTGACTTGGTATCACATATCATGACTAATGAGACTCTGTCATTAGTCAACACACACTCTAGTCTTATGTATTATTGTTCTCTATTTTTCTTCCATAGTAATATCTGACTAGGGATATAACAAGAATGTATGTACTCTTATCATACATATGATTTGATTGTTCAAGTCACGTACTTGAAGACATTCACCATCAAGTAATATCATTCTTTAGACATCTAATTATGTTTGTGTCATCATCTCATGACTAAAACAAACATTATAGACATATTTACCTTTATTATTATCAATTCAGATATCTAATGCCACATCCCAATCATCATATGATTAGCTCTCTGGGCATAGACCTTCTTATCTCAGTCTCACTTACCAAGTGTCCAGGATATCATACTCCTATAGGATGGACAAATCTCATCTACATCACTCATAGTCATTCCCCATGTGTCATAATGTATTTAATCTTCACCTTTATGCAACCCATATTCAAGGTTACATTTGATGATGACAAAGTACATCAAACAACATGTAATGAGTGTAGTGATTTCAGGCCTAAGAACCACAATCACCACCATCACTATGAGAGATTATTTTGACAACCATTATATGGTTTCCATACAACACTCTCAAGGTGGGTCTGTTTGATACACTATTTTGTAACAACTATCTATGTGTTTGGTTTGATATCATATATCATGACTAGTGAGAATATGTCATCAACCAATACACTCTAGTCTTAAGAGTTATAGTTGTTTATAAGCTTTCGATAATAACAACCGTCTAGGGACATAACAATAATGTATATACTCTTAACATCCATATGGTCCCAGTGTTCAGGTCCTCAACCCAAAGACATACATCACTGAGTAATATCATTCTATAGATATTTATTATGTAACATTCTTATCTGACAACTAAATAGAACGAAATAAATTGGAAGGTTGCCTTTATTATTAATCAAATTGATGACATATTATGCCATTACAATCATTATATGATTGTCTCTCTGGGCATACATACCCACAGACTCGCACTTGCACTTAGACAAAATCATCCATGAACTTTATCCCAAGTGATCTAACATGACCATCATGCTTCTACTGTGATAGTGCTTTTGTTAAGGGGTCAACAATATTGCTTTCAGCTGGCACTCTATAAAACTTCAAAACTCCTCATTGTATGATCTCTCATATGAGAGGGAATACTTGTTCCATAAAGGGTGGTAAGTGAGAGAAAGCTCCAACTTATCTCTAGAAACATCCCCAAGATCTCATCTTCCCCGCCCCGGTGAGCCCGAGTCTGGCGAGCCCCAGACAACACTCCACTGCCCTTCACGGTAAGCGCTACTGTGGGAAGGGCTGCACCGTTCTCAGTCTTCTCCCCTCCTGTCTATTGAGCTCCGCCCCTGATTTCTCATCGCGACCAGAGCGATCGCATCAGGTAAACTGAAAAGGGTCTAGCACATCCTCCACTCCCTCTTCACCCGACAATTTCCCACCTGTCTGGTGCACTAGGCGGCAGTGTAAAGGTACATCCTCCCCTCCCTCTTTACTCCTCAACCTTTACTCCAGGGGTTTGGATCACTCCCGAGGCTACTAGTTTGCAAACCTAAGATTAAAAGGCAACATGCAGACCATTTAACCTTAACATCTGAATTTTCGCCATCAATGGCGGTTGGGGCACATTCTCCCTCTGATTTGCCCAGGACATTCTGATGCTCTAAAACATCCCTTTCTACAAATCTCTCAAGCTACCAACCTTTCTTCTAGCTAGCATTTCCCCACTTTGTGCCTTAACTGTTGTCACTTTGGGCTGATTCTCTGCTTCCTAGAGAATATTGACTTCAAAAATTACTCACCTACTTTCTCTGCCAAGATCACATCATGAGAACGGGAGGCATGCTAACCTTGGCCACATGCATAAACAAGGCTCGACTGTCAACAAAAGGAAAACCAAAAATCTTCAGTTTGCCCTAAAGTAGAAAAAACCTCGGCGCTAGACGATAGCACAAGGGTACCATCTACACCTCCAGACATGGACTTTCGCTTCACCTTCATGGAGTATCTACTCTCAAACCCTTCTTACTCCACACGTGTTCCCCTACCCAAAGCTTGGATCTATCACAAGTTCGACCTGTCTCTGGGGTCCTGCATGATTAACATAGGTCATCGTTCCTTCCTGGTAATGGTTACATGGTCTTCCGAGGCTGATCACCACTGGAAAAACAAAACATCAACCCTTCTCATCTCTGAGGGTTGGGTCCAGTTGATCTCTGATCTCAAGCTCAAGCTGGAATGGACTATCTACATCAAGCCTATAGGTAATCAAACATTTCTAACTTGGGTAAGGGATTTCAATGCTGACACACCACCTGAGCTAGCACATCTCTATAAAAAACATGATCAAGTGAGCTCAACTTCATTAAACTCGGAAGATCAGCTCTTCGTTCGGGATATCCATCAACCCCTGATAGGTTCAAAGGCTTGGCCCATCTCTGTTTCCTCTTGGTCAGAGGAGGAATATGTAGTAGACACAACATCAACATCACATCAAACAAGATCCATCTCAACAAGGTACCATCTTTTTTCTCCCCCCCCAAAAAAAAGACTACAAAACATTCACTCAATACGCTCCACAAAACCCTAAACCCTCGAACTTTCACAGTGGATGATATCATCCCAAAAGACACCTTTCTCCTAAACCACACTTTTCCTATTTTAGGATAGGGAAAATCTACACACCTCATCAAAAAACACCTAGAGGAAAACCCCACTGCCCAAACCTGGAGAATAGCCCCTCCCATTAGACCTTTTCAGGCCCTCCTCTACTTTTTTTGCAAAAGTAAAAACCATTCAGCTTCCAGATGCCCTTCCCGCTTTACCTGCTTCAGATGCCACCAAGTAGGTCACACCAAAAGACATCCCCCCCAGTAAAACTCAGACCTTCTTCTGCCCCTGGGCATTTTTTCCCTAGACACCTTTCTGATAAAGTTACTTCTATCAAAGAAAAACAATGAGTTCCCAAAAAAAGAGATACAGTCTATAGACGCCCCAACTATCCCTCTCCCTCTCCTCCACTCACAAGCAACACCTTTGCATGTCTTGCAAACCTCCCACCCAAGCATGCAGACACGCCCCAAACCCAACATCAGTATATAAACACTAGATTTGTGCCACATACAAAACCCTACCACAAACCATCAAACCACTTATCACCACCAACAAAATCTCATTCTTTCAGTAAAACTTCCGATGCCTTCATACCCAACACCAACACCAACCCTACACCATCAGACATGGAAACCCCAGAACACCTTGAATATGTGATAGCCCTTGACCTACCTGCAAATTCTATGAGGCTTCTCAAAGTCCTCACTCTGAGGAGCATCCTAATCTCCATTGAAAATAACATAGACAACAATGTGATAAATATCCTAGATATCACCCACGCTCTAGCCCTCCTCATCCCAAGATAAACGATCCTTAAGCCAAAGATCTTTTCTCCAACCTAGATGATATACACTATTCCTAAAGGTACAAAAATTAACCATCTTTTCAACCAGATTCTCACTATTCAATGTGGTTCTAGCTTCTTTCAGGCCAGACTGTCAAAATGGACAGTTGATCTTGGGGCTTTCCCAGCTCCTACTGGTGGCTCAGACTGGGTTGCCATCTCCAACCTCCTGCCACACCTTTGGGAAGCGGATATTTTCAAAGTCATAGCCCAATCCATTAGGGCTACTCTTCAATACATCAGCCCTAAAACCCAACATCCTACCCAATACATAAAACCTTTTGCCTTTTTGTAGTAAAAGCTACTATTTCCCTACCTCCTTCCATCAATATTAGGATTGGAGAATCTATCTACAACATCAAGCTATCAGCCGAACATCCTTCTAAAAATAGAATAGCCTTCTATAATCTATCAAACCATCCACCATCATGGTTCTGTCCAAATAAAGATATAAAGGCACCAAATCCTACCCGCCTTTCAGGTGACAGACACCTCGTTTAGGAAAGAAAAATCTCAAACACCAAATCCTCTGATAACACAAACTTTCTTTCAAGCCGAAAAAGAACCAGAACCCCCACTCCCCCATACATGGAAACACATCTCCACCCTTTGGCACCATTTTTCCTTCCCCAACTTCTACCAAGGAAAGTAGTCGAGCTCAAAACTCAAGAAAAAACACTTTGAAAAAACAAAAACCTGTCATGCTAAAGGAAGTCAGCTCTTCGCAGAGTCCTCAGCAGAAGAGCTCAGGGCAAAGGCAAGGAGGCAGCAAAACCCAGAAGCTTATGATGCTTGGCCTTAAAGAGGCAAACAAGAAACACATCGTCAATAGACTGGATTCATGTACATCAACAAACACTTCATCTAGTTCATCCTGCACAAAATCTTCTATTCTAGATACCTCTTCCCCACTTTTTACAAAGTCTATAAACTATGACATAGACAACATAGAGGACCTTGCATCTTGGTCAAACATCACTAGCTTCACAAAATTTGCAAGAAACATAGGCATACAACTTGAAGATGAGGACAAGGCACATAAGGCTTTAGATGACATTGAACTCTTTATGGGTTGGACCAACAGAAGAGATTTGGAAACTACCAAAGAAATTTTTGACCTTCTTACTATTGATTATCATGGTTTTCAAACCTTCCTTCTCTCTACAAAACAAAACCACCAATATGAAATTTTCTTCCTGGAACGTCTATGGGGCTGCAAACCTTCATAGACATAAGGAAATCCGCTCACACATCTACAAAAATAAAATAAACCTGATCACAATACAAGAATCAAAATCTAGTCTATCCCCCTTTTCTCTCAAAACTATAGGTGGCAATAGAATCACTGACTAGGTCCAAATGTTCCCCACTAGCTTCAAAGGAGGCCTTTTAGTGGGATACAACAACCTTACCTACTCTTACATAAACTCCACCACACTAGACTTCTACATAACCATCGCTTTTAAAAATACATCCGATGGTTTTTGTTGGAACTTCACTGGGGTTTATGGAGAACCTGGACAAAAAAAAATAGCCTTCTTATCAGAACTAGAATTGCTCATGACTTCCTTCCATAAGACTCCCTGGATTATTAGTGGGGACTTCAATTTGATAACCCAAAACTCCGATAGATCCAACCCCAAAAATTCTACCCAACCCGTGACAGCAGCAGACAAACTCTTTAGCCATCTCCTCACAAAACATGCATTAATTGAATTAAAACCATCAAATGCTTCCTTTACATGGTCAGGAAATCAAACTTATGCCAGGCTTGACCATTTCATCTACTCCACCTCGTGGGAGAACAAACACCCACTCTCCACAATTCACATCTCTCACAGATCCATCTCTGATCATTTTCCTCTTATTCTTGATACCACTACTGAATCATGGGGTATGCAACCTTTCAAATTTGAAAATTATTGAATCTCCATAAACAACTTTTCCAACAGCCGTGTAGAGAATTGGAAATTGGCAGACTCCCAGACCACAAACCATTCTCCAAAACACAAAAAAAAAATCAAAATACACATAAAAAACTGTAAACACACAAACCCAAACAAGCTCTCTGAAACCCTAAAAGACCTTGAAGAACAATTCCTCTTTGTGGACAAGGACCCCACAGCTGACCCAACTCTTGTCCTTTCTATTAAAGCTGACCTTGACTTCACAAAAGAGTGTATTGGCACTAGATGGAGACAAAGAGCAAAAATCACATGGGCAAAAGAAGGGGACAAAAACACAAAGTTCTTTCACAAAATCTGTAACAAAAACTACCGAAAAAACTCCATATCATACCTTCAGATAAACGATAGGATCACAACCCACAAACCAACTATCACAAACCACATTACATACCACTTCAAAAACATCTTCAACAACAAGCACAATCCCTCCTGCCTAAATGACTTGAATTGGACTATGGTCTGCCCTACAAACATTGAAAATCCTCTAGACCTTTTAAAGCCTTTCTCCCCAGAGGAATTGGACAGGGCCATAAAACTCTAGGATTAAATAAATCACCTGGACCTGATGGTCTAAATGTGGAATTCTATCTTGAAAATTGGAATCACTACAAAGTTGACTTCCTGGCTTTGCTTAAGACATTCTACGAAAGTGAAAACCCCCACAACATCATCAAACACCTAAACCAAACTTTCATCACTCTAATAAAAAAACCAATCAACCTGACCTTATCTCCCAGTACAGACCCATCATCCTAATCAACACATCATACAAAATCCTAGCCAAAACTCTAGCAAATAGAATAAAACCCCACATGAACAAAATCATTCCCCTTAATCAAAACACCTTACTCAAAGGTAGAAGCATCCAAGATGCTTACCTGATGGTAAATGAAACAATACATCTCTGTCACAAAAATAGAACACCTTTGCTAGCCACAAATAGGATTTTGAAAAAGCCTTTGACTTTTTAAACTAGAATTGTTTAACCAAAACTCTCATAGGCTTTGGATTTCCACACAAATGGGTCAGCTGGATCCACACTTGCATCTCCACAAACCATTTTTCAACAATCATAAATGGGGTTCCGTTTGGTTATTTTCATAATTCAAATGGCCTCAGACAAGGCGACCCCCTCTCCCCTTACCTGTTCATCATAATCACAACCATCCTCTCTCGCATGATACAACTAGGAAAAATAAGTGGACTCATTAACTCACTAGAGGAATGCAAAGAGAACATTATATAATTTTTCGATGATACCATTATCCTCTCCTCCCTAGAGGATGCCTCTATACTCAATATCTTCAAAATTTTAGGCATTTTCTCCTACATTTCGGGACTTAAAATAAACCTCCAAAAGTCGTCCATTTTTGGAAAGATTCAGGGATCTCCTCAGATGCAGAATTGATGACTTCCCCATTCAATACCTAGGACTCCCCATCACCCCCTACAACATCACAAATGCAACCTAGACCCCCATCCTAGACAAAATAAATAAAAAACTCTCAACCTGGACAAATAAATTTCTAAACCTCTCGGGAAGGCTTACTCTTTTAAAAAGTGTCATCACTCCTATTACCACTCATTACCTTAGTTGTATCCCTCTCCCAACCAAAACAAGAATGCTCCTTGACAAATTGCGAAGGAAATTCCTCTGGAACAACTATCATCCCTCCACAAAATCCGCAAATCACTATCATCTTGTAAATTGGGACACTAGTGCTACCCCTATAGACCAAGGTGGCTGGGGTATACTAAACATTGAAACCCATGCTTTCTGCCTCATAACGAAAATTATCAACAGTCTGGTTAAAAATAAGACAAAAATTTAGACGAGCCTCATCAACTGCAAATACTATCAAAAATCCCCTCCCTGGCACAAAGTGCCAAAAGAATAATCCTCACCACTTTGGAAATACATAAACAAAAACATCCAAAAAATAACCCAACTCATCAACACTCCTCCACACTCTCACCTAAAAATATTCTTCTGGAACGATCCATGGTATGAAAAAAATTATGTTCTAAACCTGCACACAAATTGGGACATTCCAAACAACCTCCTCAAGATCAACATTATCAATGCCCTTAGCCTCCTAACCAGCAACAAACCAAACACTCTCAAATGATGCATTCTCATGCACCTCAAACCAGATGACCTCTCTGTTATGAAGCAGATTCTTGAAAATAATTCCTTAAACAATATCTCATGGAGATGGGGAAACTCTTACTCAGTTAAAAAAGCTTACACTTACCTATCTTATAGAGGTCTATCCCCCCTACTACAAAAATATGGAAACAAAAATGGCAACAAAAACATAAAACCTTTCTATGGCTGCTCCTTCACAACAAGCTGCTTACTTAACAAAACCTATCCAAGAGAGCCTTCATTGGCCCATCCAGATGCCCTCTATGCAAATTTGACATAGACTCGGTGGAATACATTTACTTTAAGTGTAAATTCTCACTAAGCATCTTCCCACACTTCACACGAAATTACCATCTTGATCTCTCATCAGCAACCTTCCCCCTACAGATTACACCAAACAGACACTACAACTCCTTCACGGGAAATGATATCTTCATCATCATTAGCTGGAACCTTTGGCTTGAGAGAAACAACAGATTCTTCAACAACACTCCAAAACGGAGGCAAAATATTATCTCACAAATAGATGCAGACCTTCATTTGCTCACCATGTGCAGGTAAACATGTACTAGATGTAAAGGAGGACTCTGAAGAAAGTGAATTTGAAGCCCATTTTCTCTGTGACCTGAAGGAAATGGTGGACGATGAAATGGGTGTTAGTTTGCTGCAACAACATCAGTGATTTTGTTCTGTACTCGTAGCTGCCATTTCTCCAAAAATTTCTAGCTTAGTGTTACAAGAGGCTTGTTAAGGGGTGCCTCCCCCTTGAACTTTCAACATCACTTTCTTTTCCCAGCAGAACATTACTTATGCCTTTCAACTTGTATTACCTGCCAAAGTAGGTGTTTGCTTGCTTTGCTTTTAATATATGCTATGACCATTATCAAAAAGAGGGAACTGCCTTTATATGTGCTTGGAACACTGATCTGATCTGGGTTCCTTAGCTTGTGTAATAGCTTCATTGTTGTCAAAATATAGCTCAATTACATCGATGATGCTTGGAACTACCCCAAGTTTAGAAATGAACTTCATGATCTAATAAATTCCTTGCTGCATTGGATGAAGTAATAAACTTAGCCTCTGTTGTAGAATTTGTAACTGTCTCTTGCTTGGAACTCTTCCAGCTTACAACACAATTGTTGAGGAAAAACACAAATCCTAATCGTGATTAATAACCATCTTTTTCAGTTTGGAAGACCGCATTGGTGTAACCCTTTACCACCAACTCTTCCTCACCACCGTAGACAAGGAACATATCCTTAGTTCTTCTCAAGTACTTAAGGATGATCTTCACAACAGTCCAATGTGCATCATGATCAAGGCATATCAGACATCAGGGTGAGTACATAACTATAAGGACCCTGACCTTCCTTTTAGGCTTATCATGTTTGCTTTTCCTAAACATTGTGCTTAGTTGCTTGCTAATCACCTCTAGTGGTGATTAGGGTTTGTTTGTGCTTTGCTCAGTTTTGGGGGTGCTACTTGCAAATAACCCAAGTCTAGGGTTGATGAGCAAGTTTATCACCTTGAGAGGTGTTTCTCTCTCTCCTTGCTTCCTCTAGAGATGAGAGGAAGGGTTGGGCTCATTGCTTGAGTCGCCTCTTGCTTGGTTGAGCCATGTTGGGCCTTCTTTTGCCTTGTTTGGGCCTTGCCTAGCCTTGATGGACCTTGTATCGGGTAAGGGTGTGTTTGGGAGCCTTGTGTTGGCCGTGAGGATGTGTCATCCAAGAGAGTGTATCGCCCATGTAGTGTGTCAGCCTTTGACCATCCTTGACCTTTGGCTTCATTTGTGTCACCACCCTTGTGGACACTTGGTGCATGATGCTTGCATGTGGCAATTGCCTTTGACATGTGTATGAGGCGAGATAAGGAGGTGGCATTGCCCATGGATGAGTGTCCCTAGGTGCGTGACACCTTGCCTTGTTTTCTCCTCCACCCTCTTTTATATATGCCTCTCCTCTATCTTGCTTAGGATCCCTTAAGTTGGTGTTGCTTCCTTTCCTTCCTTGGTGGGCGACACATTTTCCTTGCAAGTTGGTGGCCAATCCTCCTCCTTCTCCTTGGAGTCTTGTTCTTCCTCTAGTGGTGGTCGATCCCTAGAATGCCTTGTTCCTCTTCTTGTGGTGGTGCTTGGGAGCTTGGTTCGAGGAGCTTGGAGCTTGCTTAAGGCGGGTTTCATAACTCCTAACCCTAGCTATACTACTTCCTTTTCTAGTTGCATGTTATGTTTCACCTTGAGCGGCCCGATACGGGTTGAGTAGTGAACCTTAGCGAGTACCTTAGTGTGATCGATAGGGTGTGCTTGATCTTTTTGGGTGATAGGCCTCCTTGTGGTGCCCTTGTATCATTTGTTGATGTTTGCTGGTTGGGCGACATAGGGCCATAGCCGATACAGTTAGATGACCGATACACAGTTGACCTTGGGTGCACGATATGTCCTTTGGACCCAGTTGCTCGATACACTCATGTTTCCATGGTTGACATGAGTTTCTCGACACAATCTTTGCTATCTGTTTGCACAACATCCCATAGGCCTTGTTGACCGATACACCCTTGAGTTTGGGTTGGCCGACAGATGTGGCTAAGTGCCTTGGCCGACAGGCCTTTAGTGAGGGATGTTACCCTACCCGTTACAACCTATGAGGGTAGTTCTTACCTTTAGTGTGGGTTATGCTAACTCAGAAACCCTAGTTGATGATATGTTATCTTAAACACGTATCTTTTTTGATGACGAGATATGGATGATAGTTTGCAAACCAATGCTATGTTCATGCTTAAAGATGATGCCAATTAAGATGATAAGATGCTTGCTTATAAGATAAAAGCATAAGTGGATGCTCAAGATCTGATAAAAATAATATAATTTGTTTTCAAGATACAACTGTATGCCTCATATAACAATGATTATAGATGGTTGACATGTGCATCTGCAATCCTTATAACATGATAATCAGTAACATCTATATGTGGTGATTTAAGTTATCTCGATGTGCATACAAACCATGCAGGTGTATCAGATGAAATCATAGCCAGGAAAGAGCTATGAAGCATATGTGTTTGAATAACACTGAATGATGTTAATTCTTGTTGATAAGATAACATGCATCACCAGTATGATGAGATAGGTCTGAGGATCTGATGAAGGCTAAGTGCCTAGTGAGGTGTTATCCTCTTGATGATGAGATAAGGGATTGGTATCCCAGGTGATAATGTAAGATGATGATGCCTTAAAAGGTAGTGGCTTTCTATGATGAGGGATTGAGATCCCATGATAATGTGATGGGGACAAAAATTAATGTAACTCAATGTTGTGTATGTTTTACAACTTGGTTGCCTCAACAATCCACTTAAAATATACTAATTAATTATAGTGGAACATATCATGTAGTTTCCCTGGCCATAGATCCATAATCGTCAGTAGCTGGTGATGGTGAAACAAGTTCTCCTGTGGGTTAACCTGGAAGCGCATATTGTTGAATATGTGTGGTTGCTCCTATTCAAAAATAGGAGGATTAGAGTGCAACTTTGGTTGTAAACTCCAGAGCACAGTTTTAGGCCCGTGGCTCAATATGAAAGAGCATGGTGAACAGGCCCATGGCTCAGGGTGTGTGATAATAGCATGGTGAATAGGCTCATGGCTCAATGAATATGGAGCACGGTGAACAGGCCTGTGGCTCAGATCACTAGCACTGATAACTATACCAAGGTGGGCTAGGCAGAGCGTAGCTTGACCCTATGTGACTACAGCCACCTAAGCATGAGACTACAGTCCTGCTTGTTGAGTACTCGTGCACTGACCATGAGGTGGTGAGGTCATGGAGTCTGACTCTTCCATTGACCTTGTATGGCACCGGTTCGGGTTTCACAGCCATCGGTTGGATTTGAGTGGTACAACTCACTTCCTCAGGGAATAATAATACATAATCCATCTGAATAGTATTTATTGCTTAAGGCAAAACACGGAACATTGGTTGATGCCTGGTTTGTGTAGTTGATCTAGTTATACCTTGCAATTACTTGTACGTTCTTTATGTTTTGTGATAAGATCTTATAAATCTTATCTTGTCAATCATGTTCCATAAAGAAAATCAGGTTATATGCCTCCCAGATGTCTTGGTAAGATTGATGGTAATAATAGTCTTGCTCAGTATGCTGCTCTTATTATTTGTCTTTACCAGCTATCTAATTTATCTGCTTTAAACCTTATGAGGTTTTATAGTTTCGGCGTGGAGTTATGTTTCTCGTTGGGACTGGGTGTCTCACCTTGTTGGTTTACAACCTTTTTAGGTGGTGACACTAGATGTGGTGGTGGTCGTGAGGTTGTGGCCGAGCAGCAAGAGGAAGAGCAGTAGAAGGCAACAGATGGACATGTTGCTATTTTGTTGGTTTTGTAGTAGAGTCCTAGAGTCATCCCTGTACTCTCAGGTCCTCGGAGGTGTTTTGATGATGTTTCACGATGTATAGATGTATTTTGTTATATCCTGTTGTTGGCCTTATGTGGCCTATTATGTACATATAAATAGGTGATGAACTCATGTGCTGGTAGGACATCTAGTTTCCCTAAGCTGTGGACATATATCAGGCTTGTAATAGTTGTGTAACATGTTTCTTTGCAGGATCTGGATGCAAAAGTTCTCTTATGTATGTTTTCCAAAATCAATTTTAATTAACCCGTGTTTTTAGTAATATGTGGTTCCACATGTTTTCACGTGTCACCTTGTTGTCTGTGTGATGGCGGGGTGTCACAAGAAGTTTTGGTATCAGAGCTCTAGGTTCGCTGAGTCTATAGGGATCTAGGACTAGGTTTGTGTCTATTCTTATGAGTTTTCCAGATTGTCTTACAATAACCTTCTGCCCTCAGCAAAAGATAAAGCTTAAAGATATCTGGAAACCATGAAGAACATGCTGCCGAGAGTAGTGATGTTGCATCGGTTAATGGAGCAAGAGTGAAGGCACATGAAGATCAGGTGCCTGAGGTCCCCCAACTTGACCCAACCATTCTTGAAAACCCTACATATCAATAGCTTATGGGGTAGTTAATGACTACGATGAATCTCATGGTGGAAAGGTTTCCAATGCCTCTGCCAAAAGCATAGGATCCCCATGGTGAAACATCAGGTATTGGGAAGACCTTTGAGCGGCTTCGCTGAGTTGGAGCTTTGGATTATGCTGGAATGGCTGATCCATCAGATGCAGATCTGTGGCTGACAGGTCTTGAGAAGGCCTTTCAGATCCTCGACATCCCTGAAGCAGACAAAGTAAAGCATGTTGTCTATCTTCTGAAAGGTCGTACTAGCCACTGGTGGGCCATCGAGGAGGAGAAGTGACCCGGTGAGGTGATCTATTGGGTTGTTTTCCAGTGGGATTTTCTGAGCCGATACTTCCCGAAGACGTATCTAGATGAGAAGATCAACCAGTTTGAGCATCTACGCCAAGGATCGATGAGCATCACCAAGTATGAGGCCAATTTTATGGTCCTGATGAGGTTTTATCCTCACATGACGATGACAGATGATGAGAGAATCAGACAGTTTGAGAAAGGCTTGAGTGCTGAGTTGACAACACCTGTTGCTGCTTTGGAGAACCGGGAGCGGTTTGCCACGTTTGTGGAGTTTGTCTTAAGGATAGAACGATCTGTCAAGGAGGAGAGAGAGTCTATGACCAAGTAAAGTCCTGCTCAGTTTCTGAGACAAAGGTTTGATGGCTTCAAGAAGCCAAGGTTTTCAACACCTTCTGTGATACAAGGTTCCAGTGCGTCGTCACAGTGGTCTCTGAGTAAGGGAAGAGGGCATGGATTTTTGCCATCCAAAGCCCACAGTACAACTTCAGTGGTAGTGATAGGGTTGTCTAGGCCACAACAGAGAGACCAGTTGTGGCAACACATCCCACTATCACATAGACAGTGAGGTGTTACACGAAAACGTGCGGAAAACACCATAAACCATGAATTACCAAAAACACGGTTTAATTAAAACCGATTGCAGAAAGCGGAAAAACTGAGAAACTGTTACATTTAGATCCTCATCCTGCAAGGAAACATGTTATATAAACATTTACAAGTCTTGATGCGTGTCCATAGCTTAGGACATCAGCTGTCCTATCATCACATGAGTTCATCACCTGTTAATATATACAGAACAGACCACTTCCGGCCAGCAGCAAGATATACAAAGCATCATCAGCTATACATTGTAAAACAACGTCAAAATGCCTCCAAGGACCTGAGAGTACAGGGATGACTCTAAGACTCTACTGCAAAACGACCAAAACAGTAGCATGTCCATCTCTTGTCTTCTACTGCTCCTCTTGCTGCTCGGCCACAACTCCGCGACCACCACCACGTCTAGCTCGAACACCTAAAAAGGTTGTAAACCAGTGGGGTGAGACACACAGTCCCAGCGAGAAACATAACTCCCCGCCGAAACCACAAGACCAAAGAAAGATAAAGCAACAGTAGCAGATGACTGATAAAAGGTACAACAAGAGCAGTCTATATAGCAAAACTATTCATATCATCAAGCTTACCAGATGTACCTAAGGCATACCACCAATTATCTCTTTATGGAACATGATTGACAAGATAAGATTTATAAGATCTTACCTCATAACATAAGGAACGTATAAGTAACTACAAGTATAACGAGATGAACTACACAAGCAAGGCTTCACTCAATGTTCCGTGTTTTGCCTTAAGCAATAAATACTATTCGGCTGGTTTACGTATTGTTATGCCCTGAGGAAGTGAGCCATACCGCTCAAATCCAACCGAAGGCTGCGAAATCCGGAGCCGGTGCCATACAGGGTCAATGGAAGAGCCGGACTCCATGACCTTCCACCTCGTGGTTAGTGTACGAGTACAACACAAGTAGGACCGCAGTCTCATGCTTAAGTGGCCTCAGCCACAGGGTCAGCTCCCGTAGGCTACCCTCTGCCTAGCCCGCCTCGGTACAGGTCTCGGCGCTGGTATATCTGAGCCACGAGCCTGTTCACCATGCTCTGAGCCATGTACACATTCATGCTCCCATATCACATATTCTGAGCCATGGGCCTGTTCACCATACTCTATATATATCCTGAGTCTGCAACCATAGCTGCACTCGAATCCTCACTATTTTGGGCTAGGAGAAACCTCGCATATATAACAATATGTGCTCCAGGTTAACCCGCAGGAGAACTCGTTTCACCATCACCAGCTCTTGACGATGATGGATCTATGGCTAGGGCAAACTACATGATATGTTCCACTGTGATTAGTTAGTATATTTTATATGGATTGCAAGATTCAACCAAGTCGTATAACATGCAAACAAGCACAAGAATGAATAACATGAAACTCAACATCATGTTTTTACTGTCATCAACATCATCCCGATCCATCACAAGGATCCAACATTACATGTTACCACTTGGCCTCTTGCCAACCATCTAGATCCATCACAAGGATCATCACATTGCCATGGGATCTCAATCCCTCATCACATAATTCCACTGCCTCACAAGGCTTACATCATCATCATGGGATAGCATTCCCAAACACAGCATCAGAGGATAACACCTCAACAAAGCACTTTAGCCAAACTCAGGTCCTCAGACCAAAACACATATGCATATTATCTCATCATTAAGAGTAATCATATATATACATCATAGCCCTTTACCTGGCTATGCATCACCTGCATGGTTAGTACAGAAAGATCATATTATCAAACATAGGGCAACATTGATGATCATATGTCTTATCATTCTTGCCTCAACCTGTGACCATAGATATAGGTCTTATCATTAAGCAAAGCATATTATATGCTTACCATTTCCGTAGCATTATACAGATGATTTAAGATGATTATAAACACATGTACTATCGTGTCAAGCTACATAGATGTGCACTTACTATAGCAATTACCATCAAGCATATCAAGGGTCATTGTCACATACCAAACGTGACATCATAGAACAAGATCTAGCACATAGGTTTTCCAGAAGGAACAAGACCCTCACTAAAAGTTCCTACTACCCTCACCAAAGGTGTGACAGGTAGGGCATCCTTACCAAAGGTTGGTATCGGGCAGCTACTCTTCCCTATCGCCCAACACTACAAACACATAACGGTCAACAGACCAGCACATATCGGCCAAGCACTAAGCAAGGGTAACGACTACCATCTCAGGATGTATCGTGCACCTAGGTATATCCTGCAACACTGTGTCGTACACTACATGTGTCGTGTAGCAAGGTCTAATGTGCAACTGGGTCCAAGGGCGTGTCATGCAGGGTGTAACATGCAACACCATGTCGTGCAACGACACGTCGTGCATCAGGGAACCAAGCCTACTGTGCACCCATTCATATCGTGCAACCACATGTGTCGTGCACTGTGGTATCGTGCAACGCTCCATCGGCATCCAAGTGCAACGACTAGGGATACGCCTAAGGGATGCAACTCTAACAAGCGACAAAGGAACCTGTCGGACAACAAGGCAAAGACTTTGGTGCGATGCTTGATACAAGAACAGGCCACAACGCCCAAACGTCCATGGGTAACAGCACCAAGCCACCACTTGAGAAAAGTGTATCGGGTAGGGAAATCAGCATAGTGTGACGCCCGACACACAAGGGTCAAGATCCAGAGTGCAACGCCCGACACAACACCTAAAACAGGTCGACCAAGGTTCTAACCCAAGAAGGATATCGGGCAGCACCAACCAAGGCCATATCAGCCAAAAAGCAACCCAACAAGGTCGTCACCAACCTCCAGCACAAAGGCACTCAAAAACCTAACGGATCAAGAAGATGACTCACCTCTCAACTAACAAGAGAGAGGGGTCTTGCCAAGCTTCTTAACACCAATCGGACAACACAAGGAACAACCATAATCAAGGTCCACAAACATCACCTAGCTCACCTTTCAAGTCCATGGTGAGAGGAGGGTGTTGCTCAAGCCACTAGAACGCAAGATCACCTCTCAACTTAAACAAGAGAGGAGTATTGCCCATATTACTAGAACTCAAGATCGCTCCTCAAGACCTAGGAGAGAAAGGGGTGTTGCTAAAAAAGAAACCCTAGAATAAGATTCGGCCAACAAGGAGAAACTAAGCAAGAAACTCAACTAACAACATATATAGCCGATATGATCACAAGAAAGCATACAAGAACATAGAAGATGTAATATGGTTAGGGTTAGGAGTTATGTAACCCGCCTTAAGCAAGCTCCAAGCTCCTAGATCCAAGCTCCAAGCACCAGCACAAGAAGGAGAGCAAGGCACTCTAGGGTTCGGCCACCACTAGAGGAAGAAGGAGACTCCAAGAAGGATCGACCACCAAGCTTGCAAAGGAAGGGGGGTGTCGTGCACCAAAGAAGAGGGGAAACTAAGGAACTAAAGGGATCCTTAGCAAGAGAAAGGAAGCACATATATAGGAGAGGATGGAGGAGAAAACAAAGAAAGGAAAGGCCACGTGTTGCCCACCTAGGGACACTTGTCCATTGGCAATGCCACCACTCTAGCATGTCTTAAACACATGTCCAAGGCCATTTCCACATGCAAGCATCAAGCACCAAGTGTCCACTAGTGGTGACACAAACGAGTTCAAAGAGGGTCAAAGGGTCCATGGGCGACACACCTCCACACCATGGCCGACACACCCACACCATGGTTGACACACCCACACCATGGCCGACACAAGCACAGGCCGACACACCAAGGCTGACACAGGGCACTCTTGCCCGACACAAGGTCCAAAGAAGCAAAGGCAAAGCACAACAAGGCCCAACAAGGCTCAACCAAGCCCAAGGAACTCAAGCAACGAGATCAACCCTTCCTCTCAACACTAGAGGAAGAAAAGAGAGAGAGAGAGGAACACCTCACAAGATGACAAACTTGCCCACAAACCCTAAACTTGGGTATATTGCAAGTAGCACCTCCAGCTCTCAACAAAGCACCAACAAACCCTAATCACCACTAAAGGTGATTAGCAGGAAACTAAGCATCAGGGTTAAGCAAAGCAAACAGGATAAACCCTAAACGCAGGTCAGGGTCCTTACAAGCTAACCTGCTACAAAGGGATTTCGTCCTCGAAATCCGAAGAGAAAAGCGAGGGATACTTCCTCCTCATCTCTTCCTCAAGCTCCCAATGGCTTCCTTAATGCCACGATGATGCCAAAGAACCTTCACAAGAACCAGGTCCTTCCTCTTCAGCTTCTTAACTCTTTTGTCAAGGATCATCACAGGAACTTCCTCGTAGGTCACATCTTCATCAAGCTCAACTTCGACTGGCTGTATCACTGTTCCTGTATCTAGATGACCTTTCTTCAGCATACTGACATGGAACACTGGATGTAACCTGTGCAACTCTGGCGGCAACTCTAACTCATAATCTACCTTGCCAACTCGTGCTATGACCGGGTATGGCCCCATATATCTGGGTGCTAGCTTACCTTTCTGGCCAAACCTTAGCACACCTTTCCACGGCGAGACTTTAAGATACACTTTGTCTCCTACCTAGAACTCCAAAGGTCGTTGGTGATTGTCTACGTAAGACTTCTGTCTGTCCTGTACCGCTTTCAACTGTTGTTGTATCACTCTGATCTTCTCTGTTGTCTGTTGTACTAACTCAGGACCCAAAAGCTGATATTCACCAGACTCATACCAACACAATGGAGATCTGCACTTCCTGCCATATAAGGCCTCATAAGGAGCCATGTCAATGCTCCATTGATAACTATTGTTGTAAGCAAACTCTATCAAACCGAGATGTATGTCCCAACTGCCTAGGAACTGCAAAACACAAGCTCAAAGGAGATTCTTAAAAGTCTGAATAGTCCTCTCAGACTGTCCATCTGTCTGTGGGTGGAAGGAGGTACTGAACCTCAACTGTGTTCCCAACGCCTTGTGCAACTGTTCCCAGAAATTACTCGTGAACTGAGGACCTCTGTCAGAGACTATTGTTGCTGGCACACCGTGCAAATGTACTATCTCATCCACATATACCTGAGTGAGCTTCTCGGTTGTATACGTTGTCTTCACATGTATGAAATGGGTAGACTTCGTCAATTTGTCCACTATCACCCAAATGGAATCATGATTCCTAGTTGTTCTGGGCAGACCAACTACGAAATCCATGGTTATATGATCCCATTTCCACTGCGGTATCGGCAGGGGTTGCAACGTACATGTCGGCTTTTGATGCTCAACCTTGACTTGATGACATACCGCACACTTAGCCACAAACTCGGCTACATCTTTCTTCAAACCGGGCCACCAATACAAGTCCTTCAGACAATGATACATTTTGGTGACTCCTGGATGCATAGCATACATCGACGTGTGTGCCTCTTTGAGCACTAGCTTCCTCAGATCATCAGCATCGGGGACCACCATCCTATCATGATAGCAAACTAGTCCATCCTCGGACTCATGGAACCCATCACGCTTTTCACTGCCGAACTTTGATCTGATCAACTATACTGTATCATCTGTTTGCTGTGCATCTTTGATCTGTTGTCTCAGCGTAGGATTGAATTGCATCTATTCTAAAAGTCCAGCTAACAAGGAAACTTCCATCTGCACATTCATCTGTCACAAGGAAACAAACATATCCCGTCTATGGCATACCAAGGAACTCAACTGTGCCTTCTTTGTCGAGAGAGAAGAAGACTTTCGGCTAAGCACATCAGGTACCACATTCACCTTACCAGGATGATACTCGATGGTGGAGTCATAATCATTAATTAGCTCCATTCATCGACGTTGTCGCATGTTTAGCTCATTCTGCAAAAAGATGTACTTCAGATTCTTATGATCCGTAAAGATCTGACACACTTCTCTGTAAAGATAGTGTCTCCAAATCATTAACGCATGAACCACCACTGCCAACTCCAAGTCATGAGTCAGATAGTTCTCCTCGTGTTTCTTAAGATGTCGCGAAGCAAAAGAAACCACATGATTTTTCTGCATCAGCACACAACCTAAACCTTTCTATGAAGCATCACAGAAAACAACATAGCCCTTTCCAGGCTCTGGTAGCACTAGTACTGGAGCACTAGTCAGCTTCTCCTTCAAACTTTGGAAAGCTTGCTAGCAATGATCATCCCAGACAAAAGGTACATCCTTTCTAGTCAACTTTGTCATCGGAAACACAATCGTACTGAAGTCCTTGATAAACCTCAGGTAGTATCCTGCTAAACCCAGGAAACTATGAACTTCTGTCGGCGTCTTCGGCTGTTCCCACTCTGTTACTGATTCCACCTTCTTCAGGTCCACTTTGACTCCTTCTGCAGATATCACATGACCCAAGAAATTAACCTCTTCCAACCAGAACTCAAACTTACTGAACTTGGCATACAACTGATGTTGGAGAAGAAGAGTCAACGCTAGTCGAAGATGTCGCTCATGATCTTGCTTGTCTCGACAATAGATCAAGATGTCATCTATAAATACTACAACAAACTGATCTAGAAATGGACGGAACACTCTGTTCATCAAATCCATGAAAGCAACAGGTGCATTGGTTAGCCCAAACGGCATAACCACAAACTCTTAGTGAACATACCTCGTCCCAAAAGCTGACTTTGGTATGTCATCCACCTTAATCCTCAACTAATGATATCCGGACCGTAGATCGATCTTTGAAAACATGGTAGCACCACACAACTGATCAAATAGATCATCTATCCTCAGCAATGGGTACTTGTTCTTGATCATGACCTTGTTCAATTGTTGGTAATCTATACATAACCGCATTGACCCGTCCTTCTTCTTATCGAACAACACTGGAGCACCGCAAGGTGACGTACTCAGTCAGATGAAACCTTTCTACAACAATTCTTGCAATTGCTTCTTAAGCTCTGCCATCTCTACTGGAGCCATCCTATACGGTGTCTGTGCAACTAGTTGCGTTCCTGGAACCAGATTGATCTCAAAATCAATTTCTCGGGGTGGAGGAACACCCAGGAACTCATCCAGAAACACATCCGCAAACTCTCGGACAACCAAAACTTCTTCAAGGCTAGGACCTTTCGCCTTGGTATCAACAACAGTATCCACAATGTGAGCTAAGAATACCTTACATCCTTGTCGTAACTGTTGACTCAAGGTCAATTAGGTCAATGTTGACTCACGTATAAATTGACTAAACCCATGTTTTGATGATGACTAACCATTCCACATATTGGTGTCTAATGTCTCTACTTGAGTGATTTCAGATTAGGTATAGACACACTCCAAATGCTCTAACTTGCGCATATCAAATTGGAGAAAAGACAAGTCAAAGTCATACAAGTGCACGTTTTTGTAATATGATGTATATCCATTAGAATCATGTTGTAAATCACTTGTAATGATTGTATGACTTGTAATTAAGCTTATAAAAATATCAGCAACACTTAGATCGAATATTAGAGCACTTTAGATGCATCTTTGAAAATCAATTACAGGCACTTGGTCGGTCGAGTTTCCCCAGCCTGAATCTCGACCGATCAACCTTGATCGATTTTTTGAAGATTGCATCGGTCGAGTTGTGCACTCACATAACTCGACCGATTGGGTAGTAGGCCATTTCCAGTTGAAATGGTTGGTCGAGTTTCCTTAGAAAAAACTCGACCGATCATTTGAACATCGGTTTTCCTACTACTTGATCGGTCGAGTTACACCCATTGAAACTCGACCGATTGCACTGTACGGAAAAGTGCAGAAAAGTGTTTCTAGCCGTCGTGGAGTTGCAACAAGTGAAAATAGATCCGTTGCAAACCATAAAATGGCTAGATTTCGTTCACAAGTGTTCCCAAAGGCTAAGAGGCATCTCCAGCTATAAATAGGACCCCTTGGGCTTCATTCCAAGGTTGAGCATTCATTGCAAACTCTTTGTGAGGTTCCTATTCCATAGCTGGGTGCTTCCTACAACCTCCTCTCTCTCTAAGCTTAATCACTTGCTAATTCCATTAGAGTGAGTAGGAAATCTGTAAGAGAGCTAGTCCTATTTGTATATCTTGTGAGGCTCTCACTTCCACAACCTCCCCATCTCTCTTTTGCAATCATGAAGATGAAGGTTCTCTCTCTTATCCAAGAGAGGATAAAAGAACAAGGGAAGGAGTCCCTTGGTGAAGATCAAGGCAGAAGACTTGGAGCTAGAGTGGGTAAGCCCTTGGAGAAGGCAAAAGACTCAAGCTCAAGTAGGTAAGACCTTGGTGGAAGCTTCTCCGAGTGAAGGTGAAGTCAAAGGAGGAAGATCTAAGAAGAGTGGGTAATTCCTACAAGGCCGAAGACTTGTGCAAGAGTGGGTAAGTCCTTGGAGAAGGCCGAAGACTCTTGCAAAGTGGGTAAGTCCTTGGTAAGGTTGAAGAATCTTTGTATTGGATAGGTAAGTCCTTTGTTGGTCATGTATTGTAAGTCTTATAAGTGAATATAAGAGTGCAATTGTTGGAAGTCCTAGAGGTTTACCTCTCTAGGCAAGTGGACTGACACACTTCTAGTTTGAAGTGTGGAACCACTCTAAATAGCTTGTCTAATTGGTGCATGTTCAATATCTCTTATCCTTGCTATGCATGATTTAGTTTCACTCAAATTACCTATTTTGCAACCTTATCTTGTCATATATTTTGAAGGTTTAATGAGTTTTGTTTAAGTGCTTTCAGCTCTATTCACCCCCCTCTAGAGCATCTAATCACCCATCTAGGATCCAACAAGTGGTATCAGAGTGGGTCTTCTCCAAGCATACTTCCACAAGTAGGAGAATATGGGTGATTAAGAAGATGGGCAACCTTCAAAGAAAGCAATAGAAGGAAACAAGAGAGAAAAAGGGATCACAAAGGCTCCATCAACAAACGAAAGCACTAGTGGAAGATCTAGTGAATTTGAAGATGGAAGATGCCATTGCACCCTCTTGACAAGCTCAATTAAAGATTTAAATGAGGTAAATACAAGTGTTGAGATTCTAACCAATTATTATCTTAGTCAACTAAATGCTTCTAAATTTGCAAATTCTAGCTTGCTTGATAAGATTAAATTTTTAGAATCTCAACCTTCTATGACTACTTCATTTATAGAGCTTGCCACTACTATTGTTTCTCTCTCTATTGTTTCTTATGCTCTTACATGTGCTTATGAGAGTAAAGAGCTTACTTTGCAAGAAATATAATGTGTAGATAACATTTATCCTTCAAAGATTACTTGTCTTGTATATGAACTTGCTTCCTTGCATAGTAGTGTAATTTCTCTTGACCCTCATACTATCTTTTCTTATAGAGAGAAAGTTTTTGATGCTCTATCTTGTGATAAAGATTCTTATATGACTAAAGATGTTTTCTTAGAAATCTATCTTGTGCATGCTAGAGATGATATAAATCTATTGTGTTTTACCTTTACTTCTCTTATGCATGACAATCATAGTTTGAGATCTTCTTTGCAAAGATTCTTAGGTGATAAAAAGAATCTTAATAAAATCCTAGACCATACTACCAAACAAATGGGTAGAGATGACATTGGACTTGACTGTAGTCATGGGAACAACATAGATAAATGACCTCCAATATTCTATGGAGAATCCTCTAGTTCCAAGACTATGGGCACATGCAACTATTGCAATGAAATTGGTCATTATTCTACTTGTTGTCCTTTTAGGAAAGCACCCAAGAGAAATATGACTTGGGTTGCTAAACTAACCCCTCCGGACCCAAAAACATGATTGGGGACCATTTCATCTTTCTTCTTGTAGGTACTTGCAAATGGATTGAATTGAGCTATTGAATTGCAAATTGACTTCTCAATCCACATGAAAGAAGAAAGGTGAGATGTGTAGAGGGTGACAACAAGTGGAAAAAGAAATGGTAAGCGCAAAGGTAATGGTTTTATTGCTTGTAACCAATTCTAACTTGTTTTTGTCAAGTTAGTGTGCACTATACATATGGTTTTTGAGTCAAAAGTGGCATTTTCTGATTCTGTTCACACTCTTGCTCAAAAACTGTTTCTAATGCTTCTATAGTGCATTACTAACTTGCTTAGACATGTTTGGATATGGTTTGTATATTTAGCATGCCTTTAAATATGTTTTTATGAAATATATGTGCGTTTTGACAGCTGCTCTGTCGGTCGAGTTTGCCCTATTGAAACTCGACTGATAGGCACCAATGGGTGTTGCCAACAGTTGTCATCGGTCGAGTTGACAATGCACAAAACTCGACCGATAACACTGTGTACAGAATATAAATTTGGCTTATTGAGTGAGAATTTCCCTCTCAACTAGATTTTCTCAACCAATAGCCTTATTCTTTGGCACTCTCATTCGATACCTTTATATATGCATATTGTCATGTTCTAAATTTCCTATCTTTCTTACAACTCTATCTCTCTAATTGCTCTAAATTGGTATATCTATATCTTGCAATTACTTGCTTTGAGTTGGTTTGCAGGTTTTGATGATGATCTATTTGGATCTCTTGGTTGTGTCTAAAATTGCTTCCGTTGTGCTCTAACTTGATACATCTATCTAGGTGTATATCTTGTTTTCATACAACCTTGAGTTTCTTAGGGGTAATCATCTTATGGTAAGGATGCATATCTAGTGAGTTATATCCTTTCATGCTTCTAAAATTGCATATCTCTTTGTTTGGATATATCTCTACATCTACTCATAGCTTGCTTTATCTTGTGTATCTTTTGGTATCTCTTGCTATGATCTAGATCCTACTAGTAGTCCTAACTTGTGATATCATCTACTAGTAGTTCACATACATGTAGTTCTAACCCTGTCAATAATTGGCATCTTTGCTCATCTATATGCTATGCTTGTATCTTGTCTTATACATGCTCAAGATTGTTCCTTGAATTGCATATCTACTATCTTGAGTTTCTTGCATAACATTGTGATGCAGGGCACATAGAGCTACGTTGTATGTAGAATTTGGAGTATTTGTGGTTTTTATTCAGATTTGCTCCAGTTTTAGTTTTTTCTGCAAGTATAGTGTTTTTCATTCAGAAACGACCTTCTGAGCAAGACTCATGGGTACACCATGAGCTCTGATGGTTTTTGGTCAATTTCCGTCATCTTGAGGGTCAAAATTATGTTTGATTGTTTTTCTGCAGCACTTTATCTTGCATCTTGGGTTGTTCAAGTATATGCTTTAACTTGCTTTTCTTTCTATGCTTGGACAAGACCCTATATGTGCTCTTCTACTCTCCTTATATATTTGTGTTATCTCCTTTCTCTTTAACAAGTGATGTTTCTTATTTCTTCATAACCCCACTTTTTGAAATGACAAAGGGGGAGAAAGGTATGTCTTCTTTTAAAAGAGGAAGAAGGCATGTCTTACATGAAGAGGAGAAGCATGTTTATGAAAAAGGAGAAGGTAAAGGGGAGAAGACATATATGTGTACAACATATATGAGTAGAAAACATAGTATTCTATAAATGTTATGAAAGCTAACCATGCAAGAGAAATAGCATCAATTGAGGGGTAGTATGAAAACTCCATGCGCATCAATTGAGGGGGGCATATGAACTCCATTCTATTGAAACCCCTAGATTTCTACAAAGGTATGAATTTACTTAAATGCTTTCAATACATTTATGGAATGGTTTGTCATCTTCAAAAAGGGGGAGAATGTTGACTCAAGGTCAATTAGGTCAATGTTGACTCACATCTAAATTGACTAAACCCGTGTTTTGATGATGACTAACCATTCCACATATTGGTGTCTAATGTCTCTACTTGAGTGATTTTAGATTAGGTATAGACACACTCCAAATGCCATAACTTGAGCATATCAAATTGGAGAAAAGACAAGTCAGAGTCATACAAGTGCACGTTTTTGTAATATGATGTATATCCATTAGAATCATGTTGTAAATCACTTGTAATGATTGTATGATTTGTAATTAAGCTTAGAAAAATATCAGGAACACTTAGATCGAATATTAGAGCACTTTAGATGCATCTTTGAAAATCAATTACAGGCACTTTGTCGGTCGCGTTTCCCCAGCCTGAAACTCGACCGATCAACCTTGGTTGATTTTCTGAAGATTGCATCGATCGAGTTGTGCACTCACGGAACTCGACCGATTGGGTAGTAGGCCATTTCCAGTTGAAATGGTTGGTCGAGTTTCCTCAGAACAAACTCGACCGATCATTTGAACATCGGTTTGCCTACTAATTGATCGGTCGAGTTACACCCATTGAAACTCGACCGATTGCACTGTACGAAAAAGTGCAGAAAAGTGTTTCTAGCCGTTGTAGAGTTGCAACAAGGGAAAATAGATCCGTTGCAAGCCATAAAATGGCTAGTTTTCATTCACAAGTGTTCCCAAAGGCTAAGCGGCATCCCCATCTATAAATAGGACCCCTTGGGCTTCATTCCAAGGTTGAGCATTCATTGTAAACTCTTTGTGAGGTTCCTATTCCATAGCTGGGTGCTTCCTACAGCCTCCTCTCTCTCTCTAAGCTTAATCACTTTCTATATCCATTAGAGTGAGTAGGAAATCTGTAAGAGAGCTAGTCCTATTTGTATATCTTGTGAGGCTCTCACTTCCACAACCTCCCCATCTCTCTTTTGCAATCATGAAGATGAAGGTTCTCTGTCTTGTCCAAGAGAGGTGAAGAAGAATAAGGGAAGGAGTCCCTTGGTGAAGATCAAGGTAGAAGACTTGGAGCTAGAGTGGGTAAGCCCTTGGATAAGGCAAAAGACTCAAGCTCAAGTAGGTAAGACCTTGGTGGAAGCTTCTCTGAGTGAAGGTGAAGTCAAAGGCGGAAGATCAAAGAAGAGTGGGTAATTCCTACAAGGCCGAAGACTTGTGCAAGAGTGGGTAAGTCCTTGGAGAAGGCCGAAGACTCTTGCAAAGTGGGTAAGTCCTTGCTAAGTTTGAAGACTCTTTGTATTGGATAGGTAAGTCCTTTGTTGGTCATGTATTGTAAGTCTTATAAGTGAATATAAGAGTGCAATTGTTGGAAGTCCTAGAGGTTGACCTCTCTAGGCAAGTGGACTGACACACTTCTAGTTTGAAGTGAGGAACCACTCTAAATAGCTTGTCTAATTGGTGCATGTTCAATATCTCTTATCCTTGCTATGCATGATTTAGTTTCACTCAAATTACCTATTTAGCAACCTTATCTTGTCATATATTTTGAAGGTTTAATGAGTTTTGTTTAAGTGCTTTCGGCTCTATTCACCCCCCCCCTCTAGAGCATCTAATCACCCATCTAGGATCCAACAAGTGGTATCAGAGCGGGTCTTCTCCAAGCATACTTCCACAAGTAGGAGAATATGGGTGATTATGAAGATGGGAAACCTTCAAAGAAAGCAATAGAAGGAAACAAGAGAGAAAAATGGATCACAAAGGCTCCATCAACAAACGAAAGCACTAGTGGAAGATCTAGTGAATTTGAAGATGGAAGATGCCATTGCACTCTCTTGACAAGCTCAATTAAAGATTTAAATGAGGTAAATCCAAGTGTTGAGATTCTAACCAATTATTATCTTAGTCAACTAAATGCTTCTAGATTTGCAAATTCTAGCTTGCTTGATAAGATTAAATTTTTAGAATCTCAACCTTCTATGACTACTTCATTTATAGAGCTTGCTACTACTATTGTTTCTCTCTCTATTGTTTCTTATGCTCTTACATGTGCTTATGAGAGTAAAGAGCTTACTTTGCAAGAAATAGAATGTGTAGATAAAATTTATCCTTCAAAGATTACTTGTCTTGTATATGAACTTGCTTCCTTGCATAGTAGTGTAATTTCTCTTGACCCTCATACTATCTTTTCTTATAGAGAGAAAGTTTTTGATGCTCTATCTTGTGATAAAGATTCTTATATGACTAAAGATGTTTTCTTAGAAATCTATCTTGTGCATGCTAGAGATGATATAAATCTATTGTGTTTTACCTTTACTTCTCTTATGGATGACAATCATAGTTTGAGATCTTCTTTGCAAAGATTCTTAGGTGATAAAAAGAATCTTAATAAAATCCTAGACCATACAACCAAACAAATGGGTAGAGATGGCATTGGACTTGACTGTAGTCATGGGAACAACAAAGATAAATGACCTCCAATATTCCATGGAGAATCCTCTAGTTCCAAGACTATGGGCACATGCAACGATTGCAATGAAATTGGTCATTATTCTACTTGTTGTCCTTTTAGGAAAGCACCCAAGAGCAATAGGACTTGGGTTGCTAAACTAACCCCTCCGGACCCAAAAACATGATTGGGGACCATTTCATCTTTCTTCTTGTAGGTACTTGCAAATGGATTGAATTGAGCTATTGAATTGCAAATTGACTTCTCAATCCACATGAAAGAAGAAAGGTGAGATGTGTAGAGAGTGACAACAAGTGGAAAAAGAAATGGTAAGCACAAAGGTAATGGTTTTATTGCTTGTAACCAATTCTAACTTGTTTTTGTCAAGTTAGTGTGCACTATACATATGGTTTTTGAGTCAAAAGTGGCATTTTATGATTCTGTTCACACTCTTGCTCAAAAACTGTTTCTAATGCTTCTATAGTGCATTACTAACTTGCTTAGACATGTTTGGATATGGTTTGTATATTTAGCATGCCTTTAAATATGTTTTTATGAAATATATGTGCATTTTGACAGCTGCTCCGTCAGTCGAGTTTGCCGTATTGAAACTCGACCGATAGGCACCAATGGGTGTTGCCAACAGTTGTCATCGGTCGATTTGACAATGCACAGAACTCGACCGATAACACTGTGCACAGAATATAAATTTGGCTTATTGAGTGAGAATTTCCCTCTCAACTAGATTTTCTCAACCAATAGCCTTATTATTTGGCACTCTCATTTGGTACCTTTATATATGCATATTGCCATGTTCTAAATTTCCTATCTTGCTTACTATTCTATCTCTCTAATTGCTCTAAATTGGTATATCTATATCTTGCAATTACTTGCTTTGAGTTGTTTTGCAGGTTTTGATGATGATCTATTTGGATCTCTTGGTTGTGTCTAAAATCGCTTCCGTTGTGCTCTAACTTGCTGCATCTATCTAGGTGTATATCTTGTTTTGATACAACCTTGAGGCTCTTAGGGGTAATCATCTTATGATAAGGATGCATATCTAGTGAGTTATTTCCTTTCATGCTTCTAAAATTGCATATCTCTTTGTTTGGATATATCTCTACATCTACTCATAGCTTGCTTTATCTTGTGTATCTTTTGGTATCTCTTGCTATTATCTATATCCTACTAGTAGTCCTAACTTGTGATATCATCTACTAGTAGTTCACATACATATAGTTCTAACCCTGTCAATAATTGGCATCTTTGCTCATCTATATGCTATGCTTGTATCTTGTCTTATACATGCTCAAGATTGTTCCTTGAATTGCATATCTACTATCTTGAGTTGCTTGCATAACATTGTGATGCAGGGCACATAGAGCTACGTTGTATGTAGAATTTGGAGTATTTGTGGTTTTTACGCAGATTTGCTCCAGTTTTAGTTTTTGCTGCAAGTATAGTGTTTTTCATGCAGAAATGACCTTCTGAGCAAGACTCATGGGTTTTCCATGAGCTCTGATGGTTTTTGGTAAAATTCCGTCATCTTGAGGGTCAAAATTGTGTTTGATTGTTTTTCTACATCACTTTATCTTGCATCTTGGGTTGTTCAAGTATATGCTTTAACTTGCTTTTCTTTCTATGCTTGGACAAGACCCTATCTGTGCTCTTCTACTCTCCTTATATATTTGTGTTATCTCCTTTCTCTTTAACAAGTGATGTTTCTTATTTCTTCATAACCCCACTTTTTCAAATGACAAAGGGGGAGAAAGGTATGTCTTCTTTTAAAAAGAAGAAGAAGGCATATCTTACATGAAGAGGAGAAGCATGTTCATGAAAAAGGAGAAGGTAAAGGGGAGAAGACATATATGTGTAGAACATATATAAGTAGAAGACATAGTATTCTATAAATGTTATGAAAGCTAACCATGCAGGAGAAATAGCATCAATTGAGGGGGAGTATGAAAACTCCATGCACATCAATTGAGGGGGAGCATATGAACTCCATTCTATTGAAACCCCTAGGTTTCTCCAAAGGTATGAATTTACTTAAATTCTTTCAATACATTTATGGAATGGTTTGTCATCTTCAAAAAGGGGGAGAATGTTGACTCAAGGTCAATTAGGTCAATGTTGACTCACGTCTAAATTGACTAAACCCGTGTTTTGATGATGACTAACCATTCCACATATTGGTGTCTAATGTCTCTACTTGAGTGATTTCAGATTAGCTATAGACACACTCCAAATGCCCTAACTTGCGCATATCAAATTGGAGAAAAGACAAGTCAAAGTCATACAGTGCACGTTTTTGTAATATGATGTATATCCATTAGAATCATGTTGTAAATCACTTGTAATGATTGTATGACTTGTAATTAAGCCTAGAAAAATATCAGGAACACATAGATCGAATATTAGAGAACTTTAGATGCATCTTTGAAAATTAATTACAGGCACTTGGTCAGTCGATTTTCCCCAGCCTGAAACTCGACCGATCAACCTTGGTCGATTTTCTAAAGATTGCATCGGTCGAGTTGTGCACTCACAGAACTCGACCGATTGGGTAGTAGGCCATTTCCAGTTGAAATGGTCGGTCGAGTTTCCTCAGAACAAACTTGACCGATCATTTGAACATCGGTTTGCCTGCTACTTGATCGGTCGAGTTGCACCCATTGAAACTCGACCGATTGCACTGTACGGAAAAGTATAGAAAAGTGTTTCTAGCCATTATGGAGTTCCAACAAGTGAAAATAGATCCGTTGCAATCCATAAAATGGCTAGTTTTCGTTCACAAGTGTTCCCAAAGGCTAAGAGGCATCCCCAGCTATAAATAGGACCCCTTGGGCTTCATTCCAAGGTTGAGCATTCATTGCAAACTCTTTGTGAGGTTCCTATTCCATAATTGGGTGCTTCCTACAGCCTCCTCTCTCTCTCTAAGCTTAATCTCTTGCTACATCCATTAGAGTGAGTAGGAAATATGTAAGAGAGCTAGTCCTATTTCTATATCTTGTGAGGCTCTCACTTCCACAACCTCCCCATCTCTCTTTTGCAATCATGAAGATGAAGGTTCTCTCTCTTGTCCAAGAGAGGTGAATAAGAACAAGGGAAGGAGTCCCTTGGTGAAGATCAAGGCAGAAGACTTGGATCTAGAGTGGGTAAGCCCTTGGAGAAAGCAAAAGACTCAAGCTCAAGTAGGTAATACCTTGGTGGAAGCTTCTCCGAGTGAAGGTGAAGTCAAAGGCAGAAGATCCAAGAAGAGTGGGTAATTCCTACAAGGCCGAAGACTTGTGCAAGAGTGGGTAAGTCCTTGGAGAAGGCCGAAGACTCTTGCAAAGTGGGTAAGTCCTTGGTAAGGTTGAAGACTCTTTGTATTGGATAGGTAAGTCCTTTGTTGGTCATGTATTGTAAGTCTTATAAGTGAATATAAGAGTGCAATTGTTGGAAGTCCTAGAGGTTGACCTCTCTAGGAAAGTGGACTGACACACTTCTAGTTTGAAGTGTGGAACCACTCTAAATAGCTTTTCTAATTGGTGCATGTTCAATCTCTCTTATTCTTGCTATGCATGATTTAGTTGCACTCAAATTACCTATTTTGCAACCTTATCTTGTCATATATTTTGAAGGTTTAATGAGTTTTGTTTAAGTGCTTTCAGCTCTATTCACCCCCCCCCTCTAGAGCATCTAATCACCCATCTAGGATCCAACAAGTGGTATCAGAGCGGGTCTTCTCCAAGCATACTTCCACAAGTAGGAGAATATGGGTGATTATGAAGATGGGCAACCTTCAAAGAAAGTAATAGAAGGAAACAAGAGAGAAAAAGGGATCACAAAGGCTCCATCAACAAACGAAAGCACTAGTGGAAGACCTAGTGAATTTGAAAATGGAAGATGCCATTGCACCCTCTTGACAAGCTCAATTAAAGATTTAAATGAGGTAAATCCAAGTGTTGAGATTCTAACCAATTATTATCTTAGTCAACTAAATGCTTCTAAATTTGCAAATTATAGCTTGCTTGATAAGATTAAATTTTTAGAATCTCAACCTTCTATGACTACCTCATTTATAGAGCTTGCTACTAATATTGTTTCTCTCTCTATTGTTTCTTATGCTCTTACATGTGCTTATGAGAGTAAAGAGCTTACTTTGCAAGAAATAGAACGTGTAGATAAAGTTTATCCTTCAAAGATTACTTGTCTTGTATATGAACTTGCTTCCTTGCATAGTAGTGTAATTTCTCTTGACCCTCATACTATCTTTTCTTATAAAGAGAAAGTTTTTGATGCTCTATCTTGTGATAAAGATTCTTATATGACTAAAGATGTTTTCTTAGAAATCTATCTTGTGCATGCTAGAGATGATATAAATCTATTGTGTTTTACCTTTACTTCTCTTATGCATGACAATCATAGTTTGAGATCTTCTTTGCAAAGATTCTTAGGTGATAAAAAGAATCTTAATCAAATCCTAGACCATACTACCAAACAAATGGGTAGAGATGGCATTGGACTTGACTGTAGTCATGGGAACAACAAAGATAAAAGACCTCCAATATTCCATGTAGAATCCTCTAGTTCCAAGACTATGGGCACATGCAACTATTGCAATGAAATTGGTCATTATTCTACTTGTTGTCCTTTTAGGAAAGCACCCAAGAGCAATAGGACTTGGGTTGCTAAACTAACCCCTCCGGACCCAAAAACATGATTGGGGACCATTTCATCTTTCTTCTTGTAGGTACTTGCAAATGGATTGAATTGAGCTATTGAATTGCAAATTGACTTCTCAATCCACATGAAAGAAGAAAGGTGAGATGTGTAGAGGGTGACAACAAGTGGAAAAAGAAATGGTAAGCACAAAGGTAATGGTTTTATTGCTTGTAACCAATTCTAACTTGTTTTTGTAAAGTTAGTGTGCACTATACATATGGTTTTTGAGTCAAAAGTGGCATTTTATGATTCTCTTCACACTTTTGCTCAAAAACTGTTTCTAATGCTTCTATAGTGCATTACTAACTTGCTTAGACATGTTTGGATATGGTTTGTATATTTAGCATGCCTTTAAATATGTTTTTATGAAATATATGTGCGTTTTGACCGTTGCTCTGTCGGTCTAGTTTGCCCTATTGAAACTCGACCGATAGGCACCAATGGGTGTTGCCAACAGTTGTCATCGGTCGAGTTGACAATGCACATAACTCGACAGATAACACTGTGCACAGAATATAAATTTGGCTTATTGAGTGAGAATTTCCCTCTCAACTAGATTTTCTCAACCAATAGCCTTATTCTTTGGCACTCTCATTCGATACCTTTATATATGCATATTGTCATGTTCTAAATTTCCTATCTTGATTACAACTCTATCTCTCTAATTGCTCTAAATTGGTATATCTATATCTTGCAATTACTTGCTTTGAGTTGGTTTGCAGGTTTTGATGATGATCTATTTGGATCTCTTGGTTGTGTCTACAATTGCTTCCGTTGTGCTCTAACTTGATACATCTATCTAGGTGTATATCTTGTTTTGATACAACCTTGAGTTTCTTAGGGGTAATCATCTTATGGTAAGGATGCATATCTAGTGAGTTATATCCTTTCATGCTTCTAAAATTGCATATCTCTTTGTTTGGATATATCTCTACATCTACTCATAGCTTGCTTTATCTTGTGTATCTTTTGGTATCTCTTGCTATGATCTAGATCCTACTAGTAGTCCTAACTTGTGATATCATCTACTAGTAGTTCACATACATGTAGTTCTAACCCTGTCAATAATTGGCATCTTTGCTCATCTATATGCTATGCTTGTATCTGGTCTTATACATGCTCAAGATTGTTCCTTGAATTGCATATATACTATCTTGAGTTGCTTGCATAACATTGTGATGCAGGGCACATAGAGCTACGTTATATGTAGAATTTGGAGTATTTGTGGTTTTTATTCAGATTTGCTCCAGTTTTAGTTTTTGCTGCAAGTATAGTGTTTTTCATGCAGAAACGACCTTCTGAGCAAGACTCATGGTCATACCATGAGCTCTGATGGTTTTTGGTCAAATTCCGTCATCTTGAGGGTCAAAATTGTGTTTGATTGTTTTTCTGCAGCACTTTATCTTGCATCTTGGGTTGTTCAAGTATATGCTTTAACTTGCTTTTCTTTCTATGCTTGGACAAGACCCTATCTGTTCTCTTCTACTCTCCTTATATATTTGTGTTATCTCCTTTCTCTTTAACAAGTGATGGTTCTTATTTCTTCATAACCCCACTTTTTGAAATGACAAAGGGGGAGAAAGGTATGTCTTCTTTTAAAAGAGGAAGAAGGCATGTCTTACATGAAGAGGAGAAGCATGTTTATGAAAAAGGAGAAGGTAAAGGGGAGAAGACATATATGTGTAGAACATATATGAGTAGAAGACATAGTATTCTATAAATGTTATGAAAGCTAACCATGTAAGAGAAATAGCATCAATTGAGGGGTAGTATGAAAACTCCATGCGCATCAATTGAGGGGGAGCATATGAACTCCATTCTATTGAAACCCCTATATTTCTACAAAGGTATGAATTTACTTAAATGCTTTCAATTCATTTATGGAATAATTTTGTCATCTTCAAAAAGGGGGAGAATGTTGACTCAAGGTCAATTAGGTCAATGTTGACTCACATCTAAATTGACTAAACCCGTGTTTTGATGATGACTAACCATTCCACATATTGGTGTCTAATGTCTCTACTTGAGTGATTTCAGATTAGGTATAGACACACTCCAAATGCCATAACTTGTGCATATCAAATTGGAGAAAAGACAAGTCAAAGTCATACAAGTGCACATTTTTGTAATATGATGTATATCCATTAGAATCATGTTGTAAATCACTTGTAATGATTGTATGACTTGTAATTAAGCTTAGAAAAATATCAGGAACACTTAGATCGAATATTAGAGCACTTTAGATGCATCTTTGAAAATCAATTACAGGCACTCGGTCGGTCGAGTTTCCCCAGCCTGAAACTCGACCGATCAACCTTGGTCGATTTTCTGAAGATTGCATCGGTCGAGTTGTGCACTCACAGAACTCGACTGATTGGGTAGTAGGCCATTTCCATTTGAAATGGTCGGTCGAGTTTCCTCAGAATAAACTCGACCGATCATTTGAACATCAGTTTGCCTACTAATTGATCGGTCGAGTTACACCCATTGAAACTCGACCGATTGCACTGTACGGAAAAGTGCAGAAAAGTGTTTCTAGCCATTGTAGAGTTGCAACAAGGGAAAATAGATCCGTTGCAAGCCATAAAATGGCTAGTTTTCATTCACAAGTGTTCCCAAAGGCTAAGAGGCATCCCCATCTATAAATAGGACCCCTTGGACTTCATTCCAAGGTTGAGCATTCATTGCAAACTCTTTGTGAGGTTCCTATTCCATAGCTGGGTGCTTCCTACAGCCTCCTCTCTCTCTCTAAGCTTAATCACTTTCTACATCCATTAGAGTGAGTAGGAAATCTGTAAGAGAGCTAGTCCTATTTGTATATCTTGTGAGGCTCTCACTTCCACAACCTCCCCATCTCTCTTTTGCAATGATGAAGATGAAGGTTCTCTGTCTTGTCCAAGAGAGGTGAAGAAGAACAAGGGAAGGAGTCCCTTGGTGAAGATCAAGGTAGAAGACTTGGAGCTAGAGTGGGTAAGCCCTTGGAGAAGGCAAAAGACTCAAGCTCAAGTAGGTAAGACCTTGGTGGAAGCTTCTCTGAGTGAAGGTGAAGTCAAAGGCGGAAGATCCAAGAAGAGTGGGTAATTCCTACAAGGCCGAAGACTTGTGCAAGAGTGGGTAAGTCCTTGGAGAAGGCCGAAGACTCTTGCAAAGTGGGTAAGTCCTTGGTAAGGTTGAAGACTCTTTGTATTGAATAGGTAAGTCCTTTGTTGGTCATGTATTGTAAGTCTTATAAGTAAATATAAGAGTGCAATTGTTGGAAGTCCTAGAGGTTGACCTCTCTAGGCAAGTGGACTGACACACTTCTAGTTTGAAGTGTGGAACCACTCTAAATAGCTTGTCTAATTGGGGCATGTTCAATATCTCTTATCCTTGCTATGCATGATTTAGTTGCACTCAATTTACCTATTTAGCAACCTTATCTTGTCATATATTTTGAAGGTTTAATGAGTTTTGTTTAAGTGCTTTCAGCTCTATTCACCCCCCCTCTAGAGTATCTAATCACCCATCTAGGATCCAACAAGTGGTATCAGAGCGGGTCTTCTCCAAGCATACTTCCACAAGTAGGAGAATATGGGTGATTATGAAGATGGGCAACCTTCAAAGAAAGCAATAGAAGGAAACAAGAGAGAAAAATGGATCACAAAGGCTCCATCAACAAACGAAAGCACTAGTGGAAGATCTAGTGAATTTGAAGATGGAAGATGCCATTGCACCCTCTTGACAAGCTCAATTAAAGATTTAAATGAGGTAAATCCAAGTGTTGAGATTCTAACCAATTATTATCTTAGTCAACTAAATGCTTCTAAATTTGCAAATTCTAGCTTGCTTGATAAGATTAAATTTTTAGAATCTCAACCTTCTATGACTACTTCATTTATAGAGCTTGCTACTACTATTGTTTCTCTCTCTATTGTTTCTTATGCTCTTACATGTGCTTATGAGAGTAAAGAGCTTACTTTGCAAGAAATAGAATGTGTAGATAAAGTTTATCCTTCAAAGATTACTTGTCGTGTATATGAACTTGCTTCCTTGCATAGTAGTGTAATTTCTCTTGACCCTCATACTATCTTTTCTTATAGAGAGAAAGTTTTTGATGCTCTATCTTGTGATAAAGATTCTTATATGACTAAAGATGTTTTCTTACAAATCTATCTTGTGCATGCTAGAGATGATATAAATCTATTGTGTTTTACCTTTACTTCTCTTATGCATGACAATCATAGTTTGAGATCTTCTTTGCAAAGATTCTTAGGTGATAAAAAGAATCTTAATAAAATCCTAGACCATACTACCAAACAAATGGGTAGAGATGGCATTGGACTTGACTGTAGTAATGGGAACAACAAAGATAAATGACCTCCAATATTCCATGGAGAATCCTCTAGTTCCAAGACTATGGGCACATGCAACTATTGCAATGAAATTGGTCATTATTCTACTTGTTGTCCTTTTAGGAAAGCACCCAAGAGCAATAGGACTTGGGTTGCTAAACTAACCCCTCCGGACCCAAAAACATGATTGAGGACCATTTCATCTTTCTTCTTGTAGGTACTTGCAAATGGATTTAATTGAGCTATTGAATTGCAAATTGACTTCTCAATCCACATGAAAGAAGAAAGGTGAGATGTGTAGAGGGTGACAACAAGTGGAAAAAGAAATGGTAAGCGCAAAGGTAATGGTTTTATTGCTTGTAACCAATTCTAACTTGTTTTTGTCAAGTTAGTGTGAACTATACATATGGTTTTTGAGTCAAAAGTGGCATTTTATGATTCTCTTCACACTCTTGCTCAAAAACTGTTTCTAATTCTTCTATAGTGCATTACTAACTTTCTTAGACATGTTTGGATATGGTTTGTATATTTAGCATGCCTTTAAATATGTTTTTATGAAATATATGTGTGTTTTGACAGCTGCTCTGTCGGTCAAGTTTGCCCTATTGAAACTCGACCGATAGGCACCAATGGGTGTTGCCAACAGTTGTCATCGGTCGAGTTGACAATGCACAGAACTCGACCGATAACACTGTGCACAGAATATAAATTTGGCTTATTGAGTGAGAATTTCCCTCTCAACTAGATTTTCTCAACCAATAGCCTTATTCTTTGGCACTCGCATTGTGTACCTTTATATATGCATATTGCCATGTTCTAAATTGCCTATCTTGCTTACAACTCTATCTCTCTAATTGCTCTAAATTGGTATATCTATATCTTGCAATTACTTGCTTTGAGTTGGTTTGCAGGTTTTGATGATGATCTATTTGGATCTCTTGGTTGTGTTTAAAATCACTTCCGTTGTGCTCTAACTTGCTACATCTATCTAGGTGTATATCTTGTTTTGATACAACCTTGAGGTTCTTAGGGGTAATCATCTTATGGTAAGGATGCATATCTAGTGAGTTATATCCTTTCATGCTTCTAAAATTGCATATCTCTTTGTTTGGATATATCTCTACATCTACTCATAGCTTGCTTTATCTTGTGTATCTTTTGGTATCTCTTGCTATGATCTAGATCCTACTAGTAGTCCTAACTTGTGATATAATCTACTAGTAGTTCAAATACATGTAGTTCTAACCCTGTCAATAATTGGCATATTTGCTCATCTATATGCTATGCTTGCATCTTGTCTTATACATGCTCAAGATTGTTCCTTGAATTGCATATCTACTATCTTGAGTTGCTTGCATAACATTGTGATGCAGGGCACATAGAGCTACGTTATATGTAGAATTTGGAGTATTTGTGGTTTTTATGCAGATTTGCTCCAGTTTCAGTTTTTGCTGCAAGTGTAGTGTTTTTCATGCAGAAACGACCTTTTGAGCAAGACTCATGGCGATGCCACGAGCTCTGATGGTTTTTGGTCAAATTCCGTCATCTTGAGGGTCAAAATTATGTTTGATTGTTTCTCTGCAGCACTTTATCTTGCATCTTGGGTTGTTCAAGTATAAGATTTAACTTGCTTTTCTTTCTATGCTTGGACAAGACCCTATCTGTGCTCTTCTACTCTCCTTATATATTTGTGTTATCTCCTTTCTCTTTAACAAGTGATGTTTCTTATTTCTTCATAACCCCACTTTTTGAAATGACAATGGGGAGAAAGGTATGTCTTCTTTTAAAAAGAGGAAGAAGGCATGTCTTACATGAAGAGGAGAAGCATGTTCATGAAAAAGGAGAACGTAAAGGGGAGAAGACATATATGTGTAGAACATATATGAGTAGAAGACATAGTATTCTATAAATGTTATGAAAGCTAACCATGCAGGAGAAATAGCATCAATTGAGGGGGAGTATGAAAACTCCATGCGCATCAATTGAGGGGGAGCATATGAACTCCATTCTATTGAAACCCCTAGGTTTCTCCAAAGGTATGAATTTACTTAAATGCTTTCAATACATTTATGGAATGGTTTGTCATCTTCAAAAAGGGGGAGAATGTTGACTCAAGGTCAATTAGGTCAATGTTGACTCACGTCTAAATTGACTAAACCCGTGTTGTGATGATGACTAACCATTCCACATATTGGTGTCTAATGTCTCTACTTGAGTGATTTCAGATTAGGTATAGACACACTCCAAATGCCCTAACTTGCGCATATCAAATTGGAGAAAAGACAAGTCAAATTCATACAAGTGCATGTTTTTGTAATATGATGTATATCCATTAGAATCATGTTGTAAATCACTTGTATTGATTGTATGACTTGTAATTAAGCTTAGAAAAATATCAGGAACACTTGGATCGAATCTTAGAGCACTTTAGATGCATCTTTGAAAATCAATTACAGGCACTTGGTCGGTCGAGTTTCCCCAGCCTGAAACTCGACCGATCAACCTTGGTCGATTTTCTGAAGATTGCATCGTACGAGTTGTGCACGCACAAAACTCGACCGATTGGGTAGTAGGCCATTTCCAGTTGAAATGGTTGGTCGCATTTCCTCAGAACAAACTCGACCGATCATTTGAATATCGGTTTGCCTGCTACTTGATCGGTCGAGTTACACCCATTGAAACTCGACTTATTGCACTGTACGGAGAAGTGCAGAAAAGTGTTTCTAGCCGTCGTGGAGTTGCAACAAGTGAAAATAGATCCGTTGCAAGCCATAAAATTGCTAGTTTTCATTCACAAGTGTTCCCAAAGGCTAAGAGGCATCCCCAGCTATAAATAGGACCCCTTGGTGCTTCATTCCAAGTTTGAGCATTCATTGCAAACTCTTTGTGAGGTTCCTATTCCATAGATGGGTGCTTCCTACATCCTCCTCTCTCTCTAAGCTTAATCACTTGCTACATCCATTAGAGTGAGTAGGAAATCTATAAGAGAGCTAGTCCTATTTGTATATCTTGTGAGGCTCTCACTTCCACAACCTCCCCATCTCTCTTTTGCAATCATGAAGATGAAGGTTCTCTCTCTTGTCCAAGAGAGGTGAAGAAGAACAAGGGAAGGAGTCCCTTGGTGAAGATCAAGGCAGAAGACTTGGATCTAGAGTGGGTAAGCCCTTGGAGAAGGCAAAAGACTCAAGCTCAAGTAGGTAAGACCTTGGTGGAAGCTTCTCTGAGTGAAGGTGAAGTCAAAGGTGGAAGATCCAAGAAGAGTGGGTAATTCCTACAAGGCCGAAGACTTGTGCAAGAGTGGGTAAGTCCTTGGAGAAGGCCGAAGGCTCTTTCAAAGTGGGTAAGTCCTTGGTAAGGTTGAAGACTCTTTGTATTGGATAGGTAAGTCCTTTGTTGGTCATGTATTGTAAGTCTTATAAGTGAATGTAAGAGTGCAATTGTTGGAAGTCCTAGAGGTTGACCTCTCTAGGAAAGTGGACTGACACACTTCTAGTTTGATGTGTGGAACCACTCTAAATAGCTTGTCTAATTGGTGCATGTTAAATCTCTCTTATCCTTTCTATGCATGATTTAGTTGCACTCAAATTACCTATTTAGCAACCTTATCTTGCCATATATTTTGAAGGTTTAATGAGTTTTGTTTAAGTGCTTTCAGCTCTATTCACCCCCCCTCTAGAGCATCTAATCACCAATCTAGGATCCAACAAGTGGTATCAGAGGGGGTCTTCTCCAAGCATACTTCCAAAAGTAGGAGAATACGGGTGATTATGAAGATGGGCAACCTTCAAAGAAATCAATTGAAGGAAACAAGAGAGAAAAAGGGATCATAAAGGCTCCATCAACAAATGAAAGCACTAGTAGAAGATCTAGTGAATTTGAAGATGGAAGATGCCATTGCACACTCTTGACAAGCTCAATTAAAGATTTAAATGAGGTAATTCCAAGTGTTGAGATTCTAACCAATTATTATCTTAGTCAACTAAATGCTTCTAAATTTGCAAATTCTAGCTTGCTTGATAAGATTAAATTTTTAGAATCTCAACCTTCTATGACTACTTCATTTATAGAGCTTGCTACTACTATTGTTTCTCTCTCTATTGTTTCTTATGCTCCTACATGTGCTTATGAGAGTAAAGAGCTTACTTTGCAAGAAATAGAATATGTAGATAAAGTTTATCCTTCAAAGACTACTTGTCTTGTATATGAACTTGCTTCCTTGCATAGTACTGTAATTGCTCTTGACCCTCATACTATCTTTTCTTATAGAGAGAAAGTTTTTGATGCTCTATCTTCTGATAAAGATTCTTATATGACTAAAGATGTTTTCTTAGAAATCTATCTTGTGCATGCTAGAGATGATATAAATCTATTGTGTTTTACCTTTACTTCTCTTATGCATGACAATCATAGTTTGAGATCTTCTTTGCAAAGATTCTTAGGTGATAAAAAGAATATTAATCAAATCCTAGACCATACTACCAAACAAATGGGTAGAAATGGCGTTGGACTTGACTGTAGTCAAGGGAATAACAAAAATAAAGGACCTCCAATATTCCATGGAGAATCCTCTAGTTCCAAGACTATGGGCACATGCAACTATTGCAATGAAATTGGTCATTATTCTACTTGTTGTCCTTTTAGGAAAGCACCCAAGAGCAATAGGACTTGGGTTGCTAAACTAACCCCTCCGGACCCAAAAACATGATTGGGGACCATTTCATCTTTCTTCTTGTAGGTACTTGCAAATGGATTGAATTGAGCTATTGAATTGCAAATTGACTTCTCAATCCAGATGAAAGAAGAAAGGTGAGATGTGCAGAGGGTGACAACAAGTGGAAAAAGAAATGGTAAGCGCAAAGGTAATGGTTATATTGCTTGTAACCAATTCTAACTTGTTTTTGTCAAGTTAGTGTGCGCTATACATATGGTTTTTGAGTCAAAAGTGGCATTTTGTGATTCTATTCACACTCTTGCTCAAAAACTGTTTCTAATGCTTCTATAGTGCATTACGAACTTGCTTAGACATGTTTGGATATGGTTTGTATATTTAGCATGCCTTTAAATATGTTTTTATGAAATATATGTGCATTTTGACAGATGCTCTGTCGGTCGAGTTTGCCCTATTGAAACTCGACCGATAGGCACCAATGGGTGTTGCCAGCAGTTGTCATCGGTCGAGTTGACAATGTACAAAACTCAACCGATAACACTGTGCACAGAACATAAATTTGGCTTATTGAATGAGAATTTCCCTCTCAACTAGATTTTCTCAACCAATAGTCTTATTCTTTGGCACTCTCATTTGGTACCTTTATATATGCATATTGCCATGTTCGAAATTGCCTATCTTGCTTACAACTCTATCTCTCTAATTGCTCTAAATTGGTATATCTATATCTTGCAATTACTTGCTTTGAGTTGTTTTGCAGGTTTTGATGATGATATATTTGGATCTCTTGGTTGTGTCTAAAATCGCTTCTGTTGTGCTCTAACTTGCTACATCTATCTAGGTGTATATCATGTTTTGATACAACCTTGAGGTTCTTAGGGGTAATCATCTTATGGTAAGGATGCATATCTAGTGAGTTATATCCTTTCATGCTTCTAAAATTGCATATCTCTTTGTTTGGATATATCTCTACATCTACTCATAGCTTGCTTTATCTTGTGTATCTTTTGGTATCTCTTGCTATGATCTAGATCCTACTAGTAGTCCTAACTTGTGATATCATCTACTAGTAGTTCACATACTTGTAGTTCTAACCCTGTTAATAATTGGCATCTTTGCTCATCTATATGCTATGCTTGTATCTTATCTTATACATGCTCAAGATTGTTCCTTGAATTGCATATCTACTATCTTTAGTTGCTTGCATAACATTGTGATGTAGGGCACATAGATCTATGTTGTATGTAGAATTTGGAGTATTTGTGGTTTTTATGCAGATTTGCTCCAGTTTCAATTTTTGCTGCAAGTATAGTGTTTTTCATACAGAAACGACCTTCTGAGCAAGACTCATCGCTTTGCCATGAGCTTTGATGGTTTTTGGTCAAATTCCGTCATCTTGAGGGTCAAAATTGTGTTTGATTATTTCTCTGCAGCACTTTATCTTGCATCTTGGGTTGTTCAAGTATATGCTTTAACTTGCTTTTCTTTATATTCTTGTACAAGACCCTATCTGTGCTCTTCTAATCTCCTTATATATTTGTGTTATCTCCTTTTTCTTTAACAAGTGATGTTTCTTATTTCTTCATGACTCCACTTTTTGAAATGACAAAGGGGGAGAAAGGTATGTCTTCTTTTAAAAAGAGGAAGAAGGCATGTCTTACATGAAGAGGAGAAGCATGTTCATGAAAAAGGAGAAGGTAAAGGGGAGAAGACATATATGTGTAGAACATATATGAGTAGAAGATATAGTATTCTATAAATGTTATGAAAGCTAACCATGCAGGAGAAATAGCATCAATTGAGGGGGAGTATGAAAACTCCATGCGCATCAATTGAGGGGGAGCATATGAACTCCATTCTATTGAAACCCCTAGGTTTCTCCAAAGGTATGAATTTACTTAAATGCTTTCAATACATTTATGGAATGGTTTGTCATCTTCAAAAAGGGGGAGAATGTTGACTCAAGGTCAATTAGGTCAATGTTGACTCACGTCTAAATTGACTAAACCCGTGTTTTGATGATGAGTAACCATTCCACATATTGGTGTCTAATGTCTCTACTTGAGTGATTTCAGATTAGGTATAGACACACTCCAAATGCCCTAACTTGTGCATATCAAATTGGAGAAAAGACAAGTCAAAGTCATACAAGTGCACGTTTTTGTAATATGATGTATATCCATTAGAATCATGTTGTAAATCACTTGTAATGATTGTATGACTTGTAATTAAGCTTAGAAAAATATCAGGAACACTTAGATCGAATATTAGAGCACTTTAGATGCATCTTTGAAAATCAATTACAGGCACTTGGTCGGTCGAGTTTCCCCAGCCTGAAACTCGACCGATCAACCTTGGTCGATTTTCTGAAGATTGCATCGGTCGAGTTGTGCACTCATAGAACTCGACCGACTGGGTAGTAGGCCATTTCCAGTTGAAATGGTCGGTCGATTTTCCTCAGAACAAACTCGACCGATCATTTGAACGTCGGTTTGCCTGCTACTTGATCGGTCGAGTTACACCCATTGAAACTCGACCGATTGCACTGTACGGAAAAGTGCAGAAAAGTGTTTCTAGCCGTTGTGGAGTTGCAACAAGTGAAAATAGATCCGTTGCAAGCCATAAAACGGCTAGTTTTCATTCACAAGTGTTCCCAAAGGCTAAGAGGCATCCCCAGCTATAAATAGGACCCCTTGGGCTTCATTCCAAGGTTGAGCATTCATTGCAAACTCTTTGTGAGGTTCCTATTCCATAGCTGGGTGCTTCCTACAACCTCCTCTCTCTCTCTCTAAGCTTAATCACTTGCTACATCCATTAGAGTGAGTAGGAAATCTGTAAGAGAGCTAGTCCTATTTGTATATCTTGTGAGGCTCTCACTTCCACAACCTCCCCATCTCTCTTTTGCAATCATGAAGATGAAGGTTCTCTCTCTTGTCCAAGATTGGTGAAGAAGAACAAGGGAAGGAGTCCCTTGGTGAAGATCAAGGCAGAAGACTTGGAGCTAGAGTGGGTAAGCCCTTGGAGAAGGCAAAAGACTCAAGCTCAAGTAGGTAAGACCTTGGTGGAAGCTTCTCCGAGTGAAGGTGAAGTCAAAGGCGGAAGATCCAAGAAGAGTGGGTAATTCCTACAAGGCCGAAGACTTGTGCAAGAGTGGGTAAGTCCTTGGAGAAGGCCGAAGACTCTTGCAAAGTGGGTAAGTTCTTAGTAAGGTTACAAACTCTTTGTATTGGATAGGTAAGTCCTTTGTTTGTCATGTATTGTAAGTGTTATAAATGAATATAAGAGTGCAATTGTTGGAATTGCTAGAGGTTGACCTCTCTAGGCAAGTGGACTGACATACTTCTAGTTTGAAGTGTGGAACCACTCTAAATAGCTTGTCTAATTGGTGCATGTTCAATCTCTCTTATCCTTGCTATGCATGATTTAGTTGCACTCAAATTACCTATTTAGCAACCTTATCTTGTCATATATTTTGAAGGTTTAATGAGTTTTGTTTAAGTGCTTTTAGCTCTATTCACCCCCCCCACTAGAGCATCTAATCACTCATCTAGGATCCAACAAGTGGTATCAGAGCGGGTCTTCTCCAAGCATACTTCCACAAGTAGGAGAATATGGGTGATTATGAAGATGGGCAACCTACAAAGAAAGCAATAGAAGGACATAAGAGAGAAAAAGGGTTCATAAAGGCTCCATCAACCAACGAAAGCACTAGTGGAAGATCTAGTGAATTTGAAGATGGAAGATACCATTGCACCCTCTTGACAAGATCAATTAAAGATTTAAATGAGGTAAATCCAAGTGTTGAGATTCTAACCAATTATTATCTTAGTCAACTAAATGCTTCTAAATTTGCAAATTCTAGCTTGCTTGATAAGATTAAATTTTTAGAATCTCAACCTTCTATGACTACTTCATTTATAGAGCTTGCTACTACTATTGTTTCTCTCTCTATTGTTTCTTATGCTCTTACATGTGCTTATGAGAGTAAAGAGCTTACTTTGCAAGAAATAGAATGTGTAGATAAAGTTTATCCTTCAAAGATTACTTGTCTTGTATATGAACTTGCTTCCTTGCATAGTAGTTTAATTCCTCTTGACCCTCATACTATCTTTTCTTATAGAGAGAAAGTTTTTGATGCTCTATCTTGTGATAAAGATTCTTATATGACTAAAGATGTTTTCTTAGAAATCTATCTTGTGCATGCTAGAGATGATATAAATCTATTGTGTTTTACCTTTACTTCTCTTATGCATGACAATGATAGTTTGAGATGTTATTTGCAAAGATTCTTAGGTGATAAAAAGAATCTTAATCAAATCCTAGACCATACTACCAAACAAATGGGTAGAGATGGCATTGGACTTGACTGTAGTCAAGGGAACAACAAAGATAAAGGACCTCCAATATTCCATGGAGAATCCTCTAGTTCCAAGACTATGAGGACATGCAACTATTGCAATGAAATTGGTCATTATTCTACTTGGTT